>VZQC01003774.1:848278-1015778 GCA_009823505.1 Rhizomys pruinosus | reverse complement strand
CAAGTGAATTGCTAAGAATCCAAATGGTCTTCCTTTTGGAGAACCTTCAGCAACGAGAAAGAGAAGAACTAGCTTAGGCTTCCAACATCCAATATATACACAAAACATGAAAACCTGAACCTAGCCAAAGTAATCACCAACAAAAAAAAAAAAAAAAAAAACACAAAGGCACGGCAAGGAGGCAAGCAAACCATCCGCTAATATAGTGAAAGTCGTTTGTGACTTGAACCACAAAAGGGAAATCCATATGCCCGGACACGACGAAGGGACAACATGGGAAAGGCACAGGATATCCCACACCAGGCCCTTACCAAACCTGGAGGAGATAGCCACATGGGATCCCCTTGGAGGAGACCAAGGAACAGAGCTTAGACGAATAATTGCAGACATACGCAGAGAAATTAAAGAAATAAAGAAGAAATCATGGAACTAAAGAGAGAGAAAGAAAAACTCAAAAGGACCTAGAGGGATACAATGCCAAACTTCGGAAAGAACTAAAGGAACAGAATGACAAACTCCAGAAAGAACTAGAGGGAGAAAAACAAACTCTGAATGGAAGTAGAAACACTGAAAAGGAAGCCAACCAAAGAAGAAAGGAGCACCAAGAAGAGATGGAGAAGCACAAAGAAAGATTGAGAGCTCAAAAAGGAAATGGAAGTACTAAAGGAAACACAGGAGGAAACAAAAAAGGAATTAAAACACTCATCACAAAGAAGAAAGAAAAGGAAAAAGCCTCAGAAGTAGAAGGAGAAGCAGAACAAAGAATATCAGACCCTGTAAGATACACAGAGCAATTAAAAAGCTCAAATAAAGATTATGAAAAATTTAAAAATACACACAAAGTGGAACAACCAGGAAATATGGGACACTATGAAAGACCAAAACCTCCTCATCATAGGAATAGAGGAAGGAGAAGAATCTCAAGAGATAGTTATTGATCAGATCTTCAACAGAATAATAGATGAAAATTTCCCAAACTAAAAATAGACAAGCCATAAATACAAGAAGCACATAGACCCCAAATAGACAAGATCAGAAAAGAAACACCCCACGCCATATCATAGTTAAAATGCTAGTGCCCAACAAAGACAAAATTCTGAGGGCCACAAAAAAAAACAAGTCACATACAAAGGGAAACCCATCAGAATTATCAACTGACTTCTCGCTCAAACCATGAAAGCAAGAAGAACATGGAGCAAAGCATTCCTGTGTTAAGGGACTATGGATGCCAACCCAGAATACTTTACCCAGCAAAAATGTTGACTATACTGAAGGAGAGAGAAAAACTTCCCATGACATAAACAAGATGATGGAATACATGTCTGGAAAACCAATCTTCATAAAATACTTGAAGCAATTCAAAGGGAGAAGAGAGGGAGCAACAACCTCAAAAACCCTAGGAAAAGAAACTAACCAAAACATAACCAGGAGCAAAAATCAAGGCTTAGAAGTCCAAATGGATAATAAAGTGAAGGAAGCAACATCCATCTTTCAATTGTAACCTTAATATTAATGGGCTAAACTCCCAATCAAAAGCATAGACTGGGAGATGGATTAGGAACAAAACCCATCTATATGCGTTCTACAAGAAACCCATCTCAATTTCAAGGATAGGCACCAACTTAATGTGAAGGATGGAAAAGATATTCCAAGCAAATGGCAACCAAAAAGAAAGCAGGTGTGTGCTATTTTTAATATCAGACCAAAATAGACTTCATAGCAAAAGAAATCAAAGAGACAAAGAGGGGCCATTACATCTTATTAAAGGAACAATTGACGATGAAGATTTCCCAATATCAAATATATATGCACCACAACTCCAGGCACCAAACTTTATCAAGACATATTCTTCAGGATCTCTGGTCCCGAAGTTCACCCAGCCCACACATTACTCAGGGGGACTTCAATCACCCATTTGTCCTTAGGACCCATCCAACAGGACCCGGATCAACGAGGACATCTGAGCTACCTTGAACCCATACACCAAATGGACCCTCACGCCTTTCTACCCGTTTTCACCCCCACCAACCCAGGGCCTCCACTGTTCTCCTTCAGGACCTCGGCCACATTCTCCACCATCCCCCTCCTCCTCCTCCTTCCTGTTCTCCTCCTCCTCCCGTCTGTTTCCTCATGGTCCTCTGTTTTTGTCCTGTTCTCCTCCTCCCCCCGTGCCCTCCCCCCCCCCTCTCCACCCCCAGCCCCCCCACCCCCTCCAGGAACCCTGGAGCCTCCCCACCCTCTCCTGCATCATGCGTGGGTCCAGGCGACTACCCACAGACATCCCCCCTTCCTGGCCCCCGGGCATGCCACTGCTTCCCCCCCCCCCGCCACCCTCTGGGCCCCCTCTTCCCCGCCCTCCTCCGGCGGGCAGTTTCTCGCTCTCCGTGCCCCCTTCCACCCCCCCGCCCCGCGCCCCAGTGCATGCTCTCCCACAGCCAGCTCCCCCTCTCCCCGCCCTGCCCCCCCTGCCCCCTCCCCGGCGCAGCCCCGACGCCCTCCCCCCCCTCCCGCGCCAGCTCCATGCCCTAGCCCACGACCCCCCTCCCCCCTCCCTTGCCCCCCACGTTGGTTCTTGCTGCGCATCCCCCCGCTCGCCCGCCTCTCGCCCCCGTTTTCCCCCCGCAGCGGCCCCCCCTCCCCCTCCCTCGCCTTCTGTGCTGCCCGGGGCCCTCTCACAACCGGCCCCTGCCCCGCTTCCCGCCCCTCCTCGGGGCCTCCTTCCCCCCCCTTCTCTTCTCCTCCGTTTGCCCCCCCGCCGACCTGGCTGCTCTCTGCCCTCCTGGGCCCTCCCCCAGCTCCCCCCCGCCCGCCCCTCCCCCCGCTCCCCCGCCCCCTCTTCCCGGCCGCACCGCCGCCATTGTACTCCCGTCCCTCCCCCCCCCACCCACGCCCCGCCTGTTAGTGTTAAAGGAAATAATGTTATAGACTTTAGGGATATAAAATATTTTTAAAAAATAATCTTATTTTATTTCAAATACGATTTAAAGTATAGTCAAATGTGTCTTGTTTGTTAAACATTTGACCATTAGGTAAACCATCTTTAAAATGAAGATTTATGCCAAGCCTAAATAAAACATCTCCAAGGGTTTGAGAAAGGTTGGTTATTTAAAACCTACTTTGTAAGGAGTGTAGTTTAAAATAATGTGTGCAGAATGACTGTTATACATTGATACATAGAGGTATTTCAGTACCAATGTATACAGAAATATAGAATAAACTATGTAAATTAATGGACTTGCTTTGTCTTGAGTTATAGTCCAGTCAAGCAGTTTTCAAGAGTAAAATGTATGTCCGGTTAATATTTGTTTGACAGGTATTCGATTTTGTCCAAATTTTGTCTATATTTTCTAAGGTATTTTAAAACTTAATAAAAATTAAAATGCCTGTTAGTTAAATATTTTTAATAAAAGTGGTAATACACTTAATCTGATTGGGAATACAAATTGTTGTTAATATTTGTTTTACTGCCTATTCATACTAAATTTTCAACAATGAATTTAAAATTAATATATACAAATGTTCTCTATATTTTTCTCTATTGTACAGTATTACCTGTGGCATTTTCATCACCAACAAACTAATTTAACTAAAACAAATAAGTTTTTCCTTCCCAAATCAACAGTATACAGTCCAATGATAAACAGTTTGGGTAAATTTAATAAACTTTAACAGCTTAGCTCCTGTCTATGATATGTGATACAACTGCCTTTTTTAAGATTTATAGATCAAAAAAGAAAAATACAAAGGGGAGGAGGCATGTGACTCCCTCCAGGATACAGCTAAATAGGTATCTCTTTAAACCTTTGTCAATTTTTTAAATTTTGAAATCGTAAAAAACTAAAAATAAAAAAAAATGGGGGGAAAGACTTGTGTGTTCTCACAGGTAAAAGCACCACCATACTGGGTTTCCAAGAAATATCTGTACTTGGAATGTACAGGATGGACAAAGAAAAACCAAGAGAAAACCTGACCCATCTGACCATCAAAAAGAAGAGAAGCCTCAGACTGCGTGAGTCATGGGCACCAGGCATCTTTCTGGATTCTACTTGAAACAACTGTTTACAGTGTGTCTTAATAAAATTTTGCTTTCTAGATGCTGCTAAGTTTTGATATGAGAAACCTTCCTACCTCCCCTATACATGATAAAAAAAATGTCATGATAATGAAGCCATTCCCTTGCTGTAAAAAGAGCCAACTATTATGGTAATAATTTCTTATTGAGCATGAATAGCTACCTCCTTTAACTGACTAATAGGCATAAGAACTGTGGCAAAGAAAAATTCTTTATTTAAAGCCGAATATAATAGTAAAATATTTTAAGACTATGTGGTTAAACAAAATTAATAGAGGAAAGCTTTGGTACCAGTGGTGGGTTATTCTGCAAAGATTTTGGCCAAAGAATCTAATGGCTCCCCCCAAATAAAGGTTAGTTGCCTTCAAAGTCAGGGTACACATAAGAGAAAGGGCAGTGAGGCCCTGCTGGTGAAAGCTAGGTATAAGCATAAAAAGGGTGTATAGAGACCTCACCTATAAGTGGTCAGCTAGTCTCTATAATGCCTGCGAGTACTGTAGAAGATCACTGGAGGAAAAAGTATATTGGTCTCAGTCATGCAAGACTCCTCAGCTACATCTCACTTGCCTGGATACTTGTGCAGTCAATGGCAGCCTGATAATTATGCACCCCCAAAATTAATGGTCTATTAGCTAACTCTTGGCTGAGAAGCGTCTGAAACTCCAGTTCCAGGAAAACTCCAGTTGCAGGGGAATCCGACGCCCTCTTCTGACCTCCACGGCATTGCATGACATGGGTGCACAAACCTACATGCAGACAGTACATTCATACACATACAGAAATAAATAACAATTTAAAAAAAAAGAAAAAAAAAAAGAAAAAGCAGTGCATGGCTATTACCATAAGTTTGCATCTTCCAATGACTAGGAGATGTTATAAGCCACAATAAAAACTTGTCATCCTTTACAGGAAAGTCACAGTTCATAGACTGACCTACCATCTAAGCTTTTGGGTCTATGCCAAAATGTAAGTTGCCATAATAATTAATGCTAAGTAAAAGCCTACCTCTCACTGTTTGGGTTTCTTTAAAAGAATTAAGAAAGGAACACATGATAAACTGTCAACACATAGAAGAGAGCAGCCTGAACAGACCAGAGTCCAAAGTGACACCTCAAAAGAAATCAGAATGTTTTCCCTCTTACCCACTTCCCTCCCTCTTCCCAAAACCTAGGAGCCAGACATGGGAAAGGAGGCACATTAAAATGTAAGGGCTCAGGAGATCAGGGTGAATTTTGAGATCACAATAACATAAACTGGACTCTTATTTGATCAACATGCTTGTATATACAAGCCTCTCAAATTGGTCTATGGAAACTCTGGGTTGTACAAAAATTTGGACATAGTACTTTCTAATTGGTTTTACATCAAGATTACTTACATCTGTTAATTATATTTGGAAATTAGTTCACTTCATGGTTTGTGTTTTGGGCATAAATTGATTTTAGTATAAAAAACAAAACCCTTCAGTATGGCCTGCCCCCTGCCCAGTGCTCAAAATAGGCTTTTGCAAATGGCTATTCAAAGCCCACATTCGGTCATGATGCCAACCTCCCCATGGATTCATCTACTTCTCAGAAAAAGTAAAATTATAAGCAGGAGATGTAGGGGAATCCAGTTTGAATTAAGTATGAATTGGCTAGCTTTTTAGCCAGTATCCTTTGGGGGCACAGATGGGGGTCATGTGATTCCCTGGACCCTGTCCCATGAGACAGCAGCTTGTAACCCAATGCATGATACTGGTCAGAGCAGCACTGAGTGATGGATAAAAGGGGCATTGTGCAGGGAGTTGAGATTGGCTGCATGATATGACAACATTATGGTAATATAAAGGATGTACTTTGTACAATAAAGTGGATTCTCCATTACTATCAGACAGATTTCCTGGATCCGTTACTTTGTGCATGTACAGGTCAGAGCAGGCCTGAGATTCAAGTGTCATGCACTAATGGAATAGACTTGGGGTCTATCAGACCGCTAGCTTGGTGTGCTAGCATGGAGCTGGATGGAGACCAAGCAGATCACCAGCCATGGGGTGTTGATTGCTGGTGGTGTAGCCTGGGGAGAGCCAATCAGGCACCTCTGAAATTACTCTCCAGGGTTCATCGGCCCCTGAGCAGATGGGTGGATATGGCTAGTTGAAGAGGAGGTGATCCACCATTCCAGATTAAGGACCCGAGAAAGGCAGTAGCCACTCAAGTTGGACTGTGAAAGTAGCCAGCTGTCAAATGTGCAGAAGTGCCAGCTCATGGTTAGCTGTGGGCAGCTACCCCCTCTTCCAGCAGAAGAGAGTTACATCAGACTATAGTAATGCATACTACATGAACCTTAACTGTTTATTATTAAATGGGTGATCTGAAATACCAGTAACAATTTCTCTTACATTTAAATTATTCTGAAAACAATTTATTTATTTTCCTTGTAACATTAAACGAAAGAATAAAATAGCATTTATCCTCAAAGATATGTCCCTAAAGAAAAAAAAAGGAGATTCTGTTTGGAAAAGAGTTATTATTGCATTGGAAAGTTTAAACATTGGGGTCAAGTAATTATATTGTGGCCAATGTTAAATAAATCTTATAATACAAAATACTGAATTGTCCATAGCATGCGTTGTAAATCATTCTGTGCACTTGATATGGTAGCAAGGAAATCGGGAATGACTAAAATAAATAAAAAAGGAGAAAATATTACAAAATGGGTCAAGATGAGAGTGTGTAGCTCAGTGACAGCCCCCTAGCAGGGGCTAAAACCTGGGTCCAGTACCCGACATCACACACAGGAAGGAAGGAAGGAAGGAAGGAAGGAAGGAAGGAAGGAAGGGAAAGAACAAAAGAAAGAATGAAAGAAAGAAAGAAAAACAGAAAGAAGAAAGGAAGGAAGGAAGGAAGGAAGGAAAAGAAAGAAAGAAAGAAAGAAAGAAAGAAAGAAAAGAAAGAAAGAAAGAAAGAAAGAAAGAAAGAAAGAAAGAAAGAAAGAAAGAAAGAAAGAAAATAATAAAGGGAGAAAGTGAGGTTGAGGGGAAGGAGGAAAGGAAAAAAAAAGGACAAAGGGTACCTTTGAGAATGTACTCCTCTGAAGCACCTAAAAGTTCTATAAAACCTCCAAAATTGGAACTGAAAGGAATCTGAATGTTTGGACTCCACAGTCACAAAGCAAAGAGTCACTGAACAAAGGCATAGTGCTCAATGAAATCCATAACATTTCATATGGCCCTGCATGTTCTAAGGATATCAAATGTGCATTTAGCCTCCATGACACTGAAATATCAGCTTGGGTGATGTTCTCATCTCAGCAACAGGCAAGATGATGGGAAACTCTTTGAGAGATGGTCTCTCTTTCTACACCTCATACAATCTTTACAGATATTTTACCCTTAATCAAGGAAAACCCAAGCTGATTTGAACTGATCAACATCTTTAAAAACATTCAATCACCAAAGGCCAACTTGTTGTAGACACAGTGTCCACTACGGAAGCAATGATGATTTGACTGTGCATGCAGTATCCTAGAGTCTCATCTCACATACTCACTTAGAATTAACATTCTGAGCAAACGACACAGTGAGAAACAAGCCAGCATGTACAGTTGCATCTGAGAAATTTTTATTGGTTTACTTGTTGATAAGTAATTTATAAAATATTTTTGTTTAAAAGAGACATTGGTTTTAGGTTTCTTTAACATTCAAATCTTTACAAGCATAAAGATCAAATTATTTCAAACCATGCTTTGAAACAGATGTTTTTAAAAGAGTCTATTGTAGCCGGGCATGGTGGCGCATGCCTTTAATCCTAGCACTTGGAAGGCAGAGGCAGGCGGATCTTTGTGAGTTCAAGGCCAGCCTGGTCTACAGTGAGTTCCAGGACAGCTGGGACTACAGGGAGACTCTGTCTCGAAAAGACCAAAAAAAAAAAAAAAAAAAAAAAAAAAAAAAAAGAATCTATTGTAGAGGTCTTTACTATTTTCAGTTAGGTTTATTCCTGGATATTTAATTTTTTAAGTCTATTGTGAATGGGATTGCTTCCATGAACTCTTTCTCTAATTGCTTATTATTGGTATATAGAAAGGCTAGTGACTTTGTGAACCAGTTGTGTAATTTAGCACTTGGTGGTTAATTTCTAAAAGTTTTATGGTCAAAATTTTGGTATCTCATATACATATTACATAATATGCAAATAGTGATAATTTGACCTCTTCTTTACCAATTAGTACCCTTTTAATTTCCTTCCCTTATCTTATTGCTCTAGCTAGAGTTTCAAGCACTGTATTAAAAAGGAGTGGAGATAGAGGACAGCCTTTCTGGTTTCTTATTTTAGTGAGGATGCTTCATGCTTTTCTCCATTTAGAATGACATTGGTTGTGAATTTGTTATATATTGACTTAATTATGTTGAGATATGTTGCCTCCAGCCCAAGTCCCTCTAGGAATTTATCATAAATGCATGCTGGATTCTGTCAAAAGCCTCTTCTGCATCTATTGAAATTATCATGTTATTTTTCTCCTTATGTTTACTTATATGATTTCATGTATTTATGTATATTGCACAATCACTTCATCTCTGCAATAAATCTCCCTGCTCAGTGCTCAGAGACAATTGTGGAAGCGAGGATCAAAAGACAATAAGAGCCAAGGATGGTGATGGTCACAAGGAAACTGAGCTTTAGAGGTGGATGGGAACTTCCTCATATGAAATTACTGCATGAGTGACAGCAAGCAAAAGACCCATGCAACCTCCAATCAAACAGAACCACTGCATGCAAGTGAGGAAATGTTCTCAGTGACTGATAAATTAATATTGTGAAAACTGCCATCTTATCAAAAGCAATATGCAGCGCAATGCCAATCAAAATTTCCATGATGTTCTTCACAGAGCTAGATAAAACCACTTTAAAATTAAAAAAAAATTCAGGAAGACCTGTTATAGCCAAGACAATCTTGGGAAAAACAATATTGATGAAGGATCACCTTATTGGATCTCAAACAATATTATAAAGCTATAGTTATAAAACAGCATGGTACTGGCAAAAAAGCAGAAACATAGGTCATTGGAACACAATAGAAGACCCAAAGATGAATGCATGCAGTTTCAGCCAGCTGATATTAGAAAAAAGTGCCCAGAACACACACTGGAGAAAGGACAGCATCTTGAACAAATTAGGCTGGGAAAACTGATATCACTCTGTTGAATGAAATTGGACCCTTTTCATTTACCTTGCAAAAAATTCACCTCTAAATGGATCAAAGACCTTAATTTAACATAGAGGTAAGTGGAAAGGAGCCCAAAAGAGGGAAATAATAGCAAACAGATAGTATCAAGGAGAAATGGGGAAATAGAGATGTTCAACTGAGAAGGGAAAAGGGAAGGATAGACATGGAATCCTAGGGGTAAAGGAGAAGAAGGAATTCAAGACATAGGAGAAAATAGGATACAGGTAATATCAATGGGAAACTGGGCAAAATGGAAGCACTGAAACTGGGGAGCTAAGAGGAAGGAGGGAGTTTAGACAGGGAGAGTTAGGATGAGGAGAGATAAATGAAGCTTAGGTGACACAAAAAGCCAGAGGGACAGGTACTAAACCAATAATTCCCTGAAAAATACATATGAAATATCTGAACATTGGTGTATGCATATACCTGAAGGCTATATAACAAGGAACACAGTTCCAGGCAGGAAAAATGTTGCTTTGAATTGTTGGTCAAAGTAACCTAAGAGACTAGCAAAGTAATATAGGCTATGGCCATAGCCCTTGATTACCTCCCAGAACTTGATGGTAACCCTGTAATGCTGAAAACAGGTCATAGTTTGGGCACAGAACTTGGAGAAAAGAGTGGGAACTGACCTGGAAAACTTTCCTTGAAGACTAGGTGTCATAGTTCTAGAGGGTACTGTATTACTCAGGTTTCTATAAAGAAACAGAATCAATAGACTGAATATATAGCTATATACAAATTTATTGATTTGCTCACATGACAGAGCTCAAGGAGTCCAACAATAGATGTGACACACTGGAGAGGCTGAGAATCCAGGGAATTGCTCAGTCTGCAAGGCTGGATGTCTCAGTAGTCCCAATCTGGTGCTGAAAGCCCGATGGATTCCAGGAGATCTGCAGGTCTCAGTACACGCTGAGATCTGAAGGCATGATCATAGCAGCAAGACAAACTCACCAGTGAGAGAGAGGCAAGCCACAGGAAAAAAGGGACCAGCTCCTTCTCCCATGGCCTTTCATACTGCCTGCTGGTAGAAGGTAACACCTACATTTAGGGTGGGCCATCCAACTTGAGGCAGTCCAATCTGAAGATCCTTTTTCTCTTATTTGTTCATTCTTAGTCTAGTCAAGTTGACACCCAGGATTAATCATCACAAGTCCACCCCTTGTCAACTTGGCACCCAATAAATAGCCTCTCCTTATGTTATGCTTAAATGTCAAATGCAAACCATGGCTAGGTCATAACTTCACCTACGTCATGGTATTAGTGTCTCATGTGCAATCACAAAGCATTATGTCTTAGAGTAGGTGGTAATGTCCTTGAGGAACACTTAGTCCTTCAGTATCTAACAACCTAAATATGACAACATTTAACACTTATCTCAGTTGTACATTCAAAAGGCAACAACTCACGTATCTGCTTAATATATGGATATATATATATACATATATATACATTCTTAACCAAATAGGACAAAAGTTAATATCTATTATAATCCACGTTTCTGCAACTGATCCCATGGCCTCAGCTGATATTTATGACTACCTTCTACTACCCATTCTGTATTTCCTCCACCATCAGCAAGCACCTCTGCAGGTCTTGGCTCTTTCCCTGGAGGAGTGACCCATACCTTCATCCCTGAAGGGTCTGGAATATTTGTTGTCCTGTCAGGTTTGGGTTGTTGGAGTTTCCTATTGACTTTAATCATGGGACATGGTAACACCAGAGGGCACCCTACAGCATTTCCTGCCTTCCAGACATAATCTTCCTTGCCCCCATTGTGGAGAAAAAGTCCAATTTTCCCCTGGTAGTCTGGATCAATCACTCTGCCTAATACTGTTATTCCTTACTTAGCCTGTTGGCTTAAGGGCAGTAGAAGCCCAAAGTGGCCAGGGGGGAGTCTTAGCTTCCAGTTCAATGGAAAGTTTGTTGTGTCTCCTGGAAAAAGCACTCCTGCTTTGGAACCAAAGCTTCTAGACCAGCAGAACACAAGGTCATGGGTACAGGAAGCAAAACTTTTCCTACTGGGTCACTAGGGGTGATAGTTGAGTGGAATCACTCCCACTTCCACCTCTTGGTTCCTGGACCCATGAATTATGGCTATAGGGGAAACAGTACCATATAGTGGGTGCTGATTCAAAGCATACACTGCTTGCTGGAGAAACTTGCCCCAGCCCTCCAGGGTACTGTTACCTAATTGGCACTGTAACTGTCTTCAAGACATTCCATCATTCTATCAAGCCAGCTGCTTCTTGGTAATGGGGAACATGGTAAGACCAGTGGATACCATGACCATGGGCCCACTGTCACACTTCTTTGGCTGTGAAGTGAGGTCCCTGGTCAGAAGCCATGCTGTGAGGAATACTGTGACAATGGATAAGGCATTCTATAAGTCCCTGGATGGTAGTTTTGGCAGAAGCATTACATGCAGGAAAGGCAAATCCATAACCAGAATAAGTATCTATTCCTGTAAGGACAAAGTGCTATCCCCTTCATGATGGAAGTTGTCCAATGCAGTCAAACTGCCACCAAGTTGCTGACTAGTCACCCCAGGGAATAGCACCATATTGGGGGCTCAGTGTTGGTCTCTGCTGTTGGCAAATCTGGCACTGGGCAGCAGCTGTAGCCAGATCAGCCTTGGTGAGTGGAAGTCCATGCTGTTGAGCCCATGTATAACCTCCATCTCTGCCACCATGACCACTGTATTAGTCACATTTTTATTGCTGTGATAAAACCACCATGACCAAGGGAACTTATAAAAGGAAGAATTTACAATTTACGGTTCCAGGGAATTAGAGTCCATTGTGGCAGGAGGCATGGTGGCTGGGGCTGGAGAAGAAAGCTGAGGTTCACATCTAGCAATGAGTACAGGAAGTCAAGAGAGAGAGACTGGAGACTGGCAAGGCTTTTAGAACTAACTAAGCCCACCTCCAATGACGTACTTCCTCCAGCATGGCCACACCTTCTAAGACCTCCCAGAACAGTGCCAGCAACTGGAGACAAAATATCTGAATACTTAAAGCCTGTGGGGGACACTCTCATTCAAACCACCAGAGGTACTGTCCAAGCTATTAAGATAGAAAATCAATTGAGTTAAGCTCAGCTCTAAAGCTTAATAACCACAATAATTGGCACAATAAGCTATCTCTACTGGTGAACTACTACTGTTCTAGTTTGTGTTCCATTGCTATGACAAAACACTCTGACATCAACTTGGGGAGGAAAAGGTTTACTCAGCTTACATCTCCTGGGTCACAGTTCATCACTTAGGGAGCCCAAGGCAGGAACTCAGGGCAGGAACCTGGAGGCAGGAGCTGAAGCACAAGCCATGGAGCAATGCTGTTCACTGGCTTGCTCCTCTGGCTCATGCCCAGCCTGCCTTCTTATACAGTACACAGCAACCTGCCCAGGGTGGCACTACTCACTGTGGGCTGGGCCCTCACACATTGCCTGACAATCAAGACAATACTCCACAGATGTGGCCACAGGCCAATCCAGTTGAGTCAATTCCCCAATTGAGGCTCCCTCAACCCAGGTGTGTCAAGTTGACACTAAAGCTATCCAGCACAATTGACCCCTTGTCAACTTGACACACAAAACACATCATTATTAAACCACCACCTTTCCAGTTCAAAGTATGATGTTAACGTTAATCACAACAGAAGACAGTATAACCGTAAAAGCCCCACAGTCCTTAAAATGTCCAAACGCTTAAAAGTTCAGTCTATTAAAAGTCTCTGAACTGTGGGCTGCTGTAAAATCCAAAACAAGTACTATGTTATTTCAAAGGGAAGAATCAGGCACACTCAAACAAAACCTAAGTGCAGTAAGTAGCTCAAGGCTGGACACCTGGGATTCACTCACAATCTTCTGGGCAGCAAAGGGTTTCAGCAGTTTCCCCTCTCCCACTCTGCTGTCCATGGCACACACAGCTCATCTCGCAGGCCCAGGCCAGCTCCATTAACACCTGCTGCTGCTCTTGGTGGTCATCCCATGGTCCTGGCATCTCCAAAAAGCTGGGGTCGCCACTGAAACTGAGGCAGCACCTTAACCAATGGTCTCTTCTGACCTCTCCTGGTGCAAAGCCTCAGCTTCTCTCCATGACCCCTGCAATCCTGGGGTCTTCACTGCAACCGAGGTGCACATCCACCAATGGTTTTTCCTGACCTCTCACAGTGCCAAGCCTCAGCTGCTCTCTGTGACCCCCTCAAATTTCAACACTGGAACCATATAGGAGACTCTTACAAGTTACCAAGTCCTGCTTCTGGCTCGAGACGGAGGCTCAGGCCCCTTCTGGATCACAGCTTCTGTGTGCTGACCCTGAAGAAATTCTTCCCAGAAGATTTCACCACAGTGATGCTGGTCTCTTGTTACTTGCAGCTTATTTTTCAGCCCCAGCTAACCAGCATCAATTGTTACAGTACAATGAAGATTTCACTTCAGGTTCTGGTCTCTTGTTACTTACAGCTGATTCTTCAGCCACAGCTAACCAGAATCCACAGATTAAACAGTCCTGATGATCTCTGCTCCCCTTTGAAACTAGAAACTTCACAAACCAGGCCTCCAATTTCTACAAATGCTTCAGCAAATCTGCTCAAACCTCCACAGCAACAACTTTAGGCATTCAATGATCTTCCCAGCCCAAAGTTCCAAACACCTCCACAATCCTTCCCCAAAACACCAAGGTCAGGTCTGTCACAGCAATACCCCACTCTTCTGGTACCAATTTCTGTTCTAGTTTGTGTTCCACTGCTACAACAAAACACTCTGACACCAACTTGGGGAGGAAAGGGTTTATTCAGCTTACATCTCCTGGGTCACAGTTCATCACTTGGGGAGCCCAAGGCAGGAACTCAGGGCAGGAACCTGGAGGCAGGAGCTGAAGCACAAGCCATGGAGGAATGCTGTTCACTGACTTACTCCTCTGGCTCATTCCCAGCCCACCTTCTTATACGGTACACAACAACCTGCCCAGGGTGGCACTACTCACTGTGGGCTGGGCCCTCACACATTGCCTGACAATCAAGACAATACTCCACAGATATGGCCACAGGCCAATCCAATGGAGCCAATTCCCCAATTGAGGCTCCCTCAACCCAGGTGAGTCAAGTTGACATTAAAGCAATCCAGCACAATTACCCTGTTACATAAGCGGTAATCACAACTATCAATTTAGACTTAAAGTCATTTCAATGAATGAACTCATGGATAACACTGTAAATATAGCCAAATACATTTGCCTGGAGAGGTCTTAGATCCTAGAGAAAACCCTATCTCTTTTATATCTCTAGACAAATGAAATTTCTTGCCTTATGCTAAATATGGATCCTTAAATATTTGCAGACAAATATATTGTATATCACTAATCCAAGAACCCTCTTTTTGCAATATATGGAAGATATTTCATAGTTCTACAACTGGTCGTACACGAATAGTATATGTCGGAGAGATATCCAGCCTTAAATGACACACCCACAAGGCTCAGGGGACATAGCAGAACACAACAGACAGTGATGTACACAGAAGACCACACATGACTAACTTCTTTTTTGGTCTTTTCAAGACAGTGTCTCCCTTTAAGTCCCAGCTGGCCTGGAGCTCACTCTGTAGACCAGGCTGGCCTTGAACTCACAGAGATTTGTCTGCCTCTGCCTCCTGAGTGCTAAGATTAAATGTGTGCACCAACACACCAGCAGTATTTTTTTTTTGTCTTTTTGGATGACTAACTTTTAAGAATAAATGGGGGCTAGAGAAATGGCTCATCAGTTAAGAGCACTGACTGGGCTTGCAGAGGACCCAGGTTCAATTCCCATTACTCATATGGTGGCTAAAAACAGTCTTTAAGCCAGGCATGGTGGCACACACCTTTAACTCCAGCACTTGGGAGGCAGAGGCAGGTGGATCTCTGTGAGTTCAAGGCCTTGGGCTCCCCAAGTGATGAACTGTGACCCAGGAGATGTAAGCTGAATAAACCCTTTCCTCCCCAAGTTGATGTCAGAGTGTTTTGTTGTAGCAGTGGAACACAAACTAGAACAGAAATTGGTACCAGAAGAGTGGGGTATTGCTGTGACAGACCTGACCTTGGTGTTTTGGGGAAGGATTGTGGAGGTGTTTGGAACTTTGGGCTGGGAAGATCATTGAATGCCTAAAGTTGTTGCTGTGGAGGTTTGAGCAGATTTGCTGAAGCATTTGTAGAAATTGGAGGCCTGGTTTGTGAAGTTTCTAGTTTCAAAGGGGAGCAGAGATCATCAGGACTGTTTAATCTGTGGATTCTGGTTAGCTGTGGCTGAAGAATCAGCTGTAAGTAACAAGAGACCAGAACCTGAAGTGAAATCTTCATTGTACTGTAACAATTGATGCTGGTTAGCTGGGGCTGAAAAATAAGCTGCAAGTAACAAGAGACCAGCATCACTGTGGTGAAATCTTCTGGGAAGAATTTCTTCAGGGTCAGCACACAGAAGCTGTGATCCAGAAGAGGCCTGAGCCTCCATCTAAAGCCAGAAGCAGGACTTGGTAACTTGTAAGAGTCTCCTATAAGGTTCCAGTGTTGAAATTTGAAGGGGTCACAGAGAGCAGCTGAGACTTGGCACTGTGAGAGGTCAGGAAAGACCATTGGTGGATGGGCAACTCGGTTGCAGTGAAGACCCCAGGATTGCAGGGGTCATGGAGAGAAGCTGAGGCTTTACACAAGGAGAGGTCAGAAGAGACCATTGGTTAAGGTGTTGCCTCAGTTTCAGTGGTGACCCCAGCTTTTTGGAGATGCCAGGACCATGGGATGACCACCAAGAGCAGCAGCAGGTGTTAATGGAGCTGGCCTGGGCCTGCGAGATGAGCTGTGTGTGCCATGGACAGGAACTCAGGGCAGGAACCTGGAGGCAGGAGCTGAAGCACAAGCCATGGAGGAATGCTGTTCACTGACTTGCTCCTCTGGCTCATGCTCAGCCCACCTTCTTATACAGTGCACAACAACCTGCCCAGGGTGGCATTACTCACTGTGGGCTGGGCCCTCCCACGTTGCCTGACAATCAAGACAATACTCCACAGATATGGCCACAGGCCAATCCAATTGAGCCAATTCCCCAATTGAGGCTCCCTCAACCCAGGTGTGTCAAGTTGACATTAAAGCTATCCAGCACAACTACCCTGTTACATAAGGGGTAATCAAAACTATCAATTTAGACTTAAAGTCCTTTCAATGAATGAACTCATGGATAACACTGTAAATATAGCCAAATACATTTGCTTGGAGAGGTCTTAGATCCTAGAGAAAACCCTATCTCTTTTATATCTCTAGACAAATGAAATTTCTTGCCTTATGCATGTACTGTCTGCATGTAGGTTGGAACACCTGTGTCATGCAATGCTGTAGAGGTCAGAAGAGGACGTTGGATTCCTCCTTGGATCTGGAGTTAAAGATGGTTCTTAGCTGCCACGTGGGTGCTGGGAATCGAAACTGGGTTCTCTGCAAGAGCAGTCAGTGCTCTTAACCACTGAGTCATCTCTCTAGCCCAGGAGCGATCATTAAAGGAGTGACTCTAGATAGGCTGACTAGACTCCAGTAGATGAACTTGTATCAAGGGATACCTTGAAGAAAATACTTGACTGGACAGGACTTAACATATATGATAAAGTACCTGAAATCTCATGGGGAGCCTTGGAGGGTGGGGAGAGGGGAGAACATCTATATTTAATTAAGATATATGAAAAATTATAAAGGACATGAGCAAATATTTAAGAAGCCATAACTTTAGCTGTGTAACCACTGGCAGAAGAAAGTAAGTTGTCTTTAAGGGATGAATCTATGTAAGTGGTCCATCCTCTTGTGGATGAACTCACACTAAAGAACAACTGGGGACACAAATTTAACTCCATAGGCCTTAACATATATGACAGATTGAACAAAATCTGATAGGGCTGAGGGAGAGGGCAGAGATATTGGAGAGGTCTAAATACAGTTAAGATGTATTATATGAAATGCACAAAATTGCAATAAAAATTCCTCATGACAACATAGAGGTGTGCTGGTTTGAATGTGTGTCCCCCATAGGCTCTAGGTATTCAGACGTTTGTCTCCAGTTGATGGCGCTGTTTTTGGAGGTCTTGGGGTGTGTGGCCATGCTGCAGGAAGTGTGTCACTGGGGGCAGGCTTAGTGAGCTTAACAAGCCTGGTCTACAGTTGCTCCCTCTCTATTTCCTGTGCTCTTTGTGAGATGTGACCCTCAGTTTGCTGTTCCAGATCCAGCCGCCACACCTCCCGCCACAATGGACTCTCATTCCCTGGAACAGCCAATTGTAAGCTCAAATAAACTCTTCCTTTTATAAGTTCCTTGGTCTGGTGTTTTATCACAGCAACAGAAAAGTGACTAATACAAGAGGTAAAAATACTCAGTGAATATTCGAAAGGCTTATATTGTTCTCATGGCACCCGTGCTCTCTCCTGCTGGGTGCCAAGTCTTCTATTTCAGTATTTAGGTTTATCAATTATTGAATATTCAGAAGTAGATAAAGTATTGGTCAAATAATATCTAATGTCATGAAGATATGAGCTGTAAGAAACATTCAAAAATGTGTCTAGTGGCCCACAGTCTTTCTTTTTTGCCTTTCACCATTGAAAAGTAGGAAGAGTTATAGGAATTGCTATTTGTGTCTGTCAGACTTTTGGTGTGTGGTACACATAAGACTGCAGAAGCTCCATGTTTTAATAACTAGACGAGATGGAAATATTTTCAGAGTTTGTTGTGTTTACTTATAAATAACCTCTGTAATTTCCATTTACATCAAAGTACTAAAGCTCTCCCATCTATATTGACTACCCCAAGCAGGACTTGACATGAGTGTTAAAGTATTTAAAGGGATGGGAAACACTATGCATGACTAAGAATGGACATTATTCCTCATCTGTGACTGGGGCAAGCATGTGTTGTTTCTATATACCTTTCTCAATCTTTATTTCCACAGATCAAACGTGGGTCGAAATAGGCAAATACCCATTTGTGGTAGCCAGTTTAACACTGTCCTTTTAATTCAAAGTTAACATTCTTTCACTCTTGTAAATATTTCATCAAAAAATGCAACTTTTTACTTTAAATTTAATCAGCTATCCCAACCTTGGATTCATGTTAGGAAACTCCAACAGAGATAGATGAGAGTCAACCCTGAAACTGTTTTCTATTTAGACTACTACATTTAACAGTGGATCTAATAGCTTCCACATAATGCTGAGTAAGTATTAAAGAACAAATTTATGTTGTAAATCATACAAGTGGACTGAGAGAAGAGTACAATTTGTAAACATAGACTTACATTAACATGAGTAGACTTAAATACTTTTCATTTTCTATTTTCCCTAATATACCCCAAATTTGTAAAGAAAATTATTATCATGTGAAAAGTGTTTAAGGGAGTGACCTTGGAGGTTTTAGCTAAGTAAATATCACTCAGCTGCCTAATATTCATGCAGTTGGTCTACTTCTGTGCAATGAAATCTAAAGCCTATCTTTTGATGCTCCATGGTTCCAACTGGATAAGAAACAGAACTCATCCATTTTGTCAACCATTGTGAGCAGCTATAAGGAAGTATTTCCAAAGTTTGTAATTCCCACCTGGGTCTAAATAGTTTTAAGACAGAAGCTGGCTCATCTATGAGGCACTTGAAGATTACAAAGTATTTTCAACTTGTGCCAAAGATAGCGGGGGTGGGAGGGGTACAGGAGGATAGAACACGATTGTTTTTCCATTGTTTTAAAAAAGAGATGACTAATTGCTGTCTTTGCAAAACAATTTTGCTTCTCCAGATGTACTCGTGAGGGCACCTTTCCAGGACACACATTGTCAGGGAAATTTCAAAGAGTATGTTTGCTTTTGCTTTGGACTGGGATAGAACTTTTTACTAGTTGTTTCTTCACTTACCTTTCTTTTCTTAAAGAGAGACAAGAAAACATTATTCTAGATGTTGGGTTCACAATCTGTTGTACAAAATATCCCTTCTTGAATTCCTAGTAACTATCAGTCCATTTTATTTAATCAGAAAGATCAGATCACATTTATGTCTGAATTTTGAAGTCTTCATGAAAAAGTCCTTTGACTTAGGCAGTGGAATTGTGTATTGATCAGATCACATTTATGTCTGAATTTTGAAGTCTTCATGAAAAAGTCCTTTGACTTAGGCAGTGGAATATCACAAATCTTCAACTGTACCACTGTGAGGGGCAATAGATGCACATACAAATAACATGACATTAATCATCCTCCAAAAGAAAGTGTTTTAGAATATTTTATCTGACTTGTCCTGCTTTGAATTCCCCTTGACTCAAAGATGGAAAGGGGGATCACTGGAAAAAATACATATTTGAAACTGACCAAGATTGCCACTTCATGCTCCTTACCAGAGGTCACTTTGGGAGTTTTGAATACCCTGATGCCTGAATGTGATGGTTATCCTAGTCTCACTGCCATGAGGGTTGCAGGGCTAAATAATGCTTACTTTTCATGTAAATGATATTACAACATACAAGAAAAAAGGAATTCTTGCTGGCATGGCACTCATTTCACATCACAATCTAACAAGAAAGTTCTGTATAGTTGATTACTGCAAACAGCTATGCATTACTGTGCAGAAGGAATAAGGGGCATACACTTCTAAGACTCTACATGAAACTTTCTCTTTTAAGCTATTGTTCACAAAATAATGTTTCTTAAAGAAAATATTCCTAAATGTCACTAGTAAAGTGAAGACATTACAGTTTTATCTCATTTTTTATATTTATTTAGTGGAAAGTAGAATCAAGAAGGTCATATACCACCAAGTTTGGCTAAGTGAATAAAAGATAAACTATATCCTATCACTGTCCTATATGAGAGGTTACTACAGAAAGCGAATTTACTCAGCAATATTCCTCTTATTATTGTGGCAATAAGTTAGTGGGACAATGGAAATATGCTCTAGCATTGGAACGTCTAACTTCACTCAAAACCTTCAGCTTATGTCTTTTTGGTTCTCTCTGTGATCCAGTTAGCTTAACAGAAATTTTCACAATCGGATGAAGGCAGTACTTGGTGGTACTTGATGAATTTGAAGAACTTGATGCCCTTCGTGAATCAGTGGGAGCATGGGAGATCTCTGAGCCCCTTAGAGGAAGGAGCCTGAGTTTCTCAATGACTCAGTGGTATAGTTTTAGGCTTGTCAATTTAAACCATGATTTGACAAACCACATGCTAAGTGACCATAAAAGTCACTTGTTCCATATCTTAGATCAGTTAATGAAATGTTTTTGAAATACTATAGTAGGAAAAACACTAGGTAATTTGGGCATTTGGGGGAGGCAACTTTGTGAGCATTGAATTACTTAGTAACACATTCCCACTCTAGTTTTTTAAATCCAAGATTTATTACACTAATGTCCTATACATATGAAGATACCAGGACACTAAACAAAATAAGAATATATCTTCACATCATAGATTCGATATTTATTTTTATAAATTGTTGATTCATTCTACATCATAGACTAGGATAGGTTTAACAAAGAGATGTTAACTGAACATTTTCATTGACAGTGATATATTCCATGCACCCTCTGAAAAGAGAAAATATTAGATCACAGAATGAAGATCAAATATAATACTTTAGCTTCATTCCTACAACATATGCACTTGCAATACTGTAAAGCAGTCTCCTGGGATTTCTGCAAAGTCTTATTTTCCTGCTTTTCTGTTTACACATTTTATATGTACCCCTCTTCTAAGCTGTGGGGCCAAGAAACTACAAAGTTTATCTCTCAGCAACCCAATTAGGAGTTTCCTCCAAATGCCCCTTTTTTCTTCCTAAGAGCCAATCTTTAGAAATGTGATCATTTCTTTTATAAAAAGATTATACTTATTTTGGTTCTTTCACCTAGAAAATAATTCATTCTGTTTTCTGATGGTTGAACATGCAATTTGTCCTGATTCTGGAAGAGTAGACATACTGCTCACAGAGGAAGTGTTCCAATCCACTTGCTTCTTCTCACCCACAAAATGTGGGGGTCAGAATGTGTTTCCAGAAAAGCCATATGAATGCAGTGAACTGTGAGAATAGCTATTTCATCTAATCATCTAATCAAACTTCAACATTATATGAATGGAAAGAGATTTATAGTCATTCTAGTTCTGCCCTGAAACTATCATGATCATGGATGCTTGCATCCTCAGGCTACACATATAGCGTAACCTACTTATGGTAAGGATATAGCTTTTTTAGAAATAGTGTTTAAGAGACAAATAGGCATGGCTGGAGAGATGGCTTAGTGACTAAGAGAGCTTACTGCTCTTCCAGAGCACTGGAGTTTAGTTCTCAGCATCCAGATTTGGAGGGTTACAATTACCTGTAAGTCCAGCTTTGGTGCCTCTGTGTCCAGCTATGGACACTTGCAGGTACACACACACACACACATACACACACACACACACACACACACACACACTCACACATACACATGCAAATAAAAAATAACAAAATGAGTAATTGGTGAAATCATTCTGAGTATAAAGTAAACAGTAAACCCAGTTTTAAAAGGATAGATTGACAGGCAAGAATTCTACCACTGAAACACCATTGCTTTGTTAATGTAGTTATGATTGCAAGACTTCAAACTTTATTACAGCCTGGTACTGGCACAAAAACACACCTGTAGACCAATGGAACAAAATTGAATATCCAAACTTGAGCTCATAAATTTTCAGCCACCTCATATTTGACAAAGGGGCCAAGAAGATATAATGAAGGAAAGACAGCATCTTCAGCAAATGGTGTTGGCAAAACTGGAACATAGGGGTAGGAAAAGACTTTCTAAATCAGACTGCAGCTGTGCAAGAAATAAGGTTGATAATTGACAAGTGGGACCTCAATAAACTCAAAAGCTTCTGTACAGAGAAAGAAACAATGAGTGAAGAGAAAACCCAGAGTGGGAGAAACCTTTACTGCTGATGCATCTGACAGAACATTAACTTCCAGAATTTACAAACTACTCAATAAGCAAAGAAGAAAACAAATGACCCACTCAAGAAATGGAGTAAAGAGCTGAACAGAGACTTCACAAGTGAGGAAGTAAAAATGGCTGAAAAACATCTTAAAAGTGTTCAACATCATTAATAATTAAGGAAATGCAAAGTAAAACCACTTTAAGATAGCATTTCACTCCAATAAGACTGGCTAAGATCAAGAAAACAAATGATACCAAATGCTGGAGATGTTGTGGGGAAAGGGGAACACTCATCCACTGCTGGTGGGAATGTAAATTCGTACAACCACTAGAAAGCAGTGTGGAGAACCTTTAAACAATTAAAAATGAACCTACCACCTGACCCAGTCATATCACTCCTGGATATACACCCACAAGACTCATCCTACTGCAGAGATATGTACACAGCCATGTTTATTTCAGCTCTCTTCGAAATAGAAAAAGAGTTGGAACCAACCCAAGTGCCCCTTAACCAATGAGTGGATAGAGAAAATGTGGTACATCTACACCATGGTAAAGAAAGATGACATCATGAACTTTGCAGGTAAATGGATGGAACTAGAAGATATTCTACTAAGTGAGGTGACACCGTCAGAACAATTGACAAATGATATCCCTCATTTGTGGATGCTAGCATCAAGTAAGGCAAACTGTGTAACATTAGTGTTACATTTCTCTTTATCTGAAAGCAACTGTACTCTTAGAATGTGAATCCCTTAACAGGCTCTAGAATTAACCTACTACCTATTTTCAGACTTTATAATTTTGGTACAAGGGTGGAGGGTATGTTTGCATATTTTAGAGCAGTATAAAATTAAAAAGGGAAAATGTGAATCCTGAAATATGATTTGGAAATAACATAGTTTATTTCCAGATGACATGATTTTGGTACATGTGTGACATACATAAATGCATAAGTTGAAACAATACATATTGGAGGGAACAACAACAACAAAAGAACTGGGACAGGGAACTGACTGAAGTAGACTTCGTTCCCCCAAAAAATAATCTTCTGTTTTGAAAAACTTTGAAAAGACTCAGAAGGGGAAATAGGATGTGTATGGCAGACTGCATGAACTTGGGAGGAGCGGGGCCATGGGGGTGGAATGAGTCTGGATTAAACTGAGAAGAGATGTATGAAATGCACAAAACATCAATAAAAGATTAAAAAATAGGGCTGGAGAGATGGCCTAGCAGTTAAGAGCACCAACTGCTCTTGCAGAGGACCCGGGTTCGATCCCCAGCACCCACATGGCGGCTAAGAACCGTCTGTAACTCCAATTCCAGGAGAACTCCAGTTCCAGGGGAATCCAAGACCCTCTTCTGACCTCCGCGGGATTGCGCGACACGGGTGCCCAGACCTGCATGCAGACAGTACATTCATACACATACAAAAATAAATAAATAAAAAATTTAAAAAAAAGATTAAAAAATAAAAGGATAGTTTGATAAAATAATACAATGTTAAAAGTATAAACATTATAAGAATGAGAAAGAAAAAAGAGAGAGGGGACAGACAGGAGAAAGAGGGAGGAGGGAGAGAGATATGTATATTCCGGTATAATAAAGCATACCAATCAAAGACAGCTGGAATTGGCTGGTTCTAACCAGTATTTCCTCACTGATGCCAGTCATTGGTGGTGGTTGATTATTTATTTCCTCTGTTCCTGAATTTATTTTTGTTTATTTATAAAGCTTTTATTGATCTTATCTCTAGTTATATTAAAGTTCAATTTTAATCTATTCAAAATGCCAAAATCCCTCCTTTTAGAATAGTTTACCACCTTGCCTCTACCATAGAAACCTCATCCAAATCACAATCCCAGTCATACTCTCTAGGTGAGAATAAGAAATACTTATCCATCATAAGTTTCATGACTGAGTCTTCCATTATAAAAAACATCTTAAAGAACACTCCAGTTCAGTTAACAAAAATTTTACATGGGAAGGTAGCCTTCAGAAATGAAGACTCAAGAAGGGAACACTGTGCAATCTAAGGTGTTTTGAATAAAGAGTGGAAAGTTGTGAAGACAACAATTGGTATACTCTAATGACAAGCAGCTTAAGGGAATTTAACAAGGTCTGGTTCTCTATCTTCCATGCTTCCTTCCTTCCAGGTGGAGACTTTGTCTTGCTTACATGAACATCTTAAGACTTCCATCAGAGGAAGGCCAGAGATATCCTTGGTGATAGAGGAGTCAGTTCAGATACACATTCTTCCTTCTGCTGTTTCTCAAAATGTCAAGACTCCATATTTGCCCTGAGCACTCTCACATCTATCATTAAAAAAATCCCCAAGTCATTGTCCCTATGCCCACTCAAGATTCATATTATTTTTTTTTTCAAATTTTTTTGTCTTTTTGATATAGGATCTCCCTGAATCCCCAGCTGGCCTTGGACTCACTATGTAGACCAGGCTGGCCTTGAACTCACAGAGATCTACCTGCCTCTTCTAGAGTGGATAACTAGGATTAAAGGCATGCACCACCATGCCCAGCAAGACTCATAATATTTCATCATAGTGGTCAAAGTGCTCTTGTTAAAATTTAAGTTACTTCATGTAATTTCCTTGTACAATACTGTACAAAGACCTGTATTCATTTCTTATTCCTGCTTTAACATTACTAAGCTAATGGTTGGAAGCTGCATGAATTAGCTTTGCAGTCAGAGTGTCTTGGAAGCAAGATGTCTGAAATGCTTATCTGAATTTCTTTTGTAGGCTCACGGAGAGCATCCTTCCTTGCTGTTTTCAGGTAGCGAAGGCCACTCCCATCCATTAGTTTGTAGCTCTTTGTCATTAGTATTGCACATAAGGCAATACTTCCTTAGTGAAACCTCTCTTTACTCACATGGATTTGCTTTCTTCCATCTAATAACCATAGGAATAACATTAGGCCCACTTAGAAAAGGCAAATAATTTATGATCACAATATGTAGGGAAAAAAGAGGCCACCTATGGCTTCTTTTGTGTTATTACCTGCTTTCCTATTTACACAGAAACCTAGCCTTAGGCAGGATTTGCCTGTGCACTCAGGAGTTCTCGTGCTTGTGATGCTAGGACTTGTGATGTTACGGTACATGAGGCACTGGGGTCTGAAACCAGGCCCTGAGATATGATGTCACTCTGGGTGTAAAAACAGAATGCTGTGAATTAATAAAAGAGTCCTTCTTACCATCAGACAGGGACTCCCAGCCGTTATTTTGGATGTGTATTCTTAGCCCATCAGGCTTGGGTAGTAGTGACCATGACTGGTGGTTTGGATGGTGGTCCAGCAGACCACTGACCTGGAAAGCTACTGTGGGGCTGGAAGGAGACCTATTAGATCACCAGCTGTGATGCTGGTGAGTGCCCAGTTGGGAATTAGACTGTAGAGTACCTATGAGGTAACAGTCTGGCATTAGGCTGTAGAGTGCCTACCAGGTAGCAGCCTGGAGGATCTGGGATTGCCTATAGGGCATTGCCTGGTGTTGATCTTAGATGAGACAAGTGGGCAGTGGAAAGGTTATCAGCCTTTGGCCCCAAGGTTTAGGACAGCTGCTGGTGTCTGTCTTACTGGTGTCTTGCACAAATGAAGGCTGTGATAAAAATTATGTGAGCATTGTCATAAAAAGTTGGATTTGGGGCTGGAGGGATGGCCTAGCGGTTAAGAGCGACGACCACTCTTGCAGAGGACCCGGGTTCGATCCCCAGCACCCACATGGCGGCTGAGAACCGTCTGTGACTCCGGTTCCAGGAGAACTCCAGTTCCAGGGGAATCCGAGACCGTCTTCTGACCTCCGCGGCATCGCACGACACGGGTGCGCAGACCTGCATGCAGACAATACATTCATACACATAAAAATAAATAAATAAAAATTAAAAAAAAAAAGTTGGATTTATAAAAAGTATGTTTCATCGGATATTGTAGCTGAGTCAGTTTTCCTGGGTCCCATATCCAGCACTACCCAAAACAACTGTTGTCATATACATCTGTAATCATAGGACTTACAAGGTGAAGAGAGGAGGGAGATCAGAAGTCTATGGTCATCCTTCAGTACACAGAGAATCCAGTGCCAGGCTGGGCTGATGAATTTTCTTTAAAACAGAATGTGGGTTTGGGGAGATGGCTCGGTGGTTAAGTGCTTGCTGTAAAAGTATGAGGACATGAGTTTGGATCCCTAGGCTTATCCCTGGTTATGGCCACTTTTAATTCAAGTATCAAAATTCAGAGACAGGAGATCTCCAAAGAAAGCTCAGCAGCATGACCAGGTCAAGCTCTGTGTTTGATGAGTGACCCTGCCTCAAAGAATAAAGTAGGAAAGAAATGGAGGATGGCTGAATCAACCTCAGGCCACCACGGGCACATGTACAGGTGCACATAGGCAGGCCCACACACAAGAGAATGTGCCTACAAACACCAGTGCACACACCACACATAGATACGCAAGATAATGGAAAATTTATAAATATGCATGGTGTGAGCACAGAATATTGATATGGTTGAGTCTGTGATTGCACAAACTGTACTCTCCTTCATTAGCAGGCAGGGAAGCACAACAGGCCAGTTAGAAGAATGTTTTGTCCTCTACAACTGAGCTACAACCCCATCCCACATGTAGCTCTTTCATAAAAATTTTATTTGGGGGGCTGGAGAGATGGCTCAGCAGTTAAGAGCACCGACTAGAGGATCCAGGTTCGATTCCAAGCACCCACATGGTGGCTAAGAACCATCTTTGACTCCAGTTCCAGGGGAATCCCACACCCTCTTCTGACCTCCGCTTGACAGGGGTACACCAACCTGCATGCAGACAGTACACTCATACACATAGAAAATAATAAAAATAAATAAATAAATAAATAAATAAATAAATAAATAAATAAATAAATAAATTAAATAAAAAAATATTTGGGGTTATTTCCCAGACTCAGAATACAAAGTTAATGCATTCTTTGAATAAATGACATGAAGTGAACGGAATACCATTTTCTCCCAGTGATACACAAGATACACAACTGCATCTAATAATGTTGCTGCCAACCATTAGAGGATCTTATTTATATTTAGTTAATTAATTAGCTTTCTTACATATTTTTACTTAGATGCCATTCTGTGGTATTGACCTTTTGTGTCTCCTCCATACCACAAACACTTTGAGGATCTGTTCTATATGCCATTCACTGATGGTATAGGACATAGGATAGAATGGGCAATCTGTAATATTTGATTGATGAATAAATAAATGTTCAATCATAGTGATGTAAATGTATAGAGGCCAAAAAATCTGAGATTTCCATTGTAGACATATTTCACTTGATGGTTCAAAAACTTATACTTGAAAAGTGAAAACTAGAAATGGGTAGATGGCTCAGTCAGTAAGTGATTGACAAGAAGTGTGAGGCCTAGAATTCAATTCCTCAAAACCCATGTAAAGCCACAGTGATACTATGTGCCTGTAACAGTGCCCTACAGCAGTATGGGAGAAAGAAGCAAGATAACCTCTGGAAATGTGCAGGCTGGATAGCTTGATTTGCACAATGCAGCAGCAAACAACAAAGAGAACGGCTTAAACAAGGTGGAAACAGATGACTGTCAATTGAGGTTGTCATCAGTCCTCCAAATCCTTGTCCTGATACACACTTAATGCACAAGCATGATACACACAACTCATCCCCTCATAAACAAACACATGATAAACTTGAAGATTAACTAGCTCTCCATCCCCCCACTTCTAAGATGGTGTTGGCAACAAGTGAGTCATGAGCCTAATGAGACTTAAATTTTAGTTAATTAAAATCAAGTCAAATAATCATAAAAATAGCCTTTATGCTAAGATCAAGTGTACAATCATATCAAATATAAAAATACAGTTCCTTACTCATACCAATCTCATTAGATATCTATACCATATGTAGGCAATAGCTATTGCATTGGAAAGCACAAATAGTTATCATCAAATAAAGACCTATTAAAAGGACTTCATTAGATATTTTGGAACAGTGATTAAACACAATAATTTAAAATGAGCAATAGGATCACCACGGATCTTAGCTATTGTAGGATAGGAATCTATGAGAATATTTCTACAGCATAACACAAAATGTATTTGTTTTTCTGTCTTTTTTATTTACTTTCATTTATTTCATTTTTTAACAAGAAGTAATAAGTCTTGAGAACAAGCATCCTTCATATAAAACCAATTTGAAAGCAGTTGTGCCTAAACCCACACAGCCCAAGGCTCCCACCATCCAGCTGGAGGGGCTTGTATGTACAATCAAGTTGATCAAATAAACATCCATTCTATATTGCTGTAGTTTCACCATTCACTCCAATCGCAGCCCTAACAATCTACCACATCCCCTTTTTCCGTAGATTGTTCCCTAGGCTTAGAAAAGGGGCACAGGTGGACGAGAAGCAAAACAGTCTACTTTCTCTGGAGATGTCGTTTTGGACTCTGACCAATTCTGGCTGTTTCTTTTCACGGGCTGACAGTTTGTTCAGGAATTACCTTTCAATCCTACTAATGACGCACAGGCAACTAGATATATAGATATTTAGACAGTACTAATTATTATGGTAAGTTACTTTAGTATAGACACAGGTGTTTGGATGGTATGCTAATCCACGAATTATGTTTTTTCTGTAAAAGATGGCAAGGTCTTACTGTGGCTTACCACGTCTCCTAACCACTAGAGGATATAAGTTTGTGGCATCGGCCGTGAGTTATTCCTCCAAGGAGAGAGCTAAGAGCCAATTAGATTTGGGATATACAGACATATGGCTGCCACTGCTACACAGTATTTCCAGGCAGGTAAGGTGTGGCTGATGCTGACAGTGGAGTCTTGCTTGACTCAAGGAGACCAGTATTTGCTTTATTGGTTTAGTGGCCTTTGGTAGATTTTGTACTACATGCTGGATATGTTACAGATGTAACAGTCCTGGCTTCTGCCATCATGGGATCTAAGTAGAGACCTATACAAATGATTGAAAGAATAGTACAAGAATAGTACTGATTAGCCAAGCTTGGTGCATGCCTTTAATCCCAGCACTCCAGAGGCAGAGGCAAGTGGATCTCTATGAGTTCAACAAAATTGAACTTGGTCTACAAAGCAAGTTCCAGGACAGCTCGGTCTACAGGGGGACTTTGTCTCAAAAAGAACAAACAAAAAAGAATAGTACTTATTGGGCTGGAGAGATGGGTCAGGTGTTAAGAGCACTGGCTGCTCTTCCAGAGAACCCTGGCTTCATTCCCAACACTCACATGGTGGCTAACACCATCTGTAGCTACAATTCTTGGGTAATCTGACCTCCTCTTCTGACCTCCATGGCGATTGCACAATACAGCTGCAGTTATGTACATACAGGAAACACACACACACACACACATATATATACATATATATTACAAAAATAATACTGTCATCATGAAGTATTCTAAATTATTCATTTAAAGCATAGTATATCATATAGTAAAGTAGTTCATTCATATTGGCCTTTGATTGTAGTCAACATAGTATTAATATTATGGGAAAAATGACAGAAAAGGCATAAAATAAGAGAATAATTCCTGAGGATTACAATAGGAAGGCGAATTTACAGAGATATACTGGTCCGAGATATGTTGTGGAAAAGATGACATTTCAACTATGGCTGAGAAGGAGATGGCTTGAAGATGGTGAAGAATATGTTTAAGGAAAAATCTACCATGCATTGAAAGAAAATGAAAAAGTTATATATGAAAAATTAGAAAGAGATTAAAGACACTGGGGTAGTAGAGCATGTAATCAGTGTGGAGACAAAGGAAAACTATGATATTTTGGCTATGGCTATATCTAGGAGGATGAAATGAATTACTATATTAAGAATACTAGTAAATTATCAGAGAAAGCATTTTATATACAGGCTAACCTTTACCTGATACCATTCTTTTAACTTTAAATTTGTCTGTGTATAGATGATTAAAGGACAGTTACTAGGGTAGAAATAGTTACATAAATACATAAATGTGTGATCCTTTTGGTCAAGAAACTTAGTTGTTCCATAGATGCATGTGTTAGATTTGCTGCATACTACACTGTCAAAAACATAGTGGCTTATAAAAATAAAGTGCTTTTCTTAGTTCACACCATGTAAAGACTGTGTCTTGGCAGTGATTCTGATAAAGATTAATTGTGCTTTTGTGCATGTCTCAAGAAAGAGTGCAACCAGCTGTCCTGCATGCCTCTGTATTTTGGACCTACACTTCAAGATGCAAACTCCCAGGGAATGCATCTGTTCCCATAGAAGAGGGTGGCAGCACAAAACAATGGAAACATAGATTGACCAGAAATTTTCTGTGAAAATACACTTATTTCCTTTTAGTGCTGAGGAGTCACTTGGTCAAACTCAGCACTGACTATGTAGGAACAATGCAGGGGGAGTCACCATGGACTCTACCAAGGATCTGAGTTTCCTCAAGAGAAAAGCAGTGTTCTGTATGAAGTCCTGTCCTCTCAACAAAGTTTTCTTCTTTAAAATATTAGTGATATTTTTCTTTTCTTTTCTCTTTCTTTCTTTCTTTCTTTCTTTCTTTCTTTCTTTCTTTCTTTCTTTCTTTCTTTCTTTCTTTCTTTCTTTCTTTCTTTCTTTCTTTCTTACAGGGATTTCCAACAGTCCCAAGTGACCTGGAACTCACTATGTATACTAGTCTAGCCTTGAACTCACAGAGATTCACCTACTTCTGCCTCCCAAGTGCTGGGATTAAAGGCATGTACTATCATGCCCAGCTAAGAGATATCTCAGTGATCCTTTTATACACAGGAACAAAGGCACATAAGGACTGCAATAAGACTGACATTTTCTGAAGAATCCTCCACGTGAAATAATTGATATAATGTGATGATTAGCTGAATTGTCAAGTTGACAGAATCTAAAATCACCTGAGAGATGTGCCTCTGAGCATGTCTGTGTGGGGATTATGTGGAATGACTTGAGATGGGAAGACTCACCCAGAATGGGTAACACCATTCCCTGACCAGTTCTGACCTTCATAGGTGGAGAAGGGAAGCTGAGCAGCTTGCACTCATCCATCACTCTCTTCTTCTCACCCTACACATATAAGACCAGCCTCTTCAAGTACCCCATGTGTTGACTTTTCCTCCATGATGGACTGTAGTCTGAAGCTCTGAGCTAAAACACTCCTTTCTCTTAAGTTGTTTTTGTTCCAAGATTTTATCATAGCAACTAATACCTATTTACTGTTTTGATTTTTGTATCAAATCCTTTCAAGGAGGGTATGCTTCCTCTTTCTAAATTGCACCAGAGGAAATTGAGATTTGTGGAATTCAAAGTATGGACATTTATTCATTTTGTAACCATAGCCTCTTATTCAATGTGACACTAGCTTTTTTTGACCTGCACTTTCATATGAACAGGACCAGATGCTCTGGCATGGAAATCAAAGTGTCACAACCAGTATCCTCTTTAATTGTAATACATAAGTAAGAAAAAATCATTTATCTTGTTAGTGTCTTGTATTTATTATTTTATAACATTAAATTTTCCATTTATAATTAAAATGTTTACTTATCATCATTAAACATTAATTGAAAGTTCTGACAAGTGACAAATGTATTTTAAAATCATTTATAATGTGGGGATAAAATAATACAGTTATCTCACTCTATTATAAAACATATCTGAACTGTAGAGTAGTGCATAAAATATCCTTATTCTATTGGAGAGTATGCCTCCAAATGACTCTTGAATTGAACTAAATGCTATTTGTTTTAATGTATAAATTATTCATGGGGCCTGAGACATGGCTTAACAGTTACACACACTGTTGCTCTTGGAGAGAAACCAGAGTTGGTTCCCAGCATCACATGGCTGAATCATAACCATAAATGACTCCAGTCCCAAGGGATCCAATGCCCTCTTCTGGCTCCTGTGGGCATTGCACCCATGGGTGTGCTTAGATACTTGCAGGGAAAACCCTTATACACATAAAATAATAAAAATATTATTCATGATTAAAATAAATTGTACTAACAGCTTTCAGATATTTCAAAACTGTTCTACTTGACACATTTTAACCAGTGATTTGGCTGAATGCTATTTCTGCTCTGATCTTCTGTTACAATGGTGTTTACAATTCACCTCTATTTACAAATTCAGGATAACTGTCAACACTGGGCAATGCTTTTGGACTACCTGTAGCTCTCTGGTAAATTTTTTTCAAGTTTTCCCCAGAGCATGTGAACCTCTCTTCTTTGAATTGTTGGTGGCTCACATGTTCATAATTCTATTTTCTCTGGTAATACCAGCTTGCTTTTGACAGAATTGCCTGACTTAGACACCAGCAGTCCAACTTTCTCTGTGCTGCGTGAGGATCACAAGAAGCAATAATGGGCTGAGGCATCTGTTAGTCAGCAATAGATCTGCTAGATTATTATAATCCTTTGAACACACTGAGGCATCTGTTAGTCAGCAAGAGACCTGATGGATTATTATAATCCTTTGAACACACTGAGGTGTGCTTGCCCTCATTTTTCTGATGATGATTCTGAAACTGAGGCAGTTTACATTTCCCACACAAGGTTACTGGATTAAAATAAGTTATCCAGCTTGTTCAAAAAGTTATAGAACACTGACAAAACTGAGTATAATGTGCCATATTCTTTGTAAAGTCCATCCTTACAAAAAAACTAAGTGCCGTTTGTTGCTCTCTTATTGCAGTCAGTGGAAATCTATGTATCCTTAGAATTGCTTCTATAAAATTTATTTATCAAACTGAAATATGATGGTTTTATAAACATAAGTGATAACACTGATAAATATTTTAAAAATAGAGTAGTGAATACAGTAATTTACTTTGGGAGAAATAAATGTAACTGTGTATGTATTTGTGTGGAGTGTGTGTGTGTGTGTGTGTGTGTGTGTGTGTGTGTTCTGCACTTTTCAGAGTATTTTACATACTGATAACATCAACTTTAAAGACATGGATAGAGTCTTATTGCCAAGAGAGAAAGGATGGAAGGAAGGAAGGAAGAGAAAAGAAAGGAAGAAAAGGAAAGGAAATTAAAGGAAAGGAAAAGAAGGAAGGAAAGAGAAGAACGAAAGAAAGAAAGAAAGAAAGAAAGAAAGAAAGAAAGAAAGAAAGAAAGAAAGAAAGAAAGGAAAGAAAGGAAGGAAGAAAGGAAGAAGGGAATGATGATAACTGATGTCTATTTCAATCAACTTAAGCTAAGTGGAAGAAAATGTTATTTTACTCAACCTGGTAGAAGAAAAGTCAATTGAATCCCATGTTTAAAATGAGCTTTGCTAAAACCTCTGGGTTGTCTCTATTTGAATTTTCAATTACCTTCCATTTTGCTTCCATGTAGCAGTGCTTTTAATATTTTGCATTGCAGTAGGAAGCATTAACAGAGTGTACCTTTACTTTAATTAAAAATATTAAACTTAGGGCAAAGCATTCTTGAGACTCACAGATTATATCTTGTTGAGTATCTATTCTAGGTTCTTACCTTCCCTGCAGGGACTGCGTGCAGAGGGCCCAGGAAAAAGCTTCAAAGAGTTTGCAAAGCCCTGAAACTTTATAAAAATATATTTGCATATTTCTCAGTGTGTGTTCATGGCCTTCATTAGATTCCAGCATAGCTGGAAAATAACCCAGCACTTGCCTTCCCTAGCACCTGTGCTAATTTAAAGCCTTAATTAACATTTTAAAGATTTGAACTGTAACATGTGATACAAATGTATCACAAATATATATATATATATATATATATATATATATATATAATAGAGAATCGTCTCCTCAATTAAAGTAAAAATTTTAATTTTAAGAACTTTAGGAATGATTTATAATCCCACAGAGTTTCATTTTGAGTCCTTGTCACTCATCTGTAAATAGATATTTACTTTTCTCTTTAGTAATGTTTTCCAAAACAATATCTTTCTTAATTCTTTGAGGATTTTACACAGTGTAACTTGATCACCACAACTCCTCTCAAATTGATCCCCACCTCCTTAGTCCCACCTTAATGTTTTCCTTTTTTTTTTTAATTTCATGGAGTTCAGTTTGTGCTGCCGAACACTTGTGAATGTGGAACCATCAGTTGAGTATGGTGGACCTACCAAGGATCATACCCTTAAAGAAAACTAATTCTCCCTCTCCCAGCAGTTTCTAAAGAAATGTCAATCTGTGCAAACTTGTCTTTTTGTTGAGTAGCTGTTAATATATTAACTATCAGTATAGTATGGCATAGAGGCACGAGTTCTTAATCCCAGTACTCAGAGGCAGAGGTACTTGGATCTCTGTGACTTCAAGGCCAGAATGTTCTTCAGAGAGCTACAGAGTAAGACCTTGTCTCAACAAACTAACAAACAACTCCCTCAAAACAAAAATAGCATAAATAATTGATGTTCTTTGTAATGACAGCACAACATACAAAAGTCCTAATAAATGATTTTCATTTATATTTCTATAGTTTATCATTGATCAATTTAAATATATTTTAATGAAGGTTTGTGCATTTTATACATCCATCTTAATCATATTTAGACCCCTCCCCTATTTGTTCCCCCCATAGCCTCTCAACTAGAATTCAAACATTTTGTCACATATAAGGGCTTTAATGTCAAGTTTATGTCCCTAGATATCCTTTGATGTGAGTTCATCCATTGGAGCCTATCTAGCATCACTCCCTTAAAGAAAACCAATTCTCCTGCACCCAGCAGTGATCAGTTGCCAATACTTCTTTGGCTAAAACTGGGGCAATTTACAGCAATTTAGACAGCATGCACAAGACCCATGCAAACTCAAACCAGATTTTTAATAAACTGTCTCTTTTATACTGTCTCTTTTGTATCTGTTCTGTGTCATAAAATGTCAGTCACTTCACCAGATAGAAAATTATAGATTAACTTTACGACATTGTCCTGTCACTAAATATTAGATGCCATGCCAATTTACCCTTCATTTTAATATTAAATATTTGTTTCCTGATAATATGAAATTTATTAATTAATTTCAATTTTGATACAATAACATCTACCTCTATGAAATTTTTCAATACATTTTCAAAACCAATAAATTACAGTACTAATATATTTTTAAATACTCTAAAGTCACTTAAGGGGCCACTGCCCCAAAGCACATACTATTTCTCCACAATTAATTACATGCCTCTCTGTTCTGTTGTCAGAGCTACATTTCTCTTGACTTCTTCAGTTTTTTTTTTTTTAATCTACTTTCTAGTGCATCTCATCATTTTCTTTCTACTGTGTGATTTTATCATTACATAACTTCTAAGCCTTTAGTTCAGGCTCATGAAGGTCTGGCAATAACTTGTAAAGAAAGAGAAACAATTTGACTGGGCACATACTCAAGGTAATGAGAAGTGCTATGGAATGCTTTATTTCTCATCTGTACCCATTCTCCCAAATCAAGATGACATTACTGATTCTGTAAGATGACCAAGGTTGAAAGTATTGGCCAAACTATTGAAAAACCATTTAAGCAGAATTTTCCTCACACAACTCACCTTCCAAAATATACTTTGCTACATATACTATCATGATCTTCATAGAGGCAAGTGGAATAAAACCCACAATCACCATCTTCTCTGGAGGCTTTAAGGCTGAGCATTCTCAGACTTGCTTGTATACTGTTTGCACTTAACATACTTGCTTTCATCTTCTTACAAGAAACCCGAGCTACCAACCGTTTTTAAAGTTATGCATGGATATGTAACTGGGGAAAGATTTCAAAGTGCCTTCACTAAGACCACACAAATTTCCAGGTGGTTTCAGAATTTCGGAGGGGGGTGGATCAATGAATAATTGAGGGCACATAAAGGAGATTTTTACTCTGGAAGGAAAAGCTACTCGAAATGTTTGGATCTTGTCTGCGTTACAAGCTTTGGACATGTAATTCCAATCCTTTCTTTGAAAAAGAGGCAAAGAACTCAGTTCACCATTTTATTTGGGGTTGCCATGAGATGATTTGTTTCAAAACAGATCTAAGGGCAATGTGTCAACGTTGTAAAAAAACACAGTTGAAGGTGTAAAAGGTTTTACGTGATCATCGTGTTCCGGATTATCTTTCAAGATTCCCTTCCCATAAAAACCCCTGGAATCAGATTTATCTCTGCCCCTACAAGTAATTACCATAATGAATTGCAAGTACACTAGTACACTAGGAAGAAGACAATATCTAACAAATATGGGCTGCCTAGCAATTTACCATAATTAATAAGTGACCCCATTCTGTGTTTTTTTTCAGGCTGACTTTAATATTTTGATTTGATTTTGTTTTCATTTTAATGATCACAAAACAATTGTGCATTTTTTCAGTTTAGTTATAAAAGAGTCTTATGTAGACATTTCCTCTGAACTGTGTAACCTTAACTCCTGGAAAGGAGAGTGGTATAAATCTCAGGAAGCTCAGAAGTTTGCAAGGCTCATAACACACCAAGTTCAGGAAGCTTGTAAAATTACAAGATCCACAAGGCCCAGTAGCTCTAGGCATTACAGAAGCAGGAAACAATTGCTTGGGTGTAAGAACTTTGTGGTAATGCTATCATTCCAGTGACCTTGGTAGAAAGCTCCAGGGGTACAGTGTAGGTGAGTTCTTAACCATACTGGGAAGGGCTCTTCAGTGATAAGGGCTGCCTTTGAACTGCCCATGATCTGATAAGTAGTTTGAATAAGCTCATTGGTCACCAACTAACTTGGGTAGAGTTATTTTTTTGTTGTTTTCCCTGTCTGAGGTGAGTAAATGTGTTTTCATATCTATACCTGAAAAATTACGTAACAAAGATGAAACCGATTTTGAAATCATAGTGATTTTTTTCATTTATGAATTGCAAATGAGATTTAAAATGGTGTATGCTTTGTACTAGCATTTAATCCAAGTGTTAAAGTTGAATTTGCTATTTGGGATTGATATTAATAGGAATACCGAAAAGAAATTCTTCAAACTACGTAAGTTTAAATGATATGTTTATTACGATATAATGTAATATGAAAAACTAAGGAATATTCTTACTTATATTTACTATATGAAAATTTATGTAGAAAGTTACATACATGTCAAATTTACACAGATTGTAGCTATTAAAGTCACAGCAAATCTCTTAGATTCAAGACATACTATTATAAAGTTAATAATTGGGAGGTTAAAGTGAATACAATGAATGTTTTTGTTAATATAATAAAAGGTAAAAATTCAACATTTAAACTGCCCTCTTCCCTTGAAATTGTGTGTAAAAATATCTTTCTTTTATCTCATAAAATTGACTATTTTAAGTTTTGAATTTTTATCTCCTTATAGCTTTACCTCCTCTCTCTCTCTCTCATTCTCTCTCTTCAAACCATTTTTTACAGTGTTCTTTGGTTCGGCCCCGCTCAGAACCGTCCTCTGACTACAGGCCTCTTTCCTGAAAAGCTGAACCATTGACCTTTTTCAAAATGAATCTGCTTGCTTTTATGGAGCACCATCTGATCAAATTGAAGAGAAGGAGGAGGGGTTTTGTTTTGTTTTGTTTTTTTCTCTTCCTGCTCAGAGAACCAACAGCAGTTCGCTTCATTCCAGTTTCTGATGCTAAGCAGACCTGAGTTCAATTGAGTATGAGAGAAGAGAAAATTAGGCATCACTAATTTTTACAAAGGCTGTTCTGTTTCTCTATATTAAAAGTTAAAAATCAGTAATTTCATACATCTTTTAAAAATATATAATTGGATCCATTTGTGTGCATATTACTTAAACGTTCATTATTTCTCTGGTAGTAGGTGAGGAAAGAAGGGAAAATAGAAAGGAGTCAATTGTCTATCTCTTTAGGTAAAATTTTATTTAAAATTTTAAACTGAGTTACTCCCATTATCAGTTGATGTTTTGCTTGTTCTTTACATGCACGGCTTAAACAATAGATGTTCTACATTCTTTATTTGGACTATCAATTAATTAAAGACCAAAAAATTCTTGGGGGAAAAAAGCAACAGTTTTTAGTGACTGAACGTCCAGAGGCACATAAGCCATTACAAAGGGAATTAAGCTAACAAAAGCCGATTCAACAGAAAGCCGAGGTAGTGAGCAGAGTCAGCTTTGTTTTCTCCACCTACACATAATTTGAAAACTATAATGGGACATAATTTCAGAAGACATGCTTGTTACTTTCAATGTCTTATTATTGCTGTGTTTCCCCCGTTATTCACTAAAAATATTCATTGCAAATGGTGTTGTGCTTTCTGTGGCACATCATCCAATATCAAAACACAAACCACTGTTACACGCCAAACTCACTTGTATATCCTTTTTCTCTTTAGTATTCCTATGAGCCTCTCAGGTAGTCTCCTGATGGATGAATGGATGGATAAGCATCACAAATACTTGCAGAGTGCTTCTAATAATAATTCATAGGCATAATAAATATTAGAGTTTATTATCCAGACAATTCCTACTAAGATATAAGTATATGTTTATAAATAAGAAAATCATTATACGTTCTTATGAAACCATCTGTGGATACACATTTAAGAATTTCTGCTGTTCCTTTAAAATAAAGATTGGACAAGGACAAAAATGAGATGTCACAATGTCCTGTCAAACTAAAGAGAATAAAAATCAATGGGAGCTGAACTCAAATGGTTGCAGGCCAAGAGTAAATGTTTTTCATAGAACTATTTACAAACTTCTTCGATACTAACTCTTCACAGGAAGTAGCAATCCATTAATAATTACCTATATTCACTGAAACCCTTTCTCCTAGTCTTCTAGAAGCAGCACACATAATTCAATAGAACACTACCATCAAGGATGCAGACAAATGGTTCAGAAGTTACAAGTGCTTGCTGTTCTTGCAGGAGACCTGGGTTATTTTCCTAGCATCCATGTCAGGAAGCTCAAAATTACCTGGAACTGGAACTCCTGGGTATTCAATACCTTCTTCTGGCCACCAAGGGGATCTGTATATATTTGGCGTAAACTCACACAGAAACAGAATGCATAAATAAAAAAAAATTAAAAGTAACTAAATAAAACAAACAACTAAAACCCAACACATAAAATATGATGTCCTTGGGGCTGGAGAGATGGCCCAGCAGTTAAGAGCACCAACTGCTCTTGCAGAGGGCCCGAGTTCGATTCCCAGCACCCACATGGCGGCTAAGAACTGTCATTAACTCCAGTTCCAGGGGACTCCGACGCCTTCTTCTGACCTCCATGGCATTGCACGACACGGGTGCACCAAACTACATGCAGACGATATATTCATACACATAAAAATAATAAATAAAATAAAAAAAATGATGTCCTTGCAATAGGAATGCAGTGCTATGATATTCAGAAATTATTGGAATGTCTTGAACATCAATTTATATATATATATATATATATATATATATATCTTTGACGAACATTCTTTTTTAATCAATAACTTTTAAAATTAATTTTATTGAGTGCATTTCATACATTTCTTGATCAAATTTAGACTCATTCCCCCATCCATATCCAGCCCTCACCCCCTCCACCAGAGCTTATGGATTCTGCCATACATGTTGAGTCCTGTCTTGCATCTTTTTCTCAGCCTTTTTTAACCTTTTCAACACAGAAGTTTACTGTTTCGGTAAATTCTTCAACAGGTTTCTTTCTGTATATTTTTTTTGTTCCCTTTAATTTTATATTACTCCAAAATATGCATATATACACTCCACACATAAATAAAAATTATAAAGTCTGAAAATAAACTACAGGTTAATTCCAAAATACATTTAGGGATTCATATTTTAACAGTAAAGTTTCATGCAGGTAAAAAGAAATATAACTTTACATTTTAAATTACATAGTATGTTGATGTAAGTTTTAATGTACCTTTTTTGAGGGTTTTATAAAAAAATTATAGAAATTTTACAATAAGTTTACAATGTAAGCTATACATTATAGTATTTCAGTAACTCAGGGATTATACTGAATTTATTCTATAAAGTTATCAATACTTTTTTGTTCCCTCCCCTTTGTATTACTCCAAATTATGCCCATTTAATCAACACATATGTATCAAAATTATGACCTATGGGAATGAACTGTAAGTTAATTCCTACATATGTTTTAAGATTCACATTTTTTTCTCTTTGATTTTATATTACTCTAGAATATGAATACATATCTTCCACCCATATATGGTACTTACAATGTGTGAATATAAGTGGTAGATCAATTCTAGAGCCCATTAAGAGATTCAGATTATAATAGCACAATTGGTTTCAGACACAAAGAAATATAATAATAAAGATGCTCAGTTTGCCTGCCAACTGGGGATTTGGTGTTAAAATCCACAAATGAGGGAAACCATTCACCATTTGTTTTTCTGAAACTGTGTTACTTCACTTAGCGTAATGGCTTCGAGTTCAAGATCCATCCATTTACCTGCAAAGTTCATGATATATCTTTCTTTTTTTTTTTTTTTTTGCTCTGTACATTTTATACAAAATTACAAATCAAATCTAGATCATGGCCCCCTTCCCTACCCCCCATGCTACCAGAGCTCATGAATTCTGCCAAACATGTTTTTCATCTTTTTCTCAGTCATTCAAAATTCTCCAGGCAGAAGTTTACTGTTTCAAGCAGAAGTTCACTGTCCCAGTCAGTTCTTTGACACGGTCTTTCTGTTGTTGTTGTTGTTGTTGTTGTTGTTGTTGTTGCTATTGTTGTTGTTATTCCTTTCCAATATGCATCACTCCAAAATATGCACATATGCATGCCACATATATTATAGGTTTTAGCATCTTCAGCTTATAATTTTTTTTTCTTTATTAGGCTGAAAGATGTCATGTTTGAAGTCTCCTCCTTGGCAAGCCCAAACCATCCTCAGTTCTGCCCTTGTGTTCCACACTGGGGTTTTCCCTTCCCATGGTCACCAAATAAGGTCCAGTAAGCACCACATTCAGTCTTGATATTCCTGTACTGGTCACCATGATACAGCCTCGGTAGTCCAACAATGGCAATCTATATTCTGAAGAAGCAGAAACCCCAGTAGTAGCTCAGGCCACAAGTAATGTCATCTTTCTTTGTCGCTTCATAGAACTCCATTGTGTAGATGAACCACATTTTTGTTATCCAGTCATCAGTTGAGGGGCATTTGGATTGGTTCCAGCTCTTTTCTATTGTGAAGGGAGCTACAAGAAACATGGATGTACATGTATCTTTGTAGCAGGGTGCATCTTATGGGTATATACTCAAGAGTCCTATGGCTGGGTCAAAGGTTGGCTCACTTTGAGTCTTTTAAGGGTTCTCTACACTGTTTTCCAAAGTAGTTGTATGAGTTTACGTTCCCATCAGCAGTGGATGAGTAGTCCCCTTTCCCCACAACCTTTCCAGCATTTGGGGTCTTCTGTTTTCTTGATCTCAGCCAGTCTTATTGGAATAAGATGATACCTTAGTGTAGTTTTCATTTACATTTCCTTAATTATTAATGATGTTTCTCAGCCATCTTTACGTCCTTACTGTTGAAATCTCTGTTCAGCACTTTACTCCATCTTTTGAGTAGGGTTTGTTCTCTTACTTCTTTGTTTTTTAAGTAGTTTATATATTTGGGATGTTAATGCTCTGTCAGATGTATCAGTGGTGAAGGTTTCCTTCCACTCTGTAGGTTTTCTCTTCACTTCCTTGACTGTTTCTTTTTTTAAAATTTATTATTTTTATGTGTATGAATGTACTGTCTGCATGTAAGTTGGTGCACACCTGTCATGCAATGATGAGGAGGTCAGAAGAGGGTGTCTAATTCCCTAGAACTGGAGTTAAAGAGGGTTCTTAGCCACCATGTGGGTGCTGGGAATAGAAACAGGGTCCTCTGCAAGAGCAGTTGGTGCTCTTATCCACTGAGCGATCTCAACAGCCCCCCTTGTTTATGTCTTTAGCTCTACAAAAGCTTTTGAGTTTGATGAGATCCCACTTGTCAGCTGTTGTCCTTATTTCCTGTGCAGCTGCTGTTTGATTTAGAAAGTCTTTTCTTACACCTATGTCTTGTAGGTTGCTACCGACCTTTTCTTCTATCACCTTCATGCTTTCAGGTTTCAGGTTGAGAACTTTGATCCACTTGGAGTTTATTTTTGTAGAGGGTGAGAGGTAGGGGTTTAATTTTGTTCTATAAATGGTGATCCAGTTTTGCTAAGACCATTTGCTGAAGATGCTATGTTTCCTCCATTGAGTTTTTTTGGCCCCTTTGTCAAATATGAGGTGGCTGAAGTCATATGAGCTGAAGTTTGGATCTTCAGTTTTGTTCCATTGGTCAATGGGTCTTTTTTTGTTGTTTTTTTTTGCTAGTACCAGGCAGGCTTAAAACTATAGCCCTGTAATACAGCTTGAAGTCTGGTAAAGTACCCCCCCCCATATTGCACTTTTCACTTAGGGTTGCTATTCAGGGCTTTTTGTTTTTCCATACAAATTTAAGGATTTTTTTTTCAAGTCTGTGAAAAAGCTCATGGGGATTTTGATTGGGATTGCATTAAATCTGTATATTAATTTGGGTAGGATGAAAATTTTTACAATATTAATTTTTCCAATCCATGAGTATGGGAGGACTTTTCAACTTTTTATTTTATTATATTTTAAGGGATTCGTAATATAAGAGCACAGTTGTTTTCAGATCACATTGACATTGCTCAGTTTTTACTAAATTAATTTTCCCAATCCAAGAGCATGGGAGGCTTTTCCATCTTCTGATGTCTTCTTCAATTTCTTTCTTCAAGGGTTAAAATTTTTGTTGTAGCAATCTTTGATGTCTTTGGTTAGGTTTGTTCCTAGGTATTTTATTGTTTTTGAGGCTATTGTGAATGGGAAGTTCTCCTTGAATCCTTTCTCCAGTTGCTTGTTGTTGGTGTAAAGAAAGGCTACTCATTTTTCTAGGTTAATTTTGTATCCTGCCACTTAACTGAAGCTCTTAATCATTTCTAGGAGTTTCCTGGTGGAGTTCATAGCATCCCTTAAGTAAACAAACATATCAGCAAAAAGGGATAGCTTGATTTCCTCTTTTCCAATCAGTACTCCTTTAATTTCCTTTTGTTGCCTTATTGCCTAGCAAGTGTTTCAAGCACTCTATTGAAGAGGAGTGGTGACAGGGGTCAGTCTTGCTGAGTTCCTACTGATAAAGGGAATGCTTCTGTCATTTCCCCACTTAGGATGATATTGGCGGTGGGTTTCCTATATATGGCTTTGATTACATTGAGGAATAATACCTCCAATCCAATTCCCACTAGGACTTTAAGCAAGAAAGGATGCTGGATTTTTCCACATCAATTGAGATGATTGTATGGTTTTTGTCTTTCACTCCATTTATATGCTTGATGATATTTATTGATTTTCATATGTGGAACTATCCCTGCATCTCTGGTATGAATCCAACTTGGTCATGATGGATGATCTTCTTGATGTGGTTCTGTATGCGATTTGCCAGTATCCTGTTTAGAATTTTGGCATCTGTGTTCATTAGTGAGATGGGTCTATATTTCTCCTTTTTGGTTCTATATTTGCCTGGTTTTGGTAATACAGTAATGCTGTCTTCATAGAAGGAATTTGGGAGAATCCCCTCTGCTTGTATCCTTCTAAACAATTTGAGTAATAATGGCAGTAAGTGTTTTTGAAATGTTTTATAGAATTCTGCCATGAAACCATCTGGACCTGTTTTTTTTTTTTTTTTTTTTTTTTAGTTGGATGGTTTCTTATTACATCTTCAATTTCTTCATGTATTACTGGACTATTTAGGCTGTCAATCTCTTCTTGGTTAAGGTTTGGTGATTCCCAGGATTTCAGATATTCATCCATTTCTTCTAGGTTATTAAACTTGGTAGAGTATAGGTTTTTGAAGTATTCCTGTATGATTTTCTGGATCTTTTCCTTGTCTGTTGTGATATTTCCCTTTGCATCATGGATTGTATTGATTTGGAGTTGTTCCTTCTTTCTTTTGGTTAACTGGGCTAGAGGTCTGTCTATCTTGTACTTTCTTCTAAAGAATCAACTTTTGGATTCATTGATTTTTTTTTATTTTTTTATTATTATTTATTTCTGTAATGTGTATGAATGTACTGTCTGCCTGCAAGTGTGTGCACCCGTGTCGTGCAGTGCCGCAGAGGTCAGAAGAGGGTGTCGGAATCCCCTGGAACTGGAGTTCTCCTGGAATTGGAGTTTCAGATGGTTCTCGACCACCATGTGGGTGCTGGGGATCGAACCCAGGTCCTCTGTAAGAGCGGTCGGTGCTCTTAACCGCTAGGCCATCTCTCCAGCCCCAGGATTCATTGATTTTTTTTGGTATTGTTTTCTTTATTTGTATTTCATTGATTTCTGCTCTGATATTTGTTATTTCTTCCTGTCTGTTGCTTTTAGGGTTCATCTGTTTAGTTGTCTCTCAAGTGCTTTTAGCTGCAGTGTTAGATCATTCACTTGTGCTCTTTCTGTTTTTATAATGTAGGCACCCAGGGCTATAAACTTCCCTCTTAAGACTGCTTTTAAAGTATCCCATAGGTTTTGTTGTGTTGTATTATCATTTTCATTCAATTCGGGAATGCTTTTATTTCTTTCTTTATCTCTTCCTTGACCCATTCATTATTCAAGAGTGTGTTGTTTAGTCTCCATGTGTTCTTGTAGATAGTAGGGCTTATCCTCGTGTTGATATTGAGCTTTATTGCACTGTGGTCTCGTAGAATGCATGAAATTATTTCAATCTTTTTGTATTTGTGGAGGTTTCTTCTGTGTCCCAGTATGTGGTCAATTTTGGAGAATGTTCCCTGGGGTGCTGAGTAGAAAGTGTATTCTCTGGTATTAGGCTGGAATATCCAGTAGATGTCTGTGAGGTCTATTTGTTGTATCATATCGTTCAGTTCAGATGTCTCTCTGTATATTCTTTGTCCTGTTGACCTGTCCAAAGTGTTCAGTAGGGTATTGAAGTTCCCTAATATGAGTGTATTCGGGCTAATCTTGCCTTATTGTCCTGGAGAATTGTCTTTATAAAGTTTGGTGCACCAGAGTTTGGTGCATATATATTGATAATTGTCAAATCTTCTTGATGAATTGTTCTTTTGATAAAAATGGAAGGGCCTTCTTTGTCTCTTCTGATTTCTTTTACTTTGAAGCCTATTTTGTCTGATATTAAAATAACAACACCTGCTTTCTTTTTTGTGTCATTTGCTTGGAATATTTTTTTCCATCCTTTCACTTTAAGGTGGTTCCTGTCCTTGAAGGTAAGATGTGTTGCTTGTAGACAGCATACAGATGGGTTCTGTTTCCTAATCCAATCTCCCAGTCTATGCTTTTGATTGGGGAATTTAGTCCATTAATATTTAACATTATGACAGATAGGTTTGTGTTGCTTCCTTTTGCCTTATCCATTTGTGGTTTTGGTTTAGGTTTCTACTTCTGCAGTTATGCTTTTATTGATTTCTCTTTCTAGGTGCCTGGGGATGGTTGCTCCTTTCTTCTGTGCTTTGAATTGCTTCAAGTATTTTCTGAAGGGTTGGTTTTCCGGACATGTAGTCTTTTATCTTATTTACGTCATGGAAGATTTTTCTCTCTCCTTCAACTATAATCGACATTTTTGCTGGGTATAGTAACCTGGATTGGCATCTATAGTCCTTTAACACTGGGAATGCTTTGCTCCAGGTTCTTCTTACTTTCATAGTTTGCGTTGAGAAGTCAGTTGTAATTCTGATAGGTTTCCCCTTATAGGTCGCTTGTTTTTCTCTTGTGGCTCTAAGAATTTTACCTTTGTTTTGGGCGTCTAGCATTTTAACTATGATATGGCACGGAGAGTTTCTTTTCTGATCTTGTCTGTTTGGAGTTCTATGTGCTTCTTGTATTTGTATTGGTTTGTCTTTTTTTAGTTTGGGGAAATTTTCATCTATTATTCTGTTGAAGATCTGATCAATACCATTCTCTTGGGATTCTTCTTCCTCTATTCCTATGATGTGGAGGTTTGATCTTTTCATAGTGTCTGACAGATCCTGGTTGTTCCATTTTTGTGTATTTTTAAATTTTTCATAATCTTTACTTGAGGGTTTTCATTGTTCTGTGTTATCTTCCAGGTCTGATATTCTTTTTTCTCCTTCCTCCATTCTACTTCTGAGGCTTTTTCCATTCCTTTCCTCTTGATTGGATGAGTGTTTGATTTCTTTTTCATTTTATCTTCTGATTTCTTTCCACTTCCTTTTGGAGCTTCTCAATCTCTTCCTGTAGCTCTTTGCTTCCCTGGTTGGTTTCCTTATCTTTTTCAACATGGGATCTTTTCAGCGTTTCCACTTCCTTCTGGAGTTTGTCATTCTCTCTCTCTAGGTCCTTCTTAAGTTTTTCATTCTCTTTTCTTAATTCTTTGATTTGCTCTTTATACTCTTGGACTTCTTTAAGTATGTTCACAAGTGTACTTCTAATACCTGTGTCCTGAGCCATGCCCAGGGGGGTCCCACTGTAGGATTCTTCCACAGCGTTGGTAGAGTTTGTTGTGGAATTATCCTGCACCTTTCCCATGTTGTCTCTTCTTCATGTCCCTGGCATATGGGCTTCTCTTTGCCTGCATTCCAATGTGAATCCCAGATGCCTCTTCACTGTGTTGAAGGCTTGCTTTGCTTGCCTCCTTGAGATGTCTTCATTGTTTTTTTATTTGTTTTTCTCCTTTTCTCCTTGCTTATGGAGCATGACTTGTCTTAGCTTTATGTTTTATATTGGAAGTCTAATTCACTCTTCCCTTCCTGTTCTGATGGTTCTCCAAAGAATCCACTTGACACTCCTTCTCCAACCCCTGTTGGCAGGTGTGTGTGGGGGGGGGGAGCTTGCTGTTTAGCCTGCGCCTTGGTACCTGTGCTTCATGTGGTCTTGGTAAATCCCCAATCTCAAGACTCACACAAACCCACCTTTGATACTAGCTGAGAGGACAACTCCACCCCCACAGCCACTTAAGCCAAAGACAACTAAATCAAATCAAACAATCTGCCTGGCTGAAGCCTCCAGCTCTTACCTGTGCTTCAGATAGTCTTGGGAGATCCCCGATCTCAAGACTCACATAAACCCATCTTTTATACCAGCTGGGAGGACAACTCCACCCCCAGAGCCACTCAAGCCAAAGACAACTAAATCAATCAAACAATCCGCCTGGATGAAGCACCCAGCTCCTGCCTGTGCTTCAGGTGGTCTTGGGAGATCCCCGATCTCAAGACTCACATAAACCCACCTTTTATACCAGCTGGGAGGACAATTCCACCCTCATAGCCACACAAGCCAATCGGGCCAAGACAACAAAATCCCCAATCCGACTTTTCATCTTTTGATGTAATTTTCAATCTCCTTCTTCCAGGTTTTAAAATTTTTGTTATAGAGGTTTTGGGTGTCTTTAGTTAGGTTTGTTCCCAGATATTTTATTTATTTATTTATTTTTTTTTTGAGGCTGTTGCGATTGGGAAGGTCTCTTTATATTACTTCTCTAGTTGCTTATTGTTGGTGTAAAGAATGCCTACTAATTTTTCTAGGTTAATTTTGTATCCCACCACTTTACTGAAATTTTTATTTTTTCTAGGAGTTGTCTGGTGGCGATTTTAGCATCCCTTATGTAATCTGTCATATCATCTGCAAAAAAGGATAGTTTTACTTCCTCTTTTCCAATTAGTACTCCTTTGATTTCACTTTCTCACCTTATTGCTCTAGCAAGCATTTCAAGCACTATATTCAAGAGGGGTGGTGTTAGTGGACAGCCTTGCCATGTTCCTGCCTTTAAGGGGAATGCTTCCAACTTTTCTTCATTTAGGGTGATGATGGCTGTGGGTTTCTTGTATTTGACTTTGATTACCTTGAGGAATGATCCCTCCAATCCAGTTCCCTCTAGGACTTTATGCAGGAAGGGATGCTTAATTTTGTTAAAAGCTTTATCTGCATCAATTGAGATGATTTTATGGTTTTGGTCTTTCAGTTCATTTATGTGTTTTATGATATTTATTGAATCATATATGTTGAATCATCCCTGCATCTCCGGTATGAATCCAACTTGGTCATGATGGATGATCTTTTTGATGTGGGTCTGTATGCGATTTGCAAGTATTTTGTTGAGAATTTTTGCATCTGTGATTTTAATGATATGGGTCTATAGTTTTTGTCTTTGCCTGGTTTTGGTATTAGAGTGATGCTGGCTACATAGAAGGAAATTGTGGTATTTTCCTCTGTATCCTTCTGAAAAGTTTGAGTAGTGATTGTTGTAAAACCTCTTTAAATGTTTTATAGACTTTTGCTGTGAAACCATCTTGGCCTTGCCTTTTTTTAGTTGGGAGGCCTTTTTTTTAATTTTATTTATTTTTGTATGTGTGTGAGTGTACTGTCTGCATGTAGTTTTGTGCAACCGTGTCGTGCAATGCCGCGGAGGTCAGAAGATGGTCTCGGATTCCCCTGGAACTGGAGTTCTCCTGGAATTGGAGTTTCAGATAGTTCTCGGCTGCCATGTGGGTGCTGGGGATCGAACCCGGGTCCTCTGCAAGAGCAGTCGGTGCTCTTAACCACTAGGCTATCTCTCCAGCCCACAGTTGGGAGTCTTTTTATTACCTCTTCAATTCCTCAAGTATTATGGGTCTCTTTAAGCTGTCAATCTCTTCTTGGTTAAGCTTTGGTGAATCCCAGAATTTCAGGTATTCATCCATTTCTCTTAGGTTTTCAAATTTAGTAGAGTATATGTTTTCGAAGTATTCTCGTATGATTGTCTGGATCTTTTCTTTATCTGTTTTGATGTTTCATCACAAACGCTATTGATTTGGAGTTGCTCTTTCTTTCTTTTGATTAACTAGGCTAGAGGTCTGTCTATTTTGTTTATCTTTTCAAAGAATCAGCTTTTGGATTCACTGATATTCTTGTATTGTTTTCTTTGTTTCTATTTTATTGATTTCTGCCCTAATTTTTGTTATCTTTTCCTGTCTGTTCAGTTTAGGGTTCATTTGTTGTTGTCTCTCAAGTGATTTTAGCTGCAGTTTTATGTCATTTATTTGTTCTCTTTCTGTTTTTTTTTTTAATGTGGGCACTTAGGTCTATAAATTTCTCTCTTAGGACTGATTTTAATGTATCCCACAGATTTTGTTGTGGTGTATTGACATTTTCGTTTAGTTCCTTGAATGCTTTTATTTCATTCTTTATTTCTTCCCTGACCCACTCATTATTCAGGATTGTGTTGTTTAGTTTCCATGTGTTATTATAGTTAGTAGGACTTATCCTGGTGTTCATACTGAGTTTTTTTGCACTGTGGTCTGGTACAATGCATGATATAATTTCAGTCCTTTTGTATTTGTTGAGATTTCTTTTTTGTCCCAGTAGGTGGTCAGTTTTGGAGAAGGTTCCTTGGGGCACTGAGTAGAAAATGTATTCTCTGTTGTCTGGGTGGAATATTCTGTAGATATCTGTGATGTCCATTTGGTATATTGTATTTTTCAGTTCTGATGTCTCTCTGTTTATTTTTTGTCCAGTTGACCTATCAAAGGGACTCAATGGGGTATTGAACTCCCCCACTACCAGTGTGCTGGGATTAATCTGTGTCTTGAGGTCCTCAAGGGTTGTGTTTATGAAGTTCATTGCACCAGTGTTTGGTGCATAAATATTTAAGATTGTGAAATCTTCCTGTTTAATTTTTCCATTGCTAAGGATATAATGGCCCTCTTTGTCTTTTCTGATTAATTTTACTCTGAGTTCTATTTTGTCTGATATTATAATAGCAACTCCTGCTTGACTTTTGGTACCATTTGCTTGGAATATTTTTTCCATCCTTTCACTCTAAGGTGGTGTCTGTCCTTGAGGGTGAGATGGGTTTATTGTAGGCAGCATATAGATGGATTATGTTTCCTAATCCATTCTCCTATTCTATGTCTTTTGATTGGGGAGTTTAGACCACTAATATGTAAGGTTATTACTGAGAGATATGTGTTGTTTCCTTTCAATTTATTTTTTTCTTGGGTTTCTTGAGGATAGTTGCTCCTTTCCTCTGTTCTTTGAATTTCTTCAAGTATTTTCTGAAGTTTGTTCTTTTTCACATGTGTTCTTTCATTTTGTTTATGTCATGAAAGATTTTCCTTTCTCCTTCAACTATGATTGACATTTTTGCTGGTAGCTTAATAAGTCGTTTAGCAGTGGGAATATTTTGTTTGGTCCATGTTCTTTGGGCTTTCATATTTTGCACTGAAAAGTCATCTGTGATTCTGATGGGTTTTCTGTTATATGTAACCTGTTGTTTCTCCCTTATGACATGCAGTATTTTGTCTTTGTTTTGAGAACTTAATGTTTTAACTATGATAAGGCATGGCGAATTTCTTTTTTGGTCTTGTATATTTGGTGTTCTGTGTGCTTCTTGTATTTGTATAGTGTGGTGGTTTGAAAGAGAATGTCCCACATAGGCTTTAAGTATTCAGACATTTTGTCTCCAGTTCTTGGCATTGATTGGGGAGGTCTTAGAAGGTGTGGCCATGCTTGAGGAAGTATGCCACTGGGGCAGGCTTAGAGAGCTTAACAAGCCTTGCTAGTCTCCAGAGGCTCTCTCTCCACTTCCCATTCTCATCAGAGTATGTGAACTTCACCTTTCTGCTCCAGCTCTGGCCACCCTGCTTCCCTGCCACATTGAACTCTCATTCCCTGGAATCATCAATTGTAAGCTCAAATAAACTCTTCCTTTTATAAGTTCCCTTGGTCATGGTGGTTTTATCACAGCAACAGAAAAGTGACTAATACAGTTAGTTGGTACCAGAGAATGGGCTGTTAGCTATGAAGAATCTGACCATGTGAGTGTTTGAAGAAACGTGGAATACTTTGGAACTTTGGGATAGAAAAGCTGTTGACTACTGTAAGCAGAGCTTAACGGGCCATTCTAATAGAAGCTTGGAAGAAAGCACTGCTGCAAAAAATGCAGTTCCAGTGGAAAATAAAGATTTAGGCAGCAACTGGGATATTTTGGCAAAAAGTCTGGCCACAGTTTGCCCACAGCCCGAAAGCTTGCCTGATGCTAAAAGCAATGGACTAATGTCTTTGGTGGCAGATATTTCAAGACAACCTAATGTAGAAATGGTAGTGTGGCAAAATAGTGAATATTGTGCAGATCTACAGTGAAAAAGAGCAGATGGGGTAGAAAGAAGTGCAGAATGTACAGTTGGGATCTGAAAAGTGCACTAGGAAGATTAAAGGTGGGGCCAAGGGTTGTGAAGGTGAGGATCCCTTTGATAAGGAGATTAAAGTGATTAAGGAGAGGCCTCAAGATTTATAAGTAAACAACAGAAACAGTACCTTCAGGGCAAGACCACACCCAGTTAAGCCACCAACTTTTGAAAGGAAAATACTGAAAGGGCAGAGAAAATTTGTGAATGTGGTTGAAGTAGGACAGGGTCCATCCCAAACTTGCAGTCACACTCGGCAGTTTCATTCATGTGGTGCTGGCTTTAGAGGCATGAAGGATGCAAGAGTGAATGAAGGGGTCATCAGTTCTTCCTCTGCAGCTTCAGAGAGTGGCAGAGGCCAGGCAGAGTGCAGCAGGTGCATCCCTGAATAAAGAAGGCCCTGATAGGCCATTGTGTGAAGCTGTGAATGTGAAGCCGGGTTGGCAGTAGAGAGCCCAAGAAGACATTCAAGATGCCAGAGCTGTGAGATATTTGCCAAGGGGAGCTGCATACAGGGCCTAAGAAAGAAATGTATGTTGCAAGCAAAGCTAGAAGAGCTGAGACAACTAAGCCCTTTGGAAGCAAAGTCCCAGAAGTTGAACATGGAGCTACTGGAATTGATGTTTGCCCTGCTGGTTTTTGGTCTTGTTTTGGTTTGGTCCAATATTTCCTCACTATGCCTCTATTCCTCCCTGGATCTCAGAAGAGAATTGAGAAATTGAGACTGGTAAAGACTATGGGACTTTTAAGGTCGGACAAAATGCATTTTGCATTTTATATGGTCATGAGCCTATGAGGGCCAGAGAGTGGAATGTGGTGGTTTGAATGAGACTGGCCCCATAGGCTTTAAGTATTCAGACATTTTTTCTCCAGTTGGTGGTGTGACCATGTTGGAGGAAGTACGTCCCTGGGGGCAGGCTTAGAGAGCTTAACAAGCCTTGCTAGACTCCAGAGGCTCTCTCTCCACTTCCCAAGCTCATTGGAGGATGTTAACTTTGACTTTCTACTCAAGCTCCTGCCACCATGCCTCCCTGCCACATTGGACTCTAATTCCCTGGAATTTTCAATTGTAAGCTCAAATAAACTCTTCCTTTTATAAGTTCCCTTGGTCATGGTGGTTTTATCAAAGCAACAGAAAAGTGACTAATACATATGGGTTTGTCTTTTTCAGTTTGGGGAAATTTTCTTCTATTATTCTGTTGAAGATCTGATCAATACCATTCTCTTGGGATTCTTCTCCTTCTTCTATATGTATGGCAGAGGTTTGGTCTTTTCATTGTGTCCCACATTTTCTGGTTGTTCCACTCTTGCGGAACAATTTTTAAAATTTTTTTCAGGTTTCTGACTGTGGTGTGTTATCCTGTAGGTCTGATATTCTTTTATTCTGGTTCATCCATTCTGCTTCTGAGGCTTCTTCCCATCTTTTCCTGCTGATTGGATGAATGTTCAATTTCATTTTTCATTTCATCCTGTGATTTCTTCAGTATTTCCATTTCCTTTTGGAGCTTTTCATTCTCCTCTTGTAGATCCTTGCTTCACTGGTCAATTTCTTTTTTCCTTTCAGCCTGAGATCTTTTCAGTGTTTACACTTCCTTCTGTAGTTTGTCATTCTCTCCCTCTAGTTCATTTTGGAGCTTGTATTTCTCTTCCTCTAATTCTTTTTGGAGTTTGGCACTCTCTCCCTTTAGTTCTTTCTGGAGTTTATCATTCTTTCCTTCTTGTTCCTCCATGAGGTTTTCATTCTCTCCCTTTAGTTCTCTGATTTGTTCTTTATGTTTTTTTGTTTTATTTCTTTGAATATGTCTACAATTGTTCTTCTAAGCTCAGTGTCTTGGTTTCCTTCCAGGGAGTTCTCATTGTTGTTGGGATATTCTACAGGACTGATTGAATTTGGTGGGTATTTATTATGAGCTTTTCCCATATTGTTGTTTTTCTGTTGTGTCTTTGGCATGTGGATTTTTTGTTTGTTTGTTTGTTTGTTTGTTTGGCTTCTGTTGCTAATCTCAAATGTTAACTTGGAGGATAGGTTGGCCACTCAGTTTGCTTCCTGCTGGCTTCTTCCTCAAGTTTGTCTGTGCAGCTTAGCATCACTGACACTGCACCTATGGATTGTTCCAACCACAACAAACCACAGCACTAGCAGATTATCCCTCCACCACAGTACCAGTATCTTTGGGGGGAAGATACTCCTTTGGCCCCCACCAGACCCCACCTGGTAGCCAAAAGTACATGCCGCTGTCTGTCCCTCTAGCCACTCACACAGTTCTTCTCTATGGTTCTAGAGGTGGGTGGCAGATCCCCTTGCTAGGTAGCAAGGCTGCACACCGGACCCCACCTGGTAGCCAAATGTGCATGCCTCTATCAATCAATAACTTTTATAACAAGTAGTTCAAAAGCAGAAATTGCTGGTAAAAATATAATTTTTACTGTTTTGTTGGATGTGTGGAAAATCAGCTCATAATATTACAATGTGACTTCTGGTTGTACCTGGGAAGACAGTAGTTCAAGAGGGGAGAAAAGAGAACATCTTGTCTTATTTATGGAGCATATCAGATCATATCCAATAACACATTTGTTCTTTGCTGTAAGGAATCTAGGTATAAAATAAAATATACTAAATATTTGCAAGGATAATTCATCAATCATAAGTAGAGGCATGTTTTGGGTATTATTGATCATACATCTCATTTTATGTGATACTTTGTTTTTGTGAATGTCTTCAAGGATCAGAGTTAGGTTATATATGATGGCTGTAAAGCTAAATCAGGAAATGAGAGCACATGGACAATAACATGGGAGATGACTTCTGAAACTGATCTGACTTGTTTCAGATGAAAGGATGAGGGTCACACTACACCGAAGGGTCTTTGTCCTAAACAAGAATTGCCATCTTTCTCCAGAGCCATAATGAACAGAAATAGGCAGAAAACACCAGGAGAAAATGAGAAAATTTTCATTTCAGAAAGATAAGTGCAACATCAAAGCAAGATGAACTGATAAAGGAAAACTAATTCTGATCCTGATTGAAAACTGAGAAGATATCAAGTTGATTAGAGACTAACTCAAGCTATTTCCAGTGTGGAATAGAGGATAATAGATTCTGAAATAAGGACAAAACAGAACTAACTATGGTTGTTGAATATGTAAAAGGTGAAACTGACCCATTTTCAAAGACAGATCAAACCTTGAGTAATTGTGGAGTTTGGAATATTACAGTCCAAAGCTTAATAACAATTTATCTTGTATTATCTTTATTCCTTTGACATCCATGTCTCTTTCTGATTTAACATCCTTGAATAATAGTTAAAAACCTTTTGGAATGTATCAACTGAAAATCCTAGCTCCCACCAATCAAGAGGCTGAGTGTCATCAGATAGCATTTGGAGCCTACAGATGAGATGTCTCTTTTGCTGCAACTGGTTATTTAATGTTTCCACAAATATATTTGAAAAATTTATTAATCCAAGGCTCCTCTTTGTACTTGTACTATAAAACCTTCATGAAATTTCTTCCATGTTGGAACATGGAATTTCATGTTCCTGTATTCCACACTGAAAACTCCTCGGGTTAGTCCCTCATCAACTTGATATCATCCCAGGTATCAATCAATCAGGATCAGAATCTGCTTCCCTTTCTCAGTTCATCTGTCTTTGGGAATCATTTCTTGCTTTGATGCCACATGTATCTTTCTGAATCTGTCTGGTTCCTGGGTCATGGTCACTATTTCTTATCTGATTTGAAGTGACAGTTGTGGTTTTGTGTCTACAACAAAAATGTGTATACATATATGGCCCACAGTATTTAGTACCAAAATTAATGTTAATTAATATTTAAATCAATTCTACTTAATGTTATATTACACTGCAGATATAGTATTATGCTATATAATCTTGTTATGTATTTTAATATTTTTATTGATATTTGATATTTTCCTACACTATGTTTTTCCCATATTCAGACCCCCTCCACTATCTGCACCCCCTTAACTACCCCAGAAGATTTCATCTCCTACACTACTTTAAGGCCTATGAAGTCTAATTTCTATTCCGAAATGTCATTCAGTATGGGTCTATCCAACAAATATTTCTCAAACTACCCAGCATCATATCTTCAAAGAAGACTGACTTACTCTCTGTCTCCCAGAAGCTATCAATTGCCAATATTTCTTCAGCTAGGGTTGTGGCTTCTTTGATAACTTCCTTTGCTCTATGCTGAGAATTTGTCTCATTTGAGTTTATACAGGTCTAGTGCATGCTGTCACCATCACAGTGAATTCATATGGTTTAATTGCAAAAGTGTAGGTTACCAAAGACTCTTGAGGAACTACCATCTTGATGTTTTACAAAGCCTGCTTTGACTGCTGCACTCAGCATGAAAACTGTCTTCTCTAGTCTTATGCAAACAACAGGGAGAGGGAATAAAACATTTGAAATAATTGAATGAAAATGCACCCATTGCTTCAACAGAGCTTCTGGCTGATTTGCATTGGAAAACCAAGCTAAATTTTTTCACAGCTCACTCTGCTTATTCTCTGATCTTTGTCATCCTTTGTCATCCTTTGTCATCTTGCTAACATAATGAGAATGTAGAACAGGAACATTTAAAAAACTCCAAATTCCAAATACTTTGTTTAACTAAAGTAATATATAGTCTGCGCATTATGGTAATTCATTTTTTTGCATTACGGTAATTCTTGGTACCAAAAGAAACTCACGAACTGTGGGACAATGAGAAGAAATGGTATTCTACTGTGGCAAAAGCTTCCTGTGGTCATTATGAAGTGGAAACCATCTTTCAATTTCTATTTTGGCAGCTCCAAGGTTGTGTTAGACAGCCCTTTCATATGATACCACACCAAAACTCTCATCATGTCCATGGAAGAGAAAGGTGTTTGCATACAGAGTAATTGTCCATAGGAAATGTACAAAAGACTACCTTGCATTATGACTTCAATAAAAGTCAAATCAATTTTTAAAATATTCTTATTAAAATTAGATTTGGTGATTCAAAAAACAATTAACTTATTAAAACATCCTTTTGGTTTAATTTAGTAAGTGAATGAAGTTAATTTAATTTCTTTATAAACCTATTCATTTTTTAATGTTATAGGGACTTTGATAATGGACTCACTATGAATTGCAGTTTAGTAATTTATTGAGAGTAACTTAATAAATGAATTAAATCTAATTTTATTATCTGAAGTTCAAAAAAAAGTATTAAAACTTTTTCTGTATTTATAGTCAATAACCAGAACTGAAAGGGTCTGCCAATCTCAGCTAAACTGATTCCTTCATTAAATGGAAGCTAGTTAAATTTTCTACTAAAATTTTAGAGAAACATAATTTAAAAAAAGAAATTTCCTTACAAACAATTCTAGTGTGAATGAAGTAAATAATCTTTATTGATAGAACCAAGAAGTCAACATGTTCAGTCATACCAACCATTATTAATCATGCTGAGTATACAATTTCATGCTGAGTATACATTTCATCAATAGCAATTATCTAAAATATACAGTTTTTATTCAATGAAAATTTGTCTTGAGAGCTATTATCCATTCTTTGGAAGGAAAACTCTCTAGATATTTGTTTTCATAACTTACAAGAAATTAATGATTTTAAACCCTTGCATTTTATCTTGATTACTCAACATTTGCATTTTATTTACCCATCAGGTAATTCTAAAGATAATTTGGGGGGGAGGTCTTTTTGAGACAGGGTCTCCTGAAGCTCCAGCTGTCCTCTCTATGCAGCCCACTCTGGCCTTGAACTCACAGAGATCTGCCTAAATCTGCCCCCCAAGTGTTAGGTTTAAAGTTGTGCACCACCACTCCCAGCAATAATTTTTTAAATATATTATCTTTTAAGAGTCTACAGCATTCCCTGGGTTGTATGAATGAATAATTGTCACATTGTTTTTGAAAATGAAGCTTTATCCGAATCCACTACACTCTGAATTTATGTATGATCAAATAATTTCACGGTTAAAAAATCCTATCATTTCCAGTAAATAAGAATAAATAACTTTACTCACATTTCCAAAGATTCTAAGAGGGATACAGACCACCAAAACTAAACTTGAGTTCTCACGTCACTCTAGGAAGTATAGCTTTTATCAAGAAGACAAGATAACATGAAGTTCTTGTGTACTGTTGTTGGAATGTGATTGGTAGAGTCATTACTGAAGAAGAGAGTGGAGAATCCTCCTTCAGGACACTGGAATATAACAATACAATATAATAAAAGCACATAGTCCATTTGTCTTTCACATTTAAATCAGCATATGGAGTAATAGCTTCCATTAATGGATTTTAAACAACTTTTAACTGGCTTTCTCTCAGTCACAGCCCTCATTTCCTTTATCTGCTTCCGTTCTTCCCTTGTCAGTCAGCTTCCAACATTCATTTTTGCCCTCCCAGGATTCTGCAGCATATCTTCCTTTAGTCTATTACTATTATAACAAACTACTGACCTACGGAGGCAGAGGCAGGTGGATCTTTGTGAGTTCAAGGCCAGCCTGGTCTACAGAGCGAGTTCCAGGACAGCTGGGGCTACAGAGAGACCCTGTCTTGAAAAAGACCAAAAAGAAAAAAAAAAACAAAAAACTACTGACCTAAACCAACTTGGAGAGTAAAGTGTTTATTTATTTATTTTTTTTGCTTTTTAAAATTATTATTTTTATTATATATGTGTATATATATATTTGTACAAGATTATGTTACTAATCAAATCTAAACCCATGTCCCCCACCCTGTCCTCCCACCCCACCAGAGCTCATTCATTCTGCCAAACATGCTTTTCATCTCTTTCTCAGTCTTTCTCAAAATTCTCCGTTGACTGTTTTGAGCAGAAGTTCACCGTTTCATTCAGTTTTTTGATGCAGTCGTTTCTGTGTGGTTGTTGTTGTTGTTGTTGTTGTTTCCGATATGCATCACTCCCAACTGCTTTGGACAAAAGCACAAGGGGCCATGCACGAGAAATACTTACAACTAGGTAATTGGCACTAGCATCCACAGATGAGGGATACCATTCATCGTTTGTTTTTCTGTGACTATGTTACTTCACTCAGCATGATATCTTCTAGCTCCAGCCTGCAAAATTCATGATGTCATCTTTATTTACTGCTGCATAGAACTCCATTGTGTAGATGTACCACATTTTCTCTATCCACTCATCAGTTGAGGGGCATCTGGGTTGGTTCCAGCTCCTTGCTATTGTGAAGAGGGCTGAAATAAACATGACTATGCATGTACCTCTGTGGTAAGATGAGTCTTGTGGGTACATGCCCAGGAGTGGTATGGCTGGGTCAGGTGTCAAGGTCATTCCAAGTCTTCCAAGGCTTCTCCACACTGCTTTCCATAGTGGCTGTACGAGTTTGCATTCCCATCAGCAGTGGATGAGTTTTCCTCTTTCCCCACAACCTCTGCAGCACTTAGTATCGTTTGTTTTCTTGATCCTAGCCAGTCTTATTGGAGTAAGATGATATCTTAGAGTGGTTTTGATTTGCATTTCCTTAATGATTAATGATGTTGAACACTTCTTAAGATGTTTCTTGGCCATCTGTAATTCCTCACTTGTGAAGTCTCTGTTCAGCTCTTTGCTCCACTATTGAGTGGGTCATTTGTTTTCTTTCTTCTTTGTTTTTTGAGTAGTTTATGTATTCTGGAGATTAATGCTTTGTCAGATGTTTCTGTGGTAAAGGTTTCCTCCCACTCTGTGGGATTTCTCTTCACTTCCTTGATTGCTTCTTTTGATGTACAGAAGCTTTTGAGTTTAATGAGGTCCCATTTGTCAATTGTCAACCTTAATTCCTGTGCAGCTGCTGTCTGATTTAGGAAGTCTTTTCCTATGTCTATGCCTTGTAGTCTGTTGCCAACTTTTTCTTCTATCACCTTCAGAGTTTGGGGTTTCACTTGAGGTCTTTAATCCATCTGGAGTTGACTTTTGTACAGGGTGAGAGGTAGGGGTTTAATTTTATTCTTCTACAAGTGGTGATCCAGTTTTGTCAACACCACTTGCTGAAGATGCTGTCTTTTCTCCATTGTGTCTTCTTGGCCCCCTTGTCAAATATGAGATGGCTGAAATTGTATGTGCTCAAGTTTGGATCTTTAGATTTGTTCCATTGTTTAACAGGTCTGTTTTTGTGCCAGTACCAGGCTGTTTTTATTACTATAGCCCTGTAGTATTGTTTGAAGTCTGGTATAGATATCCCACCTACACTGCTCTTTTCACTCAGGGTCTTTTTGGCTATTTGGGGTCTTTTGTTTTTCCAAATAAAATTAAAGACATTTTTTTTTCCAAGCGTGTGAAGAAACTCTTGGGGATTTTAATTGGGATTGTGTTAAATCTGTGCCTCAGGTGGCCTTGGGAGATCTCCTGAAAAGTGTTTATCTATGTCTCCTGGGTCACAGTTCATCATTGATGAAAGACAAGATAGTTACTCCAGGCAGAAAATGAGCACAGACCATGGAGAAATGTTGTTTTCTGGCTTCCTCATTTGGCCCTGGGTTCATCCTGCCTTTCTTATACAACTAAGGAGCACCCGCACTCCCCAGAATGGGCTGGACCCTCTCAAATCACTCAAAAATCAAGGAAATGGCCCACAGACATGGCCATAGGCAATTCCAATTGAGGAAATTCCTCAGTTGGGATTCTCTGTACCCAGGGTTGTCAAGTTTACAAATACATTGATGTAGCACACCCTTCTTGGTTTCCTTTGCAGATTTTAAAGCTTTACCTGTCTATTTTTCTATCTATTTATCTATCTATCTATTTATCTATAATCTATATATCTATCAATCATCTATCTATCTATAATCTATCTATCATCATGTATCATCTTTCAATCATCTATAAATATATATGCATATATACAATAGAGTCGGTGATTCATTTATGAGAATATGTGGGTATTTTTCCTTTGGGACTGTGTTGAGATGACTTTGGGTCATCTCACTTAATATAATGTTTCCAGATATTTTGCTGCAAATTCATTTTTCTTAACTGATGAGTAAAATTCCATGGTGCTCATGTACCACAAGTCACTATCACTCATCTATTGATGGAAATCTAGGATGGTTCTCATTTTTTTTTGCTATTGTGGAATGAGGCAGCAAAAAGCATGAATGTGCAAGTATCTTCCCAGTGAGATATGAGAACTTATGAGAATTTGCCTAGGCTTACTCATATTCTTTTCCAAGAATTTCATGCATGAGCATTGTACTCACATTATTTCCAGCACTAGCATTCCCTCTTCAATTACTCTATCTCTCAAATTCTTCGTCTATTCATTGATTATTACTGTCATATATACACTCAATACACTCAGACACACAGACATAATTCACTTAGTCTATCTATTGGTGCTCATATGTACCTGCAATTAGGGTTGCCCACTTGAGATTTAGTTAACCTCTCAAGGAGCTAGTTCTTGAAGAAAACTGATTCTCCCTTCTTCAGCCTCCATTGAGTGCCTTTGGTTCATCTTGAGGTGAAATCTTCACCATCTACCTTCAAATTTCAACTGGTTTTGTCATTATGCAGATCTTGTTAGACTACCATTCTATGGAAAATGTATTAGTATAGCTTCACTGTCATGTCTAAAATGAGTGCACTAATTAATAGATATCTTGTCTTACTGGCTCTTACATTATACTTCCTGCCCCCTCTTTTTTGAGCCTTTGGTGTAAGATTCCATTGTAGATGTGCCAATTAGGGCTAGAAATCTCATAGTCAGGTATTCCCTGTTTTGAATAGTGTGGAACTTCACAATAGTGCCCATCTGTTACAAAAAGAAGCTTCTTTAATGAGTGATGAGAAGTACACATGTATCTTAGGATATAATTTTTTCTTTATATTTTAGAATGTCATACATATATACAATGAGAGATGATCATATCTAAGCTCATTTTCTCCCCACAGCTTCCTCAAAACATTTTCAAGACAGTCTTTGTTCAAATTCCTGCCTTGTTTTTCTTCTTTACATCATTGAGTTGAAGAGGTCCCTGGAGTCAATGTCAGAGTAGTTATTTAGGGAATTATATTGAAAACTAATGTACCTCTGTCAGTTTGTCTTCTAGAGGAGGGAAAAAAAAAGTTCTACCTCTCATAAAGAGTGCTGTAAACACTAGAGTCAGAGAAAGAGGAGAAATCCAGTTGCTGGAGCACCATACCTGTAACACCCTGTGTCACTTACCTTCCAGCAATGTCAGAAAGCTGTGCCACAGAAGTTCAAACCTAGGAAAGCCACACCAAGATTCAGACATTCTATTTTAATTCTTACTTAACAACCACAAATCATCAAATTTTCCAGAATCTACAATCACGTTGAAGGAGGAGGCAAATTTGACAAACAAAATTGGAAAATACCCAAAGAAAGTTTACAGCAAATCAGACAAAGTTGAATTAATGATATAAAAGTTAACCTTAAAGTTCCTAAAAAAAAAAATGCAATTTATCCTGCCTTGTAGCCTTCATCCAGAGATGGGTTCTATAATTGCAACTGTACTATTTGCTTTATAAACTTCTGTATTCCCAGGGTTTGACACAGAAAATTCTCATTAAAGAATTAAATAAAAATAATATACAGCATAAAACTACTAGACGTAAGTTGAAAGAACAAGTTATAAAAAGGAAAATATATTCCAGCATTCATTCAAAACCTATTGGATGGGAATAGATCTTAATGAGTTACAGAAATTTATTTCTCAAAGATATAGGTCTTCTAATGAATATTAATTAATAAACATAAAAATTGTGAATATTCTTATTATTTTGTTCAATTTTAATATTTTATTATTTTCATGAATTTCATATAATACCTCTTAATCAAATTTAAGTTCTCTTTCAGGGATTCGGTCATATATGTTATATCCTAGTTACACTCCCTCACCCCACAGTAATCATTTGCCAATATTTCCTTGGCTAAGGTTGTGGCCTGCTGTCCATTTCCCCAGTTCTATGCTGGTTTTTGTCTGATTGAATTAGCAAGGGTCTTATGCATGCTGTCAGCATTTCTGAGTTCATATGAACAAGTTCCCAGTGGCCTGAAAGCCTCTATTTCCTTATGTTCATACACGAACCCTGGCTCTTATAATCTTTCCACCCCCTTTTGAGCCTTGATTGGGTGGGGTTTGATATAGGAGACCCATTCAGGGACTTTTTAATTATTACACAATAAAATTTACCCAGCAAATATAGACTACATTCTTCTAGCTACATGTGATCATTTCTAAATACCGTACTTCATTACTAGCACTGGAAACTACCAAAAGAACATGTCACTCCTGTCTTATTAGTATGTGACTAGAATACAAACACTTTACAAATTAAGAACAAAGTTTCAGAACTTCATTCATATGAAAACTTAGAATTGTTCATAGAAATTACTACCTCTGTGGAGAATGAAAGCAAAACATTAGGTGAAGAAAAGACTTAAAAATAAACTAAAATGAGAACCCTCTAAGTGCACACCTGTGAAATGTATCCAAAGAATATGTACGCAAATTATAGGCTTCAGTATACATACTGGGAGACATTAATGCCCTGGGGTAACAGCAGCAGACATGAAAGGAAGCTTACTTGGAGAATCTATTAATTTGATCAGTCAGCCATGGGATACAAAATGTATGCTATCATTAGAACTACTGGCTACAAAGACTCGCTGCCTAAAACAGATCCTGCTTCTAATCTGTCATCTTGGATTCCACCAAAAAAAGACAGATACGAAAGAAGCAGAAAATGTATGTTAATTGAGAACGATACCAAAAAGAATACTTTTTTTTTTTTTTTTTTGGTCTTTTTGAGACAGGGTCTCTGTGGTGGTTTGAATGAGAGTGTCCCCCCCATAGGCTTTAAGTATTCAGATATTTTGTCTCCAGTTGGTGGCATTGTTCTTGGAGGTCTTAGAAGGTGTGGCTGTGCTGGAGGAAGTACGTTATTGGGGGCAGGCTTAGTGAGTTTAACAAGCCTTGCGGTCTTCAGCCTCTCGTTCTCGTTCTCTCTGCTTCCTGTGCTCAGTGCGAGATGTGAACCTTGGCTTGCTGCTCCAGCCCGTCCACCATTCTTCCTGGACTGATTCCCTGGAACCGTCATTCGTAAGCTCTAATAAACTCTTCCTTTTATAAGTTCCCTTGCTCATGGTGGTTTTATCACAGCAACAGAAAAGTGACTAATACAGTCTCCCTGTAGCCCCAGCTGTCTTGGAACTCACTCTGTAGACCAGGCTGGCCTTGAACTCACAAAGATCCACCTGCCTCTGCCTGTGCTAGGATTAAAGGCTTGTGACACCACACCTGGCATCACAAAGAATACTTAAGGAGTGATTTTAACTTAGCTAAACTGTTAAGAAAAGATTCCCTTTCTACATTTTGACCATCCAATGATATGGATAATGTCTAGACATTGACTAGGAAATGTTAGAATAACAAGCACACAGATGTACATATGGGAAGCTTAGATTTGACTCACATGGTTATTAATTATGAGAAAATTTTAAAAGGGAATACAAAGCTAGATATATAAAGGGGACAATTGAAGGGAGATAGTAATAGATGTATATGATATATAAATTCATGAAATTTTCAAAGACTAAAAATATTTTAAAATACACACAAAAAATAATAGAAAGTATTGTGGTATAAAGAGATCTCATACATTACAGAACTTTAAAGGATTGCATGGCTAGAAGCAACGTAGACTAAGAAGAGGCTTTAGAGAAATCAAAAAGTTGAAAGAAGTCTTGAATCTTGTAAAGACTATCACTGACTCATTATCACAGTAGACACAGCTCTGTTGCTTGCATTTTTTTCTACTCTTTTTTTTCCTTTTCAAATGAATTTATTTTTAAAATATTTTATTGAAGTTTTGTGCATTTCATATATCATTTATCTGTCCAATTTAGACTCATTCTCCTTTCCATGCCCCCCGCCCCACCTGAGTTCATGCATTTTGCCATACATATCTTGCATCTTTTTCTGAAGCTCTTTAAAGTTTTTCTATGCAGAGGATTATTGTTTGGGGGAGAACATTTCTGTTTCAGTCAGTTCTTTGTCCCAGTTCTTTTGTTGTTGTTGCTCCCTTGAATTTGTATTGCTTCAAAATATGCATATATATGTCACACATACTAAAATTATGTCATTGGAAAATAGACTGTTATTTCCAAATCATGTTTCAGAATTCACATTTTCACTTTTAATTTTATATTACTCTAAAATATGCATGCATACCTTCCACCTATATACCAAAAATACAAAGTCTGAATATAAGTAATAGCTTAGTTCTTGAGCCCCTTAAGGGATTCACATTATAAGGGCACAGTTGCTTTCAGATAAAAAGAAATATAACAACTAGGTATTTGATACTAGTATACAGAAATGAGGGATTCCATTCATCATTTTATTTTTCTTCACTTAGCATATCTTCTTGCTCTACCCGTTGACCTGCAAACTTCATGATGTCATCTTTCTTTACTGCTGCATAGAACTCCATTGTGTAGATATGTCACATTTTCTTTATCCACTATTTCAGTTGAGGGACACTTGGGTTGATTCTAGTTCTTTGCTATTGTGAACAGAGATGCAATAAACATGGTTGTACATGTATCTCTGCTGTAGGATGAGTCTCATGGGTGTATAATCAGTAGTGGTGTGAATGGGTCAGGTGGTAGGCTCTTTTTGAGTCTTTTAACAGTTCTCCACACTGTTTCCATAGTGGTTATACCAGTTCACATTTCCACCAGCAGTGGATGAGTTCCCCTTTCCCCACAACCTCTCCAGCATTTGTTATCTTTTGTTTTCTTGATTCTAGCCACTCTTATTGAACTGAGATGATATCTAAAAGTGATTTCACTGATATGGACAATCCCATACCAAGTTGAGCAATACTACTTTATTATCCATAAGAGCCAGAGGGACAAGGCAGCTGCTGATAGTTAATGGATTCTAGACATGATAAGGAAGCTACATCAATGACATTTTTACAATACAGTTGTGCAAGATCTGTGTAATGGCAAAGCCAGTTGACAGGCCAATTTGAATGGGGAAATTTCAAAAAATTCCCACCTCAGGATGAAGTGCTACAGGGAATTAATAGATGCTAATGAAGGGAAAACCAATTTTCTCTAGGGACAAGTTATTTGAGATGTTATATAATCCCTAGTGGACAGCGCTAAACACAGGCACACAACAGCACCCCAAACATTTTATTTATATTCATATTATTTATAAATGCATGCATGTATATATAACAATAGTAATCAAAGAAGAAGACGAGAAATTGAGGAGGATAGTGGGGACATAGGAAAATTTAGTGGGGACTGAAAATTATTGAAATAATGCAAAAACAATTCTCATGTATAAATTCTCAAAATAAAAAAAGAAAAACGAAGAGTGATTATCTAAAACCAGAGGATAATTGTTAATATAAACAACCACCCAATGCAGAAAATTAAAAATCAAAATAAACAATATAGTTGATAATAGCTCAAAATACTTGGAAATCAAATATAATTAAAAATAATAAACCATTCCTATATATGATGGGCACAGTTTAAATGCTTAATAATGCTAGCTATTTGACATTAACTATAGGAAAGAGAATATAAACTGATATAGCCACTCTTCAAGAGTTGTTTGAAAGTATATTTTGGGCTTAGCATATAGTTCACTTGTTAGAGTGCTTGGTTAGTCTGCAGGAAGCCCTGGTTTTGATACCTAACACTGTATAAACTGGGCAAGATAGCTCAAACCTATAATTCCAGCAGTTACGAGAGGCATGCAGCAGGATCAGAAGATGAAGTTCATTCTCAGGTACATAGGAGGTTCAAGGCAAACTTGGGGTATATGAAGATAGATTCCTACTCTCAAAAATGTAAACAGACCTGCAGAGATGGCTCAGCTTCAGAGCATTGGTTGCTCTTGCAGAGGACCCAGGTTTGAATCCCAGCATGCACATGTGGGCTAACAAGCATCTGTAACTCTAGTTCCAGGGGATCTGACACCCATTCTGGCTTCCGTGGGCATTGCACTTGGGTGCACTTACATGCATGTGGACAACACACATATACATACACATTAAGTAAAAATAACAAAGAAGCAGAAAGAGCACTTTTGCTAAAAAATTTTTTCCCTTTTCTTTTTTTTCTAATTAAATTAGTTTTTATTGATGCTTTGTGCATTTCATACATTTTTTCCAATTCAGTTCAGTCTTATTTCCCTTTCCCTCCCCCCCCACCCCCACCCCATCTCAGATCATGCATTCTGCCATAACTGTCCTGCATCTTTTTTAATGTGCACACTTATTCTGAACAATTCTATGTCAAATTCTACCAATGAATGCACTTACCCATGTGGTTAGGAATGACACAGGATGTACATTACAGTTTGACTTGGCAAAATCAAAATATCAGATGTAAGTTGGGCTGGGAAGTTGGCTCAGCAATTAAGAGTTCAGGCATCTCTTGAAGAGGACCCAGGCTCAAATCCCAGCACCCACCTGATGGGTAACAACCACTTATAACTCATGTTCCGAGGGATTTGACACCCTCTTCTGTCCTCTTCGGGCAACTCATTACAAACAAGATTTAAGTCCGACTGAAAGGCAATTTATTGAATAACATGTGAAAAAATACCTAAGCAATGTTGTAATCATATCTTTTCTTTTATGTTTTATTTTTTTGGTGCTGGGAATTGAGCTAATAGGGTAGCTAAAAAAATTCCATGAGTCTGTTATGATAGAGAGATAAACCCTATACCTCAGGATAAGGAAATATTTTTCCCCATACGGGTCAAATTTGGTGTTGTGAGAGCATTACTGAGTATACTGTAATATTAAACAGCAAGAGAATACTCATTGTTGGGTTTAATGTGCCCTTTGTTTTCACCATTACTTCTGTTATTTTCAGTGATAATCCATTTCTAGATACTTCAGTATTTGTACTGATTGAAAGGAAGTGTTCCAAGCACTAGAGAGTATGTTTTTCACTATTATATCCTTATCACCTAGACATCCCATTTAGTTAATATATGTGAAGTATTAAATCCATATAAGTGCTTGGGTGAATGAACAATTTGTGAATGAACATAAACTCTATTAACCTTATGTAACTCAGTCATATAAATCACTTCATTTCCATCAAGATCTCAGGTGTAAACATTGGTATAAGATTTGATAGTACATTTCTTACCTTAAAATTTTATTGTTCTAGTAAGCTGCTTGAAGTGTTCCACATACTATGTGTGTGTATCTGTGAGGTGTGCATACCTTTGCATGAGCATGTGATGAGCAGAAGTCGACAGTGGATGTCTTTCCTCAAGAAATCTCCACTTTAGTTTTTGATACAGGATCTCTCAGTAAACTGGAGCCATACATTGCAGCTAGTCTGGCTGGCTGAAAAGTCCCAGGGATCCATTTCTCCCTTGCCCCATACAGATGCACAACACTGCATCTGGCTTTTCCATAGATTATAGGGATTGAATTTTGTGACTTTGTACTTGCATAGGAAGCACTTTACTCCATTTGGTATCCACAAGTCATAGTTGTAAAAGTTCTTATTAATGCCATTTACCCTAATATTATTTTAGCTCATCCACTCCTACAGATAAGATGTAAGCAATAGAATATTTGCAATACTTTCAATATTTTCATTTTCTCATATATACTTAAACAATTTGAGCTTCAAATGCTACTATATCACCTGCTTCTTACAGTATTTTATATTGTCTAATAAATTCATAGGTAAATAAAATACAAGATTTGTGTAATTATCAGATAGTCAAATATATGGTAGAGAAGTTAAAAATTCAAAGAGGGTCAAATTCACCATATCCTTCACTGTTGACATGAGTGGTGAATATTAACTGAGGAAAAATTTTGGCGACTTGAGTTTCTGTATTTCGGGTCAACAAAATTATGAATTTAGAACTCAGCAATCTGTGTTATATTTCAGGACTGGGAAAAACTCAGGTTAACTTGCCCATAACACAACATTGTAGTTTTTTTTTGTTCTTATCGAGACAGGGTCTCCCTGTAGTCCCAGCTATCCTGGAACTCACTCTGTAGACCAGGCTGGCCTTGAACTCACAAAGATCCACCTGCCTCTGCCTCCCAAGTGCTAGGATTAACGGTGTGCACCACCACACCCAGCAACATTGTAGATTTTTAATCCCATAATACTCTTAGATCTTCAGACATGACATGGGTGAGCAGAAGCACATCAAAGCAATTATGTAACATCTTCCAGCCAAACAGTTTACTGGCACAGTCAAAAGTCTCATTTTGTACTTCATTACCTAGAAGCATCTGCAGCTTTTGGGGAACACTAATTATTGTAAACTTGTTCTCCCAGGCACAAGACTCTGAGAGTATATTGGTTTACTTCCCTATAAACACAAAAAGATAAAGGCCTTGTCCACATTGCACTACAATACCCTCTCAAATCATCCTATACTTTATCTAAATCAAAATCATATGGATATCTAAATGTGTACATCATATCTTATAAACGTGCTAACAATTCAAACAATTATAAACAAGTTAAAGTAAAAATACACAAAATGGCCGGGTGTGGTGGTGCACGCCTTTAATCCTAGCACTTGGGAGGCAGAGGTATGCAGATCTTTGTGAGTTTAAGGCCAGCCTGGTCTCCAGAGTGAGTTCCAGGACAGCTGTGACTACAGGGAGACCCTGTCTCGAAAAGACCAAAAAAAAAAAATACACAAAATGAACAGTCAACAGAAAAATTATTTATAAATATATTCACCTTCTTCCCTTCCCTCTTACCAATCAGAAAAAAAATATTATATCCCTTCTTTTACTTCCAGATTGGTTAAATATTTTGCTATCTTGAATAGAATGTAAGTAAATGGTAGGTTTTGGATGGGGCAGGTGGTTCAACTGGAGACTGAGATTACTGGGAACTAAAGTGTTTACTGGGAGAGTTATTGGTGCTGGAGAGAGGTCTCAGCACAGGATTTTCTTCAGAAGACCCAGGTTCAATACTCAACATCTACATGTTGGCTAAAATCTCAGTAACTCCAGTTCCAGAAGAATTGGACTCCCTCTTCTGACCTTTGTGGACATTGAAGGACATGGTGCACATACATGCAGCCAATAAATGCCATACACAGAAAATAATATTAATGAAATAGTTTTAAAATGAGTTTATTGGGATTAATGTCATGGATAAACTGAGAACCAAGAGCATGGAAAGGCTTATTCCCCAGGAACAGAAATAGAGTGAGTATCTGTGTCTCTGGAGAGAATCAGAGCCCACATGGAAGCAGAGGGAGCCTCTTATAGCTCCTGAGCATAGGACAGGTTCACCACAAGAACCTGTAGCCAGGGTCTCTGATTCACATACAAGAGACAGAGAAGGGGCTGCAAAACAGGATGTTACACACTTTTGATATAAATTCACTCTCGGGGTTGGAGTGATGGCCTAGCGGTTAAGAGCACCAACAGCTCTTGCAGAGGACACAGGTTTGATCCCCAGCACCCACATGGCGGCTTTTAGGTTTGCTCTTTTAATTCCTTTGGGTGTGGTTTTCCTTCATTTGAGTGCATTCTGCAAAGTCTTGTCTACCTCCACAATCCCTGCAGTTTCTTCAAATCCCAGATCAAAACTTTATCCTCTCAGGACTTTCTTTTTCCCATTCTTGAAACTGAGAGTTCTTTCCTTTTTTCTTTTTTGTCATTTTGACACAGGGTCTCCCTGTAGCTCCACCTGGCCTGAAACCCACCTTGTAGACCAGACTCACTGGCTTTGAACTCATGGAGATCCGAATGCCTCTGCCTCCTGAGTGCCGGGATTAAAGGGTGAACTACCATACCCAGCAGAGAGTTCGCAGATTATTGTTCACATTCGGATTGACATTATCTATATCTGTGTTGTTTTAGTTATGTGGTTATTTGACAACCATTGGTCTTCAACAAGTATGTACTCCACAGGGAAGGGATTAATCTGTTCTTTTCTTTGTTGTGTATGCAGCACCTGTTGTAGTTAGCCACCCACAAGTTTGACAAATGTTTATTTTGTGAAAAAATTTATCTTGTAAAATTCATGAATTCTAGTTTAATTCCATGTAATTATTGATGTAAGAATTAGTTCTCATGTGCATTATTATTTTTTTCATTTACTAGTTACACATAATATTGCCAAGGGTAGTGTGCTGGATGGCTTTAGTGTCAACTTGACACACCTGGGTTGAGGGAGCCTCAATGGGGGAATTGGCTCCATTGGATTGGCCTGTGGCCACATCTGTGGAGTATTGTCTTGATGGTAGAGAAGTGTGGGAGGGCCCAGCCCACAATGAGTGGTGCCACCCTGGGCAGGTTGTTGTGTACTGTATAAGGCGAGCTGGTCATAAGCCAGGGGGGCAAGCCAGTGAACAGCATTCCTCCATGGCCTGTGCTTCAGCTCCTGCCTCCAGGTTCCTGCCCTGAGTTCCTGCCTTGGGCTCCCTAAGTGATGAACTGTGACCCAGGAGGTGTGAACTGAATAAACCCTTTCCTCCCCAAGTTGGTATTGGTCAGAGTGTTTTGTCACAGCAATGGAAGACAAACTAGAACAGAAATTGGTACTAGAAGTGTGGGGTTTTGCTGTGACAGACCTGACCTTGGTGTTTTGGGGAAGGATTGTGGAGGCGTCTGGAACTTTGGGCTGGGAAGATCATTGAATGCCTAAAGATCGTTGCTGTGGAGCTTGGAGCAGTTTTGCTGAAGGAGTTGTAGAAGATGAAGGCCTGGCTTGTGAAGTTTCTAGTTTCAAAGGGGAACAGAGATCATCAGGACTGTTTAATCTGTGGGTTCTGGTCAGCTGGGGCTGAAGAATCAGCTGTAACTAACAAGAGACCAGAACCTGAAGTGAAATCTTTGTTGTACTGGGACAATTGATGCTGGTTAGCTGGGGCTGAAAAATCAGCTGTAAGTAACAAGAGACCAGCATCACTGTGGTGAAATCTTCTGGGAAGAATTTCTTCAGGGTCAGCACACAGAAGCTGTGTTCCAGAAGGGGCCTGAGCCTCCATCTCAAGCCAGAAGCAGGACTTGGTAACGTGTAAGAGTCTCCTATATGGTTCTGGTGTTGAAATTTGAGGGGGTCACAGAGAGCAGCCGAGGCTTGGCACTGTGAGAGGTCAGGAAAGACCATTGGTGGAAGTGCACCTCGGTTGCAGTGAAGACCCCAGGATTGCAGGGGTCATGGAGAGAAGCTGAGGCTTTGCACCAGGAGAGGTCAGAAGAGACCATTGGTGAAGGTGCTGCCTCAGTTTCAGTGGCGACCCCAGCTTTTTGGAGATGCCGGGACCATGGGACGACCACCAAGAGCAGCAGCAGGTGTGGAATGGAGTAGGTCTGGGCCTGTGAGATGAGCTGTGTGTGCCACAGATGGCAGAGTCAGAGAAGGGGAGCTGCCAAAACCCTTTGGAGCCCAGAAGATTGTGAGTGAGTCCCAGGTGTCCAGCCTTGAGCTACTTGCTGGACTTAGGTTTTGTTAGAGTGTGCCTGATTCTTCCCTTTGAAATAAGACAGTACTTGTTTTGGATTTTACAGCAGCCCACAGTTAAGAGAATTTTAATAGACTGAACTTTTAAGCATTTGGACATTTTAAGGACTGTGGGGCTTTTAAGTTTGTACTGTCTTAGATTGTGATTAATGTTAACATCATACTTTGGGGATAAGAACTGAAAAGGTGATGGTTTAATAATGATGTGTTTTGTGTGTCAAGTTGACAAGGGGTCAATTGTGCTGGATAGCTTTAGTGTCAATTTGACACACCTGGGTTGAGGGAGCCTCAATTGGGGAATTGGCTCCATTGGATTGGCCTGAGACCACATCTGTGGAGTATTGTCTTGATGGTCGAGCAGTGTGGGAGGGCCCAGCCCACAATGAGTGGTACCACCCTGGGGAGGTTGTTGTGTACTGTGTAAGAAGGCGGCTGGGCATGAGCCAGGGGAGCAAGCCAGTGGACAGCATTCCTCCATGGCCTGTGATTCAGCTCCTGCCCTGAGTTCCTGCCTTGGGCTCCCTAAGTGATGAACTGTGACCCAGGAGATGTGAGCTGAATAAACCCTTTCCTCCCCAAGTTGGTGTTGGTCAGAGTGTTTGTCACAGCAATGAAAGACAAACTAGAACAGGCGGGTACTGATGAATCCCTTTAAATTCTTCTCTCATTCAGGTCTGTGCCTGTCTGCTCTCCAGTATGCTTATTTCACTGTGGTCTCTTCTCTCTTGATGTTCTGTCTGTTTTGAATACAGGCTTTGGGGAAAAAGAATGAACACATAGTATGTTATAACTGATTCCTATGAAATCGTGCTTAACAGCAAGTAATATTCGAATGTTTGCAGGCTGATATTTAAAATAAATTTTACTCTAAGATGATTATTTCCTTTCTGTAAAGAAAGCATTTTCTATTAAGTACACACTTGAAATGTTCAAATTAAATATCTTCATGATAAAGTAATGACCTAGGGCAGCCTCTTCTTAGAAGATAAGCAGCAAATGTCATTTTATTCTGAAGAGCATGCTTCATAGATAAAGACAATTTTACCCCCATCATTTTTATACTGATATCACAACCAAATTGTTTATCTATTAAGAGATTCAGCTGTATCTCTGGGGAATGTTTTGAGAAGCTAAAACATAATGTTTTAAAAATCCAGTGGGTTTTTGTGTCACATCTTTTAATTCTTAATGAAATAACAATGCTATTTCGTATTTTGAATATGAATTATCTAGCAACACATGCAATATTTGTTTTAATTGCTTTTTTATATGTGGTATTTACCTCTATAACTTCTCTGGAATCATTAGGATATGTAGGTGAAGCCCTTTAAATTGCATCTGACATCCATCTGACTCCAATCTTCTGTGAGTGCTGCTTCTCTTTCTATATGTGCCCAGTAGTAGTTGAGACAGGCTATTTACTGTAAGTTTCATTTCTCAGTTCAGTTTTACATTAGTAACTACTTCACTGCTTATTTTCTTTAAAGAAGCCAAGTAGACTTGAATAATTCTATTTTTTTCACAAGTTTGGTTTATGCATCTGATCTCTAGTTTCCTGAAAATGTTGGATCAATTCTACATATCAGGTCTCATCTGCTTTCACAATAAAACATAAATCCCACAGATCATAAAAATATCCCACATATTTCTTTTCAGACAATCCACATATCAATATACCTAGAGGCAAAAGATGAATTTCCCTACTGTTTGATCAATACAGTAATATTTAAAAGTGCTATGAATGAAGATAAAACTATCTCTTCTATTTTCATATCTAACCACATTATTTGACTTGACCTCATCTGTGTTAAAGAATTCCATTGCACGACTACACACAGTGCAAAGAACATATTTGATTCCAGTGATTCTCAGTTTCCTCATTATTAATTTCATTGACTGCTTTCAAATTAGAGCAAAGTGAGGCTCAAACAGGTGAAGTTCTTTCTTTATTTTACTTCCAAGGGGCAGAATTTTTAATATTATAATGTTTGTTTCAGGATATCCCAAAAACAATTGTTGCTGAAATCCTCTTCTTTTTAACATTGCTGAATGATTAGTAAATGACTTTTAAATCCTGCATGAGTAATTTAATCAAAGTTCAAGTATAATTTAATTGAAGTCAATGTGCTATTTGTTTACCAGATCATCAATAAAGAAATATTAATTGGTGGTCTTAGTGGTATAAACTTTGGAAATGCTGAAGATATCTTTAAGAAGAAGACAAAATATTAATAACCAAAGTTGTAACTTTTTCCCAAAAATTGCACTGGATAAAAAGAAGAGGGAGAAGTTAGGAGCCCACTAGAGCTACTTAATTATTAATGATTATTTTAGAATTTCTCTTTCATTATCATATCTGATCTCATTAATTGTCATGGTATATCTATGGATAATATTGAAGAACATATTTTTATTTGCTATAACAAATTAATTTTAAATAACTCTCACTTTGTGTACAAAGGGATATTAGTTGGCATCACCTGTAATACTTATTCTATTCTAATTTCGGCTACTTATGAAGTCAGTCATAATTTATTTTATAGACATCCCATGTTTATTAAAACCTATAGATTAGGCATTTTAGTGTATCTTATATAATTTATATAATTTTTTGTATTATCCATTTTAAACTTTAAGAAATTATTTGCATAATTATGTTATATATATTTAGGATTGTGCTGTTTAATAAAATTCATTGAAATTGTATAAAGGATTGGAATGGATATTTTAAATGGACGGAAAAGAAATTTCCTTCAGAAGAGATCATGGTTAAGACACATGTCGTAACTTGATGTTCCAGAATAATCCACATTAAGGGAATACATTATCAAAAGCTCTTGAGCCTGAAATCAACTAGACAATTTAATGGATCAGAATAGAGTAAATATGTGCAGCGTATCATAAAAGGGGAGAGGGTTAAATAACTTGAGAGACAATGAAAATAGAAAAATCAGCATGAAGCTAGAAAAAGGAGTGGAAAGTTTCTTTTGAATTCAAGACAGAAGCTTCAAAGCAGTTGTTCTCAACTAGGATGATGCTACCTTCAGGGACGAAGGGCAATATACACAAATGTTTGGTTGTAGCAACTGAAAGAGGGAGGTGCTAGAGACATTTAGTCAGTGGAGTCTAGGGATACTGCTATACAGTCTAAAATGCACAGCACTGTTCCCCACAACAGAAAATATTAAATGCTCAAATAGGTCAATAGTTAATATTGTAAAGACAAAATAATAAAGCATTATAATCTAACATGTTAATCTATCTTACTTCTGTCATATATTTAACTCTTGGAGGGTGCAGAAATTGAATGACAAGAGATCTTTTTGTTGATCAAAGGATAAGATAATGAAAAATATCCTATTCTGTCTGTGAAGTAATTTTCAGAAAACTGTCTAATATAAATCCATAAATAGCTCATAGTTTAACTGTATTCCAATGTGTTTGTATTCATTTTCCATTACTTCTAAAAGCATTTTAGATTCAACAACTGCTGTAAAAGACAAGAGATCAACTCATCATTAATGGAATATTAAAACTTTTAGTGAAATCTCATATCAATCATAACTCTAGGTAAAATGCTAATTATTAGTTTTCCTTTTTTCAGTATCATAAAAAATGAAACAGTATTTCTTCCATTGGAGATCTATGTAATCACAAAATGAAATATAAATGCCAAACCCTCACATTATTATTTATCTTCCATTTCTACTTGTCAATTCTCATTCACAATGGATGAAAATATGTGGACTTTTTCTACTCTAATTCTAGACAATTTTATTAAGTGACTGCATACTCATACATCATGCAGTGGAAACAATATTCACAGTAATATAAAAATAAAGGAAGTACTTCTGATAACTCAAGAAACAATTAAGGGTCAAAAGGAAATATAAGTTTTAAACAGATTTTCAAATTTACCATATACTTGGGATGTGAGGCTCACAGTACTCGATAACCACTAATGACTTAAATGAGAGTTTTATTATCTGAACATTTGTGTCTCCTCGAATCACGATGAAATCAAATTATCAGTGTGCTGGTATCAGGATGTTCAACACTGGAAAGGTGATTATGTCATGAGGAAAGGATACTCATAAATGGAATTAAAAAGGACTCAGAGAGCTGTTGTGTCCCTTCCACTACATGAGGATATATCTAGAAGGTATCATCTTTGTACTAGAAAGTAAGACCTTACTAGGACTGAACATAATCCAGTCATCATTATCCTGGATCCTCCAGGCACTAAAGAATTGGGTACTATGAGTGCTTTATGGGGAGGCACAATTGATCTTCTTTTGCTACAGCTGCTCATATAAACCAAGACAACAGGATTTGTAGTCAGCTATTCAATTAAAATTTACATTGACCACTCATTATTTTTGGAAGACCCAGCTAAACTTTTCTTAGTTTGATTTTCCCCTGAAAACCAGAGATAATATTTGGGATTGAATAGTCAAACAATGTACAAGAATAAGGTACCTGTTGTCAATGTGAGATCAAATCCTCTTACTCAGATTTCTATTCTGATTCTGTGGTACAAATTGGATGTCCATAATTCAATTAGACTGGTACATTGGTAAAAACTGGTTTGAAATTCATTTTTTACTTCCCCTTTTAAATATCCAAGACATATATTACTATATATATTACTAGTATATATATAATATTATATATATATATATAACTATACTTTGGGCATTGGCTCCCATTGAGGAGAGCCACTGGTCAGCCAAACTCCATTCAGATACATTTACTATTATAAGGAAAAAAAAACTCCCCTTAGTTCTTTGAGGATGCACAGACCAAATAGAGATTGTACTCTTGAATCTATATGTCTTTTACAAATAGCAAACAGAACCAGTGTACCTGTAAATATAATGAGACTGACGTCATGGAAGTCAGGCAAATGAAAGTTTTAACAGAAAGAAAGCAGAAAGAAGGAAACTATCCTTCTAGTTTTCTTATTCTGGGCCAAAATGTGTGAACCAGAATGTCATTTGTCACATTTCATTAAATCATGTGGGAGAATGAAGCAATTACAACACAATTTGCAGATGTGGAAACTGAAATGATAGACATAGGTTACATCAATACCCATATACTTTCATGAAGGTAATATCAAAGTAGAAATAGTCAACTGCATTTTATCTGCAGGAAAAGCCTATGATCACTTAGGAGCTGGGAGTGTCTCAGTGACAGAGCTTAGTATATGTAAGGGCCTGGTTTCGATCAATAACACTATCTCCAAAACAATAAATGAGCTGTTTACTATTGTATTTCCTGTAGAGCTATAGTACTGTGCAAACAAACTGTCAGCTAAGCATTTATTTCAACACAATGAAACATATCAGATTTAAATTCAGTTGGTGGGAATTTGCAGTCCAGTGTTCCATCTCTGAGACTCCCTAGTGCCGGGACCAGCCTAGCTCTCAGACATCCTCTGGTCACATTATCCTGTCCTATCTGGATCTGCATATCCCTTCAGTATTTGCAGGTGAGTCAATCACTGACATTTCAGTTCTCAGCCTAGTCTGCATCTCCAGGATTTGAATCTATCTATTGTCCATTTTTACTTCACTAATTTTAACCTTGATTTTATCTCTTCCCATCTACACATGGCTGGTTCATGAAAAGATTATTAAGACTGACAAGATTTTAGTGAGATTAACCAAAAGCAAGGGAAAATTGTAAGTTCCTAGAGAAAATACAGAAAACCATAAATCCATACTTTAAAAAGTCTATATTCTAATAAATCAAAATCTAAAAGAAAAAGGCAATTTAAAGATATATACATACTTACCCAGTTGTAAGTATTTCTTGTGTAGGGCCGCCTGAGCTTTTGTCCAAAGCAGTTGGGCGTAATGCATATTAGAAACAACAACAACAACAGAAAGGACTGCATCAAAGAACTGACTGAAACAGTGAACTTCTGCTCAAAACAGTCAACTTCCTCATGGAGAATATTGAGAAAGACTAAGAGATGAAAAGCATGTTTGGCAGAATGCATGAGCTCTGGCGGGGTGGGGAAATGGGCGGGAACATGGGTCTAGATTTGTTAAAAAAATAAAAATAAATTTATGTGAAAAAAAAACAAACAAAAATAGTAATTTACACCCCCCAAAAAAGATATATACATATATTCATTACAAAAATGAAATTAAAAATGAGATAATTTAAACACGCCCATAACAATTTATAAGATAGATACAGTAACTAAAACCTCCCAAATAAAAAGATCCAGAACCAGATGGATTCAGCACAGTATTCTACACATTCACAGAAGAATTCCTGAAATTATTTAAAATAGGTAAACTTTCATCTATGAAGTCAGTATAACTCTTAGTATCTAAACCAGAGAAAGATGCAGCAAAACAGGGAATTATAAGCCAACCTCTTTAATGAATTTAGGTGAAACGCTTCCCATAAAATACTTGCCAACCAAATGTAAGAACAACAACAAAAAGATTATCTATCCCTAGATCCCTAGACTTCAGTCCAAGAGTACAAGGGTGACACAACATACAAAATAACCACAAAATGCAATCCACCACATAAACAGAATCAAGACCAAAACCTCAAAATCACATCACTAGATGAAGATCTTTAAACAAATTCCAAAATCCATTCATTGAAAAAGTCATGGAGAACATACATATACATAAAGCATATATAAATATAATAAAGATAATATACCACATGCTCAGAGCCAACATCATATTAAAGGTAAAAAAAAAAAAAACCTGAAAGCATTATCATGATAATTGGATAAAGCAGGGATGTCATGTCTCCATTCCTCTTCAATATACAACCTGAAGTCTCAAATAGAGTAATATAAAAAAGAAAGGAAATTAAAGGAATAGACATTGGAAATGAACATTTCAAAGAATCTGATATGACTCTCTATATAAAGAACCCTAAAGATTCCACCAGAAAACTCTGAAAGCTGATAAATGCATTCAGCAATTAATAGACTATAAAATTAATACCCTATATTTGATAGCCCTTCCTATAGACCACCAACAAACATACTGATAAAGAAATTCAGGAAATGATAGCATTTAAGATAGTTTCAACATCCATAAAATATCTTGAATAAATTAAACAAAAAAATCCAATAATGAAAACTTTAAGATATGGAAGAAATTGAATAAAGTCCCATAAGATTGAAAACCTCCTTTGCTTGTGTTGGGTTAATATTGTGAAAAGGGCCATCCTACCAAAGCAATCTACACAGTGAATGCAATACCTATTTAAATTCTAAACAAAAGTTTTCCCATAAATTGAAAAAAATCTCAAATTTCATATAGAAACACAAGAAACCCATGATACCCAAAATATTCCTGAACAACAAAGAAACTGCAGGAAGCAATACAATTTCTGATCTCAAATTATAGTACAAAGCTATAATAATAAAACAGCATGGTACTTGTATAAAAACAGACACAATGATCAGTGGAATAGAATTGAGGACACTGATATAAACACAAACACTTAAAGCCACCTGATTTTTGACAAAAGAGCCAAAAATAAACACTGGAGGAAAGACACCATATTTAACAAATGAAGCTGGTCAAACTGGATAAGGACGTGTAGAAGAGTGAAATGAGATCCCCATAGCTCACTGTGCATAAAATTCAACTACAAATAGATCAAGGAACTTACCTTAGACCTGGTAACAGAAAGCATATGAGAGGAATGTGGAGAATACATTGCAACTTATACGCAAAGGTAGTGAATTTCTAAACAGGATTCAGTAATACAGTGAAATCCAACAACTGATAAAAGGTCCTCCATGAAGCTAAAATTCTTTTGCACATCAAGGGACACATCGTAAAACTGGAGTAGCAAACTACAGAATAGGAAAAAAAATCACTTATCTCTCTCTGAAAGTTAGTATCTGGAATTCAAAGAGTTTGAAATCTAAACATTGAAAGATATTCTTTAATTTAAAAAGTGGGGAAATTAGCTGAACAGGGAGTTCTCTAAATAAAAATTGCAAATGGCTTTGATATACTTAAAATATTCAACAAATTTAGTCCTGTGAATTATAACAACTGACCATTCAAGAGATACCTACTGGTGCATGGTGCAGCAGTGGCAAGAATACTGTAGGAATAACACATTTTCTTAGAATTGGATTTGATGTTCAATTCATAGGCTGGAGCCCAAACCTGAAATTGATACCAGGCTTAGGAAAATGAAGCTAGACAGATTACAGAGTACTTGTGAGAGCCTATTGCTACTTTTCTATTTAGTTATATTAAGATTCCCAGTGAAATAATAATAATATACCATAGACTAATGCATATTTCAAACCTCACAAGAGATGTTTCCTGTATTCAGCAGATAGTTATTAACACAGAAACCCACAACTGCCCATTGTAAAGAGAATGAGAGACTTCAAACTGTGTATCCCTGAAGAGGATATCTATATCAAACTCTGTCTCCCAAGGTTTACAGATAATTGTGGAAGAGGGGGAGGAAAGATTGCAAGAGTCAGATGTGGTGGATTACAACAAGGAAATAAAGTTTTCCAGACACATGATCTGTTACTCATATGAACTCACAGAATCATTGAAAGCATTCACAAGTCTCATGCAAGCTAAAACCAGGTAGAATCATAGCACAGAGATTGGGAAGTGGATAAGAAACCCCAACCCAGGCTAAGCATATTTGGCCAGCTAATGGCTGCTGGGAGGAGCCCAAGATAGAGTCTTGCAAGGACGGGACTCTTGGTAGGTTAACCAGGCTCCAGTAGATCGTTCAACACTAAAGGCATCAGAGTTTACAAACTCTATAGGCCATATTTACATGGGTTATGGATCTCAAATAAGAGTTCTCAAAAGAAGAAATAACCAAGTCTAAACAGCTTAAAACATGTTCAGTATCCTTAGTAATTAGGCAAACGCAAACCCAAAACACTTTTAAGACTTCAACTAACTAGGGGATGGAGAGTGGCTCAGCATTAAGAGCACTTCTTGCCTAAGACCCAGTTTCAAATTCCAACACCCACATGGTGGCTAACAGCAACCCTTAACTCCAGATCTAGGAGATCCAATTCCTTCTTCTGGAATCTGTGGACACTGGACATGCAGCTGTAACACTCATACACAAAGAATAAAAATAAATTAATCCCCCGAAAGATCTCATCTAACTAGATTCAGAATGGCTAAGACTAATACTGAGAGAATTAAGGCACGAAAAACAGGGAAAGATGACTCCTCAACTACTATCAGTGGGTTTGCAAACTTGTGCAAAGATTATGAAATCAGCACAGAGAACTTTTACAAAATAAATAAATCTACCATATGATCTGGCCACACAACTCCTTGGCATATACCTAATAGTCTTATTCTGCTGCAGAAATATTTGCATAGCAAGGTTTGTTTCTGCTTTTTCAAAATATCTAAGAAATGTAGAGAATCTAAATGTCCTGAAATGATGAATGAATAATAAAAACGTCGTACTTTTACACAATGAAGATCTAATAAGAGGTAAAAAAAAAAAAAAAAACTGAAATCATGAAACTTACAGGTAAATGGATGGAACCAGCAACTGTGTTAGGTGAAGTAACACAAGAAAAATAAGCAACATATGTTCTTTCTCATTTTGGATCTTAGCTCCAAATCTCTATATGTGACTATATATCTTGACATAATCCCAGGAGCAAGGAAAATGTAAAGAACCATGAGAAAAAAAATGGAAAAAAAGAAGCTTGATAGGAAGGGATAGTAGGAAACAGATGTTACTAAGGGGGAAATGGGGAAAGAGGGGCATTTTAACTAGGGAGGGCGTAGGGAGGGTTATACAAGCAGAGTGAGAATTAATACTGCTTAGATGTTGGGAAAAACCAGATGGCAATCCATTAGTTGAAAGTTGTACTGACACATGAAATAAATATTCAAGTGCATGAGTATAGCTAATGAGTATATAACAAAAATCACAGTGCCAGGTAAGAGAAATATTCTTTGCTTTGTTGGCCTAGTAGTCCAAGAGATTGTTGGAATAGCACAGGCTGTTGCCACAGCCCTTGATTACCTCCTACAAGTTGAAGGTGAACTTGTTGGTAGAGATAAGACACACTTCACACACAGGGTTTGGAGCAATGGAACTGGAAGTGATCCGGATGCCTCTTCCCTGATGATTAGCTTTCTTATTATCATAAGATGCATTATAAGCTGCCAAAATAGGAAACTAAGCAACAGTCCTACTTAGCTGTGAGGGTAAATAAACAACAGTGATTAGCCCAGCAAAATACCACTATTGGTCCAATAGTGTCACATTTATGTTGGAGGTAATTAATAGCTATATAATTGGACTTAATGCCTGCTCAATGGGAGGAAACTCATGTGTGATACTCTAAACATAGCCCAATACACATGGCTGGAGTTGTCATACATCCTGAAGAGAAACATACTTTGCCACATCCCAAGACCAAATAATGTATTTCTTTATTCTAAATATGCACCTTCTTATATACAGACATGTCTACCTTTCGCCTTTCATCAAAGAAGGTTCTTTTTATAACAGATGGAAACTATTACAGCACTCTAGAACTGGTTAAAGAGAATCAGTGTCTGTGAGACACAACCCTCAATGGCATAGCTTCAATGCAACCTTTACACATAGGATGAATGTATCTCTCGGTTCTCACCAGAGAAGTTTCCTTACCCAGCAGGTGATGATTACCACAGAAAACAATTGGCCAATGTGCAGAGAACAAGTGGCCAAAGAGTGGTTATCCCTATTTCAAACTCCCGTCCTCTAAGGCTCAGGGCTCATTGGGAAGATGGGACAGAAAGATTTTAAGAACCAGTGGAGTTGGATGACCAAATAGAGCCTTACATACAGCTGCTCAGTTAACCATATCAACTCATAGCAATGGGGACATCATGCACAAGTCCTATGCAAGTTCAAACCAAACAAAATCCCAGCATTTAGGGAAGTGAGTAAGAAATCTCAATCCAACCTAAAGATTTTTTGGCAATTGTTGTCTGCCAGGCAGGGGAAAGAGAGTATCTTACAGGGATGGGAAACTTGGTGACCCCAGTGAATGTACCTACAATGAAGGACATTTGGGGGCACAAATCAGATTCTATAAGCTGTGTTTTACACACACACACACACATTAAATTGGGCAGGGGCAGTAAGGGAGGTGAGACTAGAGGTGGGCATTTAAATATCATCAAACAATATGGTATGAAAACTTCCAAACTTTCAATAAAAAATAAAAATTTAAAAATGTGATGCTTAAGCTTCATGCAACAAAGTACAATGAACACAGAAGACCACAAGCACCCAAACTGTAGAGAATAAGAGACTGCAGAGTGTGTGTTCCTGGATTGGAGTCTTACATTAAACCTTACCCACATGGCTCCAGAAGCAAAATACTCCTCTTTGTCTTGCATAGAGACTTCTTATCATATGCCTATAAAAACAAATGTGGTTAGTGACTTTAGGTAATTCGATGAAAAATAATTTGTAACAATTGAGTTCTAGCCATTGAGATACAGGGACCAAAATAAATTGTTTTATTTTTACTTAAATATGCTCATATGCTTGCTTATTTGAAAAAAGAGCAATCTCTTTGTGAAGGCTGTAGACACTGGTAGCTTAAGAATAATTAAAATACTGGTGTTAAAATTACAAGAGGCGCCAACTATTGGAGAATGAGAGGTGCAATGGAAATTTTCCTTTTCCTTGTTTATTTATCAAAATTTTATATATTTTGCTTCATCTGTTCCTTGTTCATATTTAATAATTCACCAATCTTTAGGATAGTGCCTTACTTTGAAGAAACACAAGATAATTATAGTGAAAGAAAGAATGAAAGGAAAAAGAAAAAAAAGAGGAAGCACATGTACTGTGTTAATAATGAATGATATCTCAAAACTATTCCTTTAATAATAAAAAAATTAAGCAGTTATTTTTCCCACAACTCCACCAAGAATTTCACCCCTTGTTTATGTTGATTAAAAACTGGATACACAAGCTTCAAATTTTAAAACTTTCTTCACAGAAAGATATCCCCAAACTGTTAATGAATGAATATTTTGTTTTATTTATTATTTTTATTTTTATGTTTATGAGTATATTTCCAGCATGTATACAAATGCATGCATGTTGTGCAATGCCTACAGAGGTCAGAAGAAGGTGTCAGATCTCCTGGAACTTGAGTTAAGGATGGACAGTTATTAACTGTCATGTGAGTACTGGGAACAGGACCCAGCTCTTTTCTTCATGAAAGGCCAATGCTCTTAAATCCTGAGCCATCTCTTCAGCCCTCATGAACAACTTTAAGCTAAGTATAATTTAGAAGAAATGTTTCATATTAAAATGACCCATTTTCCATTCATATGTAAGAATAAAAATGAATAAAGTTTAAATATTTATAAGATTCTTGAACTGTGGAAAGAAAAATTTGTTTGCTTCTAATATTCCGACCCAGATCTGAGAACAAATTATTTTTAAAGAGAAAACAAAGGCCTGGTATTCTACTCCCGGCCAGGAAATGATGGTTGTGAGCTCATAGACACCAGCAGAGAACCTACTGCTACTAATTCACTAAATGGACAGACTATCAAATTACCCTCTAAATTGAACATTGTTTATGTTCTTTAATCTGGCATAAATAGTAGCTTTTTGAATAAATATTTTTTATATTACAGTCAGCTATACTAGCTGAGGCAAATTTTTCAAGGTGATAGTTTTTGATTTTAATATATTTATTGAATTGTGATTTCATACAATATAATTTGATGGCATTTAGACACCACACCTCCCCCTAATTATATCTATATCTATATCTATCTATCTATCCATCTTATAACTATATATATATATATATATATATAATTATACAGTTTGTTTCCCCAAATGTCCTTCAATGTGTATCTGTGCACTGGAGCCTGGTTAACCTATTAAGAATCCCATCCTTGAAAGAAATTGGCTCTCTCTCACCCAGCAGCATTCACTTCCAAATAGTTACATAGGTAGAGTTTTTTTTTCCCAGTTTCCCACTTCCATGGTGAGATTTCGTTTGCTTGTGGTCATCTACCATCTTTGTTCTTAAAATATCCCTTCCCCTCTTCTGACAAGATTCCCAAGCCTTTGGAGTCAGAAGTTGGATACAGGTGTCCTATTCAGGGATAAGCATTTTTTAGCCTTTTGTTCTATGGTCATTGGCCAGTTGTGGGTTTCTGTGTTAATCACTGTCTACTATTTAAAGAAGCATCTCTGGTGAGGATTGAAATAATCTGTAGGGAATAACAGTAGGTCATTAGCAGTCAGTTAAATACTATAATTATTTAGTAGAAAACTATGATTAGCTTCAGTACCATGCCTCATGTTCTAGGCCTATTACTGTACAGTGTGGGTTCCATCTTATGAATCAGACTTTATATCCAATTACAAAGTGTTTGTTTACTCTCATCATATTTGTGACACTTGTGTCAGTAGGCTTATCTTTCCAGGCCAGTTCTAGTTTACAACATGCATAGCAGCTTCCAGCACTATGAACACTAGCCAGTAGAGATGAGGATTTGACATCAATACCAGCTTGATTTCTCTTTGCCTATTCTACAGCTCATGTTTGCAGTGCCTTCAGTGAAAGGGTCTTCCTGTCAAGTTCTTAATGGTTAAACAAGAGCATAGGAAATGGCAGCATTATTTGAGGGCCTACATAATCTCTGCTTGACAATTCAAGAATCAAGAGAGGAAGTCCATTCCTGGCAATGGGGCGTTATTTTGTAGCTTAGATGTCCAGCCAGAACAATGTTTCCCTGTTATACATTGACTCCTTTTACACTCTATGTATACACTGTAAGAGACTTTTATTTTTTTTCTCTTTTTTTTGACATTTTTTATTGATATTTTGTGTATTTCATACATCATTTTCCAATTCAGTTCAGGCATGTATCCCCTTCCCTTCCCCCCACCCCACCCCCACCCATCCCAGATCATGCATTCTGCCATAACTTTTCTGCATCTTTCTCTGTTTTTTTTTTGTTTTGTTTTGTTTTCATTTTTTTCAACAATAGGTGATAATCTGTGAGTACAAGCTTCCTTCATGAAAACCAATTTGCGAGCAGTTGTGCCCAAACCCACACAGCTCATGGGTACCACCATCCAGCGGGGGGGGGGGGGCTTGTATGTTCAATCAAGTTGATCAAATGAGTGTCCAGTCTATATTGTTGCAGTTTCACCATTCACCCCAATCGTAGCTCTTACATTCTACCATGCCCACTCTTCCACAGATTGTTCCCTAGGCTTAGAAAAGGGGCACAGGTGGATGAGAAGCAAAACAGTCTACTTTCTCTGGAGCTGTTGTCTTGGTCTCTAGTCAATTCTGGCTGTTTTCTTTCATGGGCTGCCAGCTTGTCCAGGCATAACCTTTCGATCCTACTAATGAAGCACATGCAATTAGATATATAGGTACTTAAAAAGTATAATATATAGCCTTTCGATCCTACTAATGAAGCACACACAATTAGATATATAGGTATTTAAACAGTACCAATTGTTATGGTAGGTTACTTACATTAGCTTTAATTAAAAACTGTATAACAATTACTTTGGGATTTGTATAAACAAATGTTCTCTATAATTTTGCTGTCATATAGTATGACCTGGTAACACTCTCTTTCACCTATAGGATGATTTAATCTAGAAATAAAGTTTGTTTCCCAAGTTAATCACATACAGTAACCCAAAACAGCATGGGTGAACTTGATGAAAGCTGTGCCTTGACTCCACCCTATAGGTATATATAATACAACTGCTTTCTTGAGACTCATGGCTCAAAAATAAAAACCTAAAATAAATACGAAAACTTTTTGTCAAAAAACCTTGCAATCCAAAGCTTAAAACTAACTACGGGAAAGGATTTGTATGTTCCAACAGGCCAGAGTATCACCAACTTAATGGCTGAGAAAGAAAATGCAGCTTTGCAATGAGTAGGAAGTACCAGAAAGTCCCAGCAGAAGGATTGACTCCTCTGGGCATTGAAGGGAAGAAATGCCTCAGATTGCTGCAGACACCAGGCCCCGCTCTGGATCCTACTGATAACAACAATTTTTAATGAATCCTAATGAAGCTTACCTTCTAGGTGCCACAAAAGTTTTAATACAAGAGACTTTCTTAACCCCCCCCCATAGAATAAGGAGAAATATGAGGTGTAAGAGACTTTTATAGTGGTAGCTTTACCTATAGCTTTTTCTATATTCTCCTTTATTGTTGATTATCCCCCATGGATGTGCTCCTCTGCCCCGACCTCCCGTTCCCTACCTCATTTAACCATTATCCCTTTACCACTCCCCTTTCTTCCTTAATGTCACTACATTCTGCCATCCATCCAAAGAAGCCTCCCCCACTTCTCCATGACCAGCGATTTGTTTCCTGACTTCTCTGAATTTAAATACTGAATCAAAGTTAGCATCCAGGTATGAGAGAGAACATGCTGTGTTTGTCATTCCGGGTCTGAGTTACCTCACTCGGGATGATTGTATCTGAGTTACCTCACTCGGGATGATTGTAACCAGTTTCATTTACTTATCTGCAAATTTCACAATTTATTTTATTAACTCTCTCTCTCTCTCTCTCTCTCTCTCTCTCTCTCTCTCTGTGTGTGTGTGTGTGTGTGTTTATTTCTTTAACTTTAATTAGGCAATTTACTCTTCTGTAAGATACGGGTGAAGGTAAAGTGGGGCACCAGTTCATGGGAAGGGACCACATACCAGCTCACAGGAGTAGACCAGTCTTCAAGGTTCCTAGGAGCAGGTCATGACGGCTTATTCACAGAGGGGGACAGCAATTCCAGCTCACAGGAGGGGACCACAGCTCCAGGTTTGCAGGAAGGGAACTCCAACTCATGGGAGATTTTTAAAGCTCCAGGTTTACTGGAGGGGACCATAATTCTCTTTTGCTAAGAAGAGAATAACATCCCATTATGTGCATGTATGTACCTTTCCTTTATTATCCATTCATCAGTTGATGCACATCTAGCTTGTTTCCAATTTCTGGCTATTATTAAGAGGTCAGCAATGAACATCGGCGAACTGGTATTTCTGTAGTTGGGAATGTAGTATTTTGAGGTATGCCCAAGAATGTTATTGCCAGATCACGTTGTAGATCAACTCTAAGGCTTTTTAAGAATCTCTATAGTGGTTTCTACAGTGGCTGCACTGGTTCCCACTGGCACCAGCACTGCATAAGAATTTTGAGGTAAATTTAACCTGAGAATTGCTAGACTGACAGATTTATAATATTTAAAATGGTTTTTTTCTCAAGCAAAATTATATTTAGTCTGTTTTTTCTATCTCCAAATGTAATTTTACCTGACTTGGTACAGGCTCCCATGTTCTTAGATAGAAGAAAACAAATTGGGACTGGAGAGATGGCTCAGCAGTTAAGAGCACTGACAGCTTTTGCAGAGGACCTGGGTTCGAGTCCCAGCATCCACATGGCAGCTAAGAACTGTCTTTAACTCCAGTTCCAGGAGAATCCAACACCCTCTTCTGACCTTCGCGCCATTGCACGACAAGGGTGCATCAACCTACATGCAGACAGTACACTCATACAAATAAAAAATTTAAAAAAAGAAGAAAAATTATTTCAGATTTATTCAGGCTTAATTTAATTTGTGTAACTTGGTCTTTACTAATATATGATATATATAATTATAGTTATATAATGTATATATTATAATATATATATATTTTTAAAGCCAATTCTAATTCTAAGACTAAATTTCCAAAGTGACTAAACATATTACTGTATAATAGAAAAAATAATACTGAGAAAGTAATTATTGAGAAATATTGGAATTTTTTCATAGTGAATCACTTAGGCCTGCTAAATGATCCTAGACCATTTGCTAATCTCATAGTAGATCACTTAGGCCTTTCAGGATCCTAGACCATTTGCTAATCTTCAGGGCAATGAGAGACCTTGTCTCCATAAAAAATAGGGGGAGGGCTCCTGTGGCTCCTGAAGGACACCTTGTGTTGACCTCTTGTCTCCACATATATACTCACACTGGTACACATATATCCACAAATGTATGTGTACTCACATGCAACAAACCAGCATGAATATGTACACACAGATAGTAGACATGCTCACACACACACACACACACACACACACACACACACCATGAAATTTTTCATACTGAGAAATCTTGGCAAAGATTTGCTGTCATTTCTTAGCCATTTTTTTTCTAAAGTACTTCTTGGCTACTTTGTCCTTTGCTTATATGCAAAGGGAAGAACAGTGATTACAGGAAATGAAGACTCCATTAGCTTGAGTGGTGCCCTTTGGCTGATAGGCATAATATTCTCAAACTAGAGTACTTCACACTGCCAATCTCTGCTAATGGAGAATCACTACACGCATATATATATATATATATATATATATATCTGAAAATACTTTTTCTCTTTATAAAGAGTGGTACAGAGCAGGTAAAACACACACAAAAAAAATCATTCATTAACTTCAAAGAGAGAGAGAAAGAGAGCCATTTCGTTTATAATTCCTGAGAACTAAGAAGAGAAAATGAACCTTGGAGAAGAAAATCTCAGATATGTGCATGTGTCATCATTGGCAGAGAGACAGGTTACCATGCTTTAGCTTACATACAAAAACTTTGGGAAATACTACTACCTTCATATGCATTCAAATAAGTTACTTGCTAAAGTCTGTTTCTCAATCCAACCTAACATTTCAAGTGACCTCCTTTTGTCTCATAAAAATGCATTTTCCATGTTTGGATTTCTGAGTCTAATGGCTCAATTTGTAAACCAACATAATAGCCACCTAGAAAAGAAATGAATAGAAGCAAAACATAAAGGAAATAAATATCAAAATAGGCTTTATTCAAAATTTCCCATGGTTAGAAGATAACCCAGATTTAAAGAATCATAGTGTTAATTATTTTATTAACAACAAACAGTGCTTTATTCATAGAAACAACTCCTGCCTTCTTAAAGTAATGCAAATAGTCTGAAACTATTGTATTCCTACTTGCAGTTTGCAACCATGATGGAAGCAGAAAGCAGTTAGCAGAATAATAAACTCTGAAGCCATTTCCTGACACTGACTGACTTAAGAGTGAAGGTTACATTCTCCCAGCTAGGTTTGATCTCAATGAAACCCATGCCAAGATCATATTCTTCAATTTCCAAATCTCCCAAATCCAAAAGAGTGGGGCATGTATTCCTCTTCACAAAAATATCCATTGAATTACTTTCTACTAGCTCTTCTAGTGTGGGAGCCCCATTTCCCACTCTTGATCTCTGGGAACTGTTGCAGAGACGGTGGGTTGGGGAACTAGCTTGGGCAGAGTTCCCTGGAAAAGGCTCAGGCCGCTGAGCCTCTGTTTACTGAAAAGGACTTTGTAAGTGAAAATCTCTAATATGTGTTCTGTTCCCAGCACCCACACAGAGACTAACAACTATCTATAACCCCAGTTCCAGGGGGATCTGAGAGCCTCTTCTAGCCTCCCCAGGCATGTGTATGTGTACTTGAATACATGTACAGAAAACACACACACACACACACACACACACACACACACACACACACATGCATGCACACGCAGCACACACATATCACTGTGTAAAAAGTATCATTATAGGATGAGAGCTAACCCATGCACATTCTGTCTTTTGCTGAAGTATTTCTTGGTTCATGTTAAAAGTAAAAGCTGACAGTACATTGGCAATATCTTTTTAGATATAATGGTATCACAGACATTGGAGAATAACAAGAAACAAGAGAGAGTCTTCTATGGTATATATTTTTATTCCAACCCTGCTTCTAACACTTGAGCTACAAATTCTCCAGAGACTAAATCACAATAAATATAAAACGTTGAGCATCAGGGAATTTTAACTATCTCATCTAACAATGTAAACACAATACTTACAGAGCTTTGTGAAAGAAGGAAGTGTTCCCTTTTTAAATGTGAAACCAGATGTGAGATTATTGGGCTTTGTTTCAACTACAATGATGATGGAGAGGAAGAAATTAATTGCAATTTCAATGAATGGAATGCCTGACAAAATAATAGTTTTTAGCAGATCATTGTTTTCACTCTTTAATTTACATCCAGCAAAGTTTCATTTCAATGGTACATCATCATAATTGCCATTTTTATAAACATTAAACAGTGCAGGTGCATTTGAGAACTCTCTCCCCACAGTACACACACTGAACCAAAGAAATGCAAGTCGGTTACTGAATTGTAGGATTTCTTTGTTGGTTTTCAGAATGTCTGTCCTAAACAAACAAACAAAGAAAATTTTAAGATACATCTGGCCTTTTCAGTAGGCAACTGTGTTAGCTAATTTTTTGTCAATCTGACCAAAATCCCTGACACGAAAACTTAAGGGAAGAAAGATTATGGTGTCTCATGGATTTAGAAGATGTCAGTCCATCCCGGTGGGGAAGATATCAGAGTTCATGGCAGTGAGATTTTGTTGGCTCTTCAAAACATTGCAGACTGGGAAGTGGAGCCAGAGGATGGAACAAGAGGATCACCTTTGGTTACCTAGTCCTTCATAGATCCTACATCCTGGGAAAATGCCACCAGCTAAGGACAAAGGTTTTTGAGCACAAGCTTCAAGACATTTTAGATTCAAACCATGACACCAACCATGAGTGCAAAACCCCCATCGGTTTTAATATTTAATGATTTAATAAATTATCTCCACTATTTTTTTGGTATTTTTGAGACAGGGTCTCTCTGTAGCACCAGCTGTTTTGGAACTCTCTATGTAGACCAGGCTGGCCTTGAACTCACAGAGATCTGTGATCTGTGATCTGTGTTCAGAGATCTCTTCCTCCCCAGTGCTGGTATTGAAGGCTTGCACCACTATGCCTGGCTATCTTCACTTCTTATACCCTAATTTTAGCTCCTGTACTACATGTACTTTAAATTAGTTTTCATGTGCACGTATCCTTTAAGTGCCTAATTAAATATAATCACTGAATTCCCTGTGATTGATGATTAAACTATTGAGTTCAAGAAGGATCATTCTGTGAATGAGGAAAGTAATATTCTTTGGATTGTTGTTGCTGCATCCATGTGATGACTGGGCCGTGCTATTTCCCAAAAGTCTGTCACCGGAAACTTGCCACTGAACATTACACTCACCTCCTCATTCTTCAAGAATTTTTGGCTTCCTTTACTCCAAATGAAGAGAAAAAACATTGAATCTGCATTTAATCACAGTTACTATATAATTTGTTCACCTTCTTGTCTTACCTGATTTCATATTTTTCTCTGCATTTTATTTATTTTTTTAACATTTTTTATTGATGCTTTGTGCATTTCATACATCATTTTCCAATTCAGTTCAGGCATATTTCCCTTTCCCTTCCCCCCGACCCCCACCCCATCCCAGATCATGCATTCTGCCATAACTGTCCTGCATCTTTCTCTCAGTTTTTTTTTTTTTCATTTTTTAGCTATAAGTGATAATCCATGAGTACAAGCATCCTTCATGTAAAACCAATTTTCAGGCTGTTGTGCCCAAACCCCCACAGCCCCACCATCCAGCAGGGGGTGAGGGGTTTGTATGTTCAATCAAGTTTGATCAAATGAGTGTCCAGACTACATTGCTGTAGTTTCACATTCACCCACATTCAATCGCCCTTACATTCTACCACGGCCCCTCTTCTGCAGATTGTTCCCTGGCTTAGAAAAGGGGTACAAGCTTACATCTTCTACAGGTTAGGAGATGTTATAAGCCACAGTAAGACCCTGTCATATTAACAGGAAAAAATGTAATTCATGGATTAACATATCATCCAAACATATGTGTCTATACCAAAGTAACCTACCATAACGTTAGTGCTGGTTTAAATACTATATATCTAATTGCATGTGCTTCATTAGTAGGATTGAAAGAGTAGTTCCAGGGACAAAACTGTCCAGCCCATGAAAGGAAACAGCCAGAATTGACCAGAGTCCAAGACAACACAAGCTCCAGGAGAGTGGACTGTTTTGCTCTCATCCACCTGGGCCCCTTTTCTTCTGCATTTTAGAACTGTAGTATCTGCCATGTAGTGCTTTGCTTAGTAAATGCGTTGTGTGTGTGTGTAATCAAACTTTTTTTTTACTTCTTTTTGTTGTCTTTTATTTGTTTATTTTAAGGGATTCTACAATATCTAGCCACAGTTTTTTCAGATAATACTGACGTTGTATCAGTTTGTTGTACAATTAGTAATTGTTGCCTTTTTTTGAAGATGACCAAATTTTAAGCTTAAGCAATGAATGTCAGTAACATTCATGTAAAACCCAATTTGCAAGTACTATGTCCCAAATTTTTGAAACACCCAAGGTTCCCATTCATTGGAGATAAGCCGTGTATGGCACAAGCATGTTGATCAAATAAAAGTTTCGTCTATATTGCTTGTAGTCTCTGCATTCACCCCAATCTCTCCCCGCAGGAGGGCCCTTACATTCTACCATAACCATCTCCTCTTCCGAAAGTTTTCCCTAGGCTTTGGGCAAGGGACACAAGTTGGGTGAGAACCAAAATCAGTCTATTTTCTCTGGAGATGTCATTTTGGGTCTAGTCTTTCAGGTGTGTTCCCCTTCATGGGTTGCCAAGCTTATCCAAGTGATACCTTTTAGTCTACAACGAAGCCCAAGCAATTGGATTTACAGGCATTTACACAGATACTAATTATTATGGCAAGCTAAGCTGTGGAGCAATAGACACAGATGCTTGGACTGGTAGCTAATCCGCAAACTGTGGTTTTTTCTCTATAAAGGGAGACAAGTTCTATATTGTGCGTTATAGCATCTTCTAACACACTAGAGACATAAGCTTGTGGTGCATCCGCTGTGAGTTTACTCCTAAGGAGAGAGCTAATATCCAAATAGGATTGGCAACTATATAGACAACATGGCTGCCACTGTGTGCACAGTATCTCTAGATGTTGAGTGTAGCTGATAAGATGGAGCAAGCTTGCTTGCTCACGGGACCAATATTTGCTGTAGTGCTTTAAGTGCCTTTGGAATGCTCGCTGGCATTTTCAGAGGCCAATCTACATTAGCAAGTGATAGTATCAAAACATTTTTTCATGCTCACACAGGGTCTTTTCGACAACAGGACTTACTGCCTTTGCCCCCCTTGCATATGTCCCACTTATAGGCAAAAGGCCTTTATAATTTGGGGGGGGGGCTTGAATCCCCTAGCCAACATCTCCTAGGCAGAATAATTAATTACTGATATCAGAGCTTTCCTGTAACTAATATATTTTTGCTTAATTACACAGCTTGTAAAGACGTTACTATTGAATTTGGCTCTAAATAGAGGAATTATCCTTTCACAGTTTCTATTTCTATCGTCAATTAAAAAAGGGTATATACCTGTCTTTATAAGAAATTTCCACTATAACAGTTGGCTCTAATTTACAGATAGGGAATGACTTCAGTACCATCATGATTTTCTTTTTCCTATACAAGGGGAGAGGTAGGAAGGTTTCTCAGCATCTGGAAGGTAAACTTCCATTAGGGCCCATATAAACAGTGAACCCCAATAGCATTCAGAGAGATGCTCAGTGTCCTGTGTCTCAGGCAGTCTGCGGTTCTCTTCTCTTTAATGTTCAGGTGGGTCAGCCTCTCTGCTGGCATTTCCAGTCCATACTGCACAGCCAAAAGTTGTACATTTTCAGGCATTTTAGAAATTGGTGTGTGTTTACCTGTGGTACATACAAATCCTCCTCCCATATCACACTTTTAACTGCTTAACCAAAACAAGAATTTCCTGAATTTGTCTTATCTTGAGACATATAGGTAATTAAGTTGTAAATTATGAGAAATTATCCTTTAAATCGATATGTGAAATGGTTACTAAAAGATGAAATGTAAAACTTCAAAAAACTGAAATCCAAACATGAAGGGGCTGGGGTCAAGGGACAACCCCAGAACTTCAGAACATTAGCTCATCCTGGACCACTATCTATAAAAGTAAAGAGGTGTCCTCCCCAACTCTCCAGGTACGGACTTTTTCTAGGAATGATGATTTATCTTTTTTTTTTTTTTTTTAATTTTTAATTTTATTTTTATTTATTTTTGTATGTGTATGAGTGTACTGTCTGCATGTAGGTTTGTGCACCCATGTCGTGCAATGCCGCGGAGGTCAGAAGAGGGTGTCGGATTCCCCTGGAACTGGAGTTCTCCTGGAATTGGAGTTTCAGACGGTTCTCAGCCGCCATGTGGGTGCTGGGGATCGAACCCAGGTCCTCTGTAAGAGCGGTCAGCGCTCTCAACCGCTAGGCCATCTCTCCAGCCCCTGATTTATCTTAATATTTGGAGGGAGCAGCAAGTTATCAACCACAAAATAAGTCCCTTGGGCCACTGGGTGGAACTTGGCCTGTATGAGGGAGAGAGATCTCTAGATGAACTTGGCCTGTATGAGGAAGAGAGATCCATAGATGAACCGAAGGAAAGCACAGTACCTAATGGTTTTTCAGGTTTTCACACCCCAGGGGTTGCTGGGGCCCTGACAGATCTGAAAGGAGAGAAAGACCAGCTCACCAGGAACTAGGAATGGCAGGAGAAGAAGTAAAATCCAAGGAACCAAACCTATCTTTACAATAAAAGGAGAGGTTGATCATCTTTTAAATGGTGACCATCATAAGCTTCAGAAAAGTTCCTTGCTGAAACTACTGTTATAAGCACCAGGGAAGGGAAAAGCAGGTAAGCAGCAAGGGAACAACTTGACACAGAATAGGGACATGCTTCTTAGGGAAGCCAATCATAGGAGAAGCCAACAGATTCAGAGATCTTCCAAAAAGGGGGAGGACATGCTTAATTAAATTTTTTATGAGAGACAGAGCAGTCTGAATGTCATGTGCTACAGGCTGGAGAATGTGACTCTATAGGTAGAGATGCTAAAAATCTCTATAAAGTATAGGATCAGAGTGAGCTCTTCTTCCTTACCATGGCAAGCAGCTTATGTTCTTACTGTGGCATCAAACTAGCTTCTGAGCTTAAGTCACATAAAACTGAGTCAACTGTGGTCAATCGCTGCCTAAACTGACCCTGACCCAGGTACATGGCCTGGTGAGTGCTTGCATGATCCCTGGGGCAGGGGCACCTAACCTTTGTGTTGCTTTACCAGACCATGGAGGGAAACAAAGAGGAAGACATCAAGAATATAACTGCCACATGCCTCAGAGACCCATCAGTCCACTGCAGGTAAGAAAAAGGTTTATATACCCATCCGGGATATGGGTTTTAGTCATTAGGCTTACCTCTTCTCAGAAGGCCTTCCTACCCTTTATTTCAGGCCCAAATAGATGGTCCATAGACCTTTTGTTTTATAACACAGAGAACTCAGTCAGATACAGTGCTCTCTGTTTTCTTGAAGGGATACTAGATTCCAGGGAAAATGAGGTGGCTGTTCTAGCCAACAACTTGTGTCTCTGTTTCTTCCTCTATAAACATGCCACCGCCTCCCCACAGTCCTTTAAAAGGTTTCATCAAGAACACCCCTTACCTAAGTCACTGGGCTGACAATAGCTTGCTCACCCATTTAGAGAGCCCTTTCTGATAATTCTGTTAATCTCTCGAAGTGTTTTCAAATGCTATTGTTCTCTGCAATCTCTAGATTACAGATACTTTATCTAAGACTGTGTGTGGTAAATTGTAATATGTTTTTTTTCTAATCCAGATAGTCAAACTGATAGTACTCTTTACAGGAAAATTCATCTCAGGAGCTATCAGATTTGACTTTTACTTATCAGAGTTAAGATACAGTTTATTCTGGTACATGTATGAGATTTACATAGGCAGATTTTAGATCAATGCAATTGAGAGGGAACCACAACAGCATAAGGACTGGGTCAAAGAATGGACTGATATAGCTAAATTCTGCCCAAAACAATAAACCTTTGTAGAGCAAAACCTTAAAAAGACTGAGAGAAAGATGCAGGATATGTATGGAAGAATGCATGATCTGGGGTGGGGTGGGGAAAGGAAAGGGGGATATGTCAAATTGAACTGAAAAACAATGTCTGAAATAAACATAAATAAAAGTATTATATTAAAAAATATAAATATACCTAGGAAAATTATAAATTTTAAAAATGGTCAAAGGAATATTTAAAGGATTAAAAAGTTGTCCAGTAGAAACTCTGGACAGACAAAGATTGAAAGAGGCTCCAAAACATCTTCTTTTGGTTTACAGATGAATAGCCCTTATCACACAGGCATAGACCTGACAGGAAAATATTTCCCTAGAAAAATGTACAGAGGTTATGAGTAGAACACACGCTTTGCATCCAGCCAGTTTTCACTGGATTTGATTCCTTTATACAATGTAAACCATTGGTTCAGTTTCATAGGGAAAAATAAGTTTTTTGTCAATAAAAATTGTCATGTGATAACTGAGCTCTTTGACAAGCTGGCTCTGGAGATTGGATTAGTCACCCCAGTTCAATTTTCAGCATGTTTTTTGCTAAGTGTCACCCCTAAAACCCATCTTTCCTGAGCCCACCTGACTCCCTGACTCTAAGACAGGCAACACAGGCACATGGCTTGATGTCCATAACACAGCTACTAATTGCCACCTACAGCTGTGCACAATGTAGATAGACCTGCTTGCTGCATGAGGACTCGAGTGTTAGTTTTCTTTAATCACCTCAGGCACAAATTCAAAGCCCCTGTTGAAGTACAATTATTTAGAGTGATATGATCTATCTGAAGAATATTCATAATTAAATGCAAATTATCAACTCTTAATAAACACCTCAGAATAAGGTAAGCCTTATGCAGCTCAGGATTACTCATAACAATGAACAGGGAAAAAATTACATATAAAATATTTTTTTTTCGGGGCTGCAGAGATGGCCTAGCGGTTAAGAGCGCCGACCGCTCTTACAGAGGACCCGGGTTCGATCCCCAGCACCCACATGGCGGCCGAAAACCGTCTGAAACTCCAATTCCAGGAGAACTCCAGTTCCAGGGGAATCTGATACCCTCTTCTGACCTCCGCGGCGTTGCACGACACGGGTGCACAAACCTGCATGCAGAAAGTACATTCATACACATACAGAAATAAATAAAATTAAAAAAAAAATTAAAAAAAATATTTTTTTCTGATGAGAAAATTGCTTTACCCAAATATATTCCCCTTTGGCTTCCAAATTGTTGAAATAACTCAGTAACTGAGTTATTCTTTCAAATAACACTGAATCTGTTCCTTTGTTCTAAAGAGTAGTAACATCAACATTCAATTTTAGAGTTCCTTGATCTGGCTTTCCAGAATCCTACCTTTGGAAGTATACTTAGCAGAATACAGTTAGTCAAACCAATTTTATAGAAGAATCACCTTTGTAACTTCTTGGTCAGATTTAAATAAATTTTCTCTGAATACACCTTGATTTAGAACACATTAACAATGTGAAGCAGAATTTCCCCTGTAACTTTTAAAATGCAATTAAAAATGCTCATTCTAGGCAGAAAAGTAGCTGAATTTTACCATCCTCATTAGCTTCTTAATTTATATCAAGAAATCCATTCATGTATCTTACATTGTAATATAAAAATATTTTATTATTTTTATTTTATGTGCCTGTGTATACTGCTTTCATGTACATAATTGCACCCACCCGGGGGACACATCAATAGTTGAAACTCTACACCTCATGGAACACAGCAGAAATGAGGAGTAGAGATAAAATGATAAGTTTCCTTCCACAATAGAGTGTGATGCACACAGAAGCCCAGAACTGGCCAAATTTTAAAGAATAAGAGACTTCAGAGTATTGGTCCCTGGATAGGTCTCCTATATTAAACCTCATCCACCCACAGCTCAGGAACCATTTTGGAAGAGTCTGGTTCATGAACATAGAAAAGCAGAGGCTTTAAGGACACTGGGACCTTGCACATATGAACTCATGGCACTGGTGGCATTGAGCACAGGACCCATGCCAACTCAAGCAGATAAGGGCCCAGAGTGAGGTGAGAGAAATGTGTAAGAGACCATCATTAGACTGGTAACTTTTGTAAACTGATTAATACTGGGTGAGGGATAGTATACCTTACTTATGATCTCTAGATCAACTGATAAGACTCCAATGCATGAATTTGCACTGAAGGTCATCTGGGTATGAATGGTTAACTGGATAAGACCTAACTAGTATGGTAGAATGGTAGAGTGCTTGTCTTATATGCACGAGTCCTTGAGTCCTTGTCTAAAAACCAGCACTACTGGGGTTTGAAAGATGGGTCAGTGGTTAAGAAAACTGACTGCTATTGCAGAGGACCTGGGTTCAATTTCCAGCATCCAAATGGCAAGTAACAACTGTCTTTAACTCCAGTCCCAAGGGATCTGATGCTCTCTTCTAACCTCACTGACATTGCATGACATGGGTACACTTGTATGTTTGAACGCGATAAATATACTCATACACATTAAAAATATACAAAATAATAAAAATTAGCACTATTGCAAATAAATTAACAAATAAATACTCCAATTAAAGTGACTTTTAAAATTTTAAACTGATAGATCAAATAATATTCATATAAGTTTTATCTACATCACACTTCAAGAAATATATTCTAAGGCAAGAAACATCTTAAAGGAAGTCTTGAAATTGATTCATAGTTTTCACTTGGGTAATGATATTGGTAGTATAAATCAAAAATATTTTTACATATTGCAGAATAAATAGAATTCATAAATATACTAATACTTAAATTTTAAAAGTTTGAAGTCAAGATTATAAAGGTAAATAGAATTGTAGACTAGGAAGGGAAGCATTTGTTTATGAGTTTATATCAGACTACACTGTCCCTATGAGTTAATAATTTATGAAACACTTTTCAACATCTGTTGACAAAAGGAATTAGAATTAATGTTATCTCGGTATCAATTCACACTTTTGATTCCAAAATTGTGGCTTCTAATATAACTCCAATTTCTTAAAAATTGGTCTATTTGAGCAAATGAAAGTGTTCCAGTCATGATAAATCAAGTGCAGTCTGAGCTAAGAAAGTTTGAGTCAGAAATCTGACATAAGGAATCTAAGAAGACAAAATTCCCATGAACCAAATATGGAGCATTGTGATGCATGAATAGTGAACAGTGATAGACACAGTGATAACACATTGAATAGAAGCAGTTCACAGATTTTGCAAATGAATAATGAACAGTGACAGGCATGGTCACAGCACATTGAATAGAAGCAGATCACTGGTGCTGTGAATGGATAATGAACAGGGATAGACATAGTAACAGCACATTGAATAGAAGCAGTTCACGGATGCTGTGGATGAGTAGTTAAAAGTGATAGACACGGTGACAGCACATTGAACAGAAGAAGCACACGAATGCTGGGAGTGAATAGTGAGCAGTGATAGATGCAGTCACATCCCACTAGGAAGTAGTTCACAGATGTTGGGAATAAATAGTGAACAGTGATAGACACAGTCACAGCACAGTGAAGAGAAGTGATTCACGGACTTGCAGTCGTCACAATAGTAATGATAAAAGAGGAGAGAAAGAAAGTAATAGACAATTCTCCTTTAGAGAAAAAACAATCTTATAAGGGTAGGGCAATGATAGTGCTGGGAATTTTTATTGAGGAATTCCATACTCACAATACAAACTCCCTAACAGAATATAGCACATTCTTTACTGACATCATAATCAAGTTCTCAGATAACCTTACTGCTAGGCCTTCAGAATTTAAGGAATAAAGCACAAAACCATTACCATTGAGCATGCCCCCTCCAAAGTGCATATGGAAATTTCCCTATTGAACTACGAAACAGAGGCTATGCAAGCTCCATACTCATGAACGAGCAGTTGGCTTTGAAGAGTGGCTTCAGAGACAACTCAGCCTTTTGTTTCCCCTGTGTCCCTTTTAATATTTGGTCATCTCTTATTCCCCATTCCAGCAGATTCAAGTATAAGCCACTGTTGTAGTTTGTCTTCAATTGCTATGACAAAACACTTTGACCAACACCAACTTGGGGAGGAAAGGGTTTATTCAGCTCACATCTCCTGGGTCACAGTTCATCACTCAGGAAGTCCAAGGCAGGAACCTGGAGGCAGGAGCTGAAGCACAGGCCATGGAGGAGTGCTACTTACTGGCTTTCTCCCATGGTCCATGCCCAGGCTGCCCTCTTATACAGTACACAAAAATCTGGCCAGAGGTGGTACCACCCATACTGGCTTGGCCCTCCCACATTGCCCAAAAATCAAGACAATACTCCACAGGCGTGGCCACAGGCCAGTCCAATGGAGCCAATTCCCCACTTGAGGCTTCCTTAAGCCAGGTGTGTCAAGTTGACACTAAAGCTGTCCAGCACAGCCACCATCTAGGAAGAAGCAGAGAACTGGTACTCAGCAGAGACAAGTACTGCCACCTTCATCTCAAACTTCAAGTTATCTGTAACATGGCAAAGAAAATTCTATTCTTTAGAAAATATCTAGTCTCTTGGGCTGGAGAGATGGCCTAGTGGTTAAGAGCACCGACTGCTCTTGCAGAGGACCCGGGGGTTCGATCCCCGGCACCCACATGATGGCTGAGAACAGTCTTTAACTCCAGTTCCAGGGGAATCTGACACCCTCTCCTAACCTCCGCGGCATTGCACGACACGGGTGCACAAACTTACATGCAGACAGTACACTCATACACATAAAAAAATATTTTAAAAAAGAAAATATCTAGTCTCAGATACTATGGGATAACAAAATGGACTAACACACTCTTTATTTCTACTTTCCAAAAAGACCTTTATTTAAGGCCCAGAGGAAAGGTGCATGCCTCTAATCTCAGTATTTGACAAGCTGGAACAGGAAGACTGTGATTTCAATGTTAGCCTAGGATACATAGCAAGCTCCATTTCACCTTGCCTCAAAAGACCCAAGCTGAAAAGTTAGAGACAATTAGAGACAGAGACAGAGAGAGGGACAGAGATGAGGGACAGAGAGAGTTCTATGTGAATGTAGTAATCCTGAAACAATGGACACATTTAGAATATTCTGCAAAATAAATTGCATAATCTCCATGAAGACGTATTTGTTTAAAAAATTTGGAAAGAGAGAATATCTTAAATTTAAATTAATATGCAAATGAAATGCATGCAATTTTATTGGATTACATAACAACTATGATTAACAGCCCATCATGGGAATGACTATTCATGGAGAATATATTAAACCTTACCTAACTAGTGTTGCCTTTAACTTGCTATGTATCCCCAGCTGTCCGACTCTTGGTCTTCCTGCCTAGGCCTCTAAGGGTTTACAAGTGTGTGTTACCTTGCCTTCCTTTTTGATACTTTTAAAGAGATACAAAAGCAATGTAGTTTTCTAATCAAATGATTTTAATTTTATGAGATGATTACTAAAATATTTTGAGATAAAATATTATGGTGTTTTCAACCAATATTCAAGAGATTCATGAGAGATAACAATTTTTAACAAATATGGTGTGTGTTAAATTTCAGTGCCCATCTCAATTTTTATATACATTTGAAATTTTCAAAATAAGTCTAAGTAAACATGACAAAGATGAGAAATACCTTTATCTGACAGAAGGAAATAAAATATGATCAAATGAGTGGATAACTACACAAAGTAAGAATATGACTTTGTATCCCATCACTACAATGGTATTTAAGCAAGTTCACTGACTGCACTTTGACAGTTCTTATGCATTGGAATTTATTATTTTTCTTCTTTGTACACATTTGCGTGTGTATTGGCATGGCTGGGATTATGTGTATATATACACATGCATGTGTGTGCTATGTCTGAATGAACGTTTAGATGCCTGAGGATGGCATCAAAATTTTTCTTCAGAAGTTCCTCCACTTTATTCATGAGACAAGGTTCCAGTCAAACTTAGAGCTCCCCAATATCCTTCATTTCATTTATCAGCTCAATTCAGGGATCCCTGTCTCTGCCCCGCTGAGGGTGGAAGACCAGATATACTCCCAGAGTCACTCCGGATTTTGAGGGATGCTAGAATCTGCTCCATTCTTCTTACTTGCCTAGCAAGTACTTCAATGGCTTTGCCATCTCCCCAGTCCCCTGCATTGTAATTTTGAAAGTCAATTAATATTTTCAGATCTGCGATGTGGTCATCAATACGACTTCTCTGTCAAATATTTATGTTATACTTTGATAGAGACTCTGAACATAGACAATACAAATTCATGCATTAAAAAACTGCTTATAATGTATGTTGCAGCCTATATTTAAATCGCAGGCCACTGGAATTTTATGCAGATTGATTACAGCTGCTTTATTTTTGCCTTTGTTCTTATTGTGATCTCATCAAATGTAGAATACCAGAAAAGAAACAATTTGGTCTGTGCGACTAGATGATATTTTGGTTGCTATTAAATTTTCTTTGGATTTTTTATGAGTAACAGAGGTGAGGAAAGTCCAAGCAAATTAAATTCCATACATTGTGTTTGTAACAAAGTAAATTTCACACTCCTTAGAAGTACCATCTGCATCTCCAATATGGAAACAGAAATCCTCAGAGTTTGAACTTTCTTTTATGTATTTATGGTGAATGTTTCTGATCTGTTTCCTACTGAAATACTGTTATATTCATAAGAAATTTTAGGTAGCAGCAAGTATATTTAAGCACTTGTTAATTTCTTATTAAAGTCAATCAATGCATATTTAGTGCCTATATTAACCCAAGGAATATATACGCCCACTAGAAAAATAAAGAAGTAATATGAATTTCTTCCTATACCATTGGGCCCAATGGTAAAATTAAATATAACAAGATAAATTATAAACAAGTAATGTTTAAAATGGAAAAAGAAAGTAAAGCATTTAAGTTAGACATGATTTTTCTCTTCAATGACCTGACCTCTTTTTCTCTTCACCTTCCTTCCTCCCTTCCTTCCTTCCTTCCTTCCTTCCTTCCTTTCTTTCTTTCTTTTTTTCTTTCTTTCTTTCTTTCTCTCTTTTCTCTTTCTTTGTTTCCTAATGTGAAGATGGAAGGAATGCTTTGATCACCTGAAAGCAGGTTGAAGATAAATCCAAACAGTTTAGGATTGTTCTAGTTTGCTTCCAAGAGGCTGTAATAAACACCATGACCATAAGCAACTTGGGGAGGAAAAGGCTAATTTACAGACTATAAGCCATCATGGGTGGAGGGAGCCAGAGTAAGAACCTGGAGGTAGGAATTGAACCACTGAAGGAAAACTGCTTGTCAGCATACTTCTCCTGGCTTGGTCAGGTACCTTTCTTATACAGTCCAGGCCTACGTGCACGAATTGTACTGCCACTGTGGACAGGACATCCCTTAGTCAATTAGTAACCAAGATAATACACCACGGACATGGCCAAGTCCAGTCAACTCTGTGAAGTTCTTTAGTTGAGGATATCTCTTACCAACTGACTCTAGATTTGTGTCAAGGGATCAGGATGCCAACATTGTTTACCCATTTCTGAAGTACAGTTAAAGACAAAAAGGAGTAAAAATATATGAGACCTTACCTAACTAGTGTTGCCTTTAACTTGCTATGTATCCCCAGCTGTCCCACTCTTGGTATTCCTGCCTAGGCATCCAAGGGCTGAGTTCACAAGTGTGTGTTACCTTGCCTTACTTACTGATACTTTTAGAGAGATATAAAAGCAAAGTAGTTTTATAAGCAAATGATTTAATTTTATGAGATGATTACTAAAATATTTTGAGATTAAATATTACTGAGCAATACGGGGGGTGGGGGGGGATCTGTATACCAGACTTCAAACTATACTACAGGGCTATAGTCATAAATAAAGCTTGGTACTGGCACAAAAACAGACCTGTTGACCAATGAATGAAAACTGAGCACATACGATTTCAGCCACCCCGTATTTGACAAAGGGACCAAGAAGACACAATGGAGGAAAGACATATAGGAAAAGACTTCCTAAATCAGACAGCAGCTGCACAAGAATTAAGGTCAACAACTGACAAATGGGACCTCATTAAACTCAAAGGCTTCTGTACATCAAAAGAAATAATCAAGGAACTGAACAGAAAACCCACAGAGTGGGAAGGAACCTTCACCACAGATACATCTGACAAAGCATTGATTTCCAGAATATATAAACTACTCAAAAAACAAAGAAGAAAAAAAAAAAAAACAAATGACCCACTCAATAGATGGAGCAAAGAGCTGAACAGAGACTTCACAGAGGAGGAATTAGAGATGGCTAAGAAACATCTTACGAAGTGTTCAACGTGGCTAATGATTAAGGAATGCAAATTCAAACCACTTTAAGATATCATCTTACTCCAATAAGACTGGCTAGGATCAAGAAAACAAATGATACCAAGTGCTGGAGAGGTTGTGGAAAAGGAGAACACACATTCACTGCTGGTAGGAATGTAAACTAGTATGCCACTATGGAAAGCAGTGTGGAGAACCCTTGGAAGACTTGGAATGAACTTGCCACCTGACCCAGCCATACCACTCCTGAGTATGTACCCACAAGACTCATCTTACTGCAGAGATACATGCACAGCCATGTTTATTGCAGCTCTCTTCACAATAGCAAGGAGCTGGAACCAACCTAAGTGCCCCTCAACTGACAAGTGGTTAGAGAAAATGTGGTACATCTACACAATGAAGTTCTATGCAGCAGTAAAGAGAGATGACATCATGAACTTTGCAGGTAAATGGATGGAACTAGAAGATATTATGTGAAGTGAAGTAACACAGTCCCAGAAAAACAAAGGACAAATGGTGTCCCTCATCTATGGATGCTAGTGCCTAGTAGTATTTCTTGTGCAGGGCTCCTTGAGCTTTTGTCCAAGTAGTTGGCAGTGGTGCATATTTGAAAGAACAACAACAGCAACCACAGAAAAGATTGCATCAAAGAACTGACTGAAATGGTGAACTTCTGCTCAAAACAGTCAACTTCTATATTGAGAATTTTGAGAAAGTGAGAAACGCAGAAAAGCAAGTTGGGCAGAATGCATGAGCTCTGGTGGGGTGGGGGGCAGGGGGGGGACAAGGCTCTAGATTTGATTTTTTTTTTTTTTTTTTGTGTGTTTGTATGTATATGTATATATATATCAATTAAATATATATATATATATATAACAATAAAAAATAATTCATGTTGAACTTCCAACCTGAAAAAAATAAATAAAGATGTTAAAAGAGTTTCTGAGACACTTAGGGATTAAAACATCTGTATCATTTGGAAATGCTGTTATATCTAAATATAAATGTCTATAATATCTTATAGGCACTCCAATTCTGGACACGAAAAAGATATATGGACTCAATCTTATTATTAAAAGTAAAATTAAATTATGTTTCTGGAACAGGTGCACATTCTTACTCCTGAGATGCTAATGTTCTTTACTTCAGAATGTGGCAGGCCATTGTGAATATACTTAGTTAAGATAAAGTCCCACTGGAAAAGGGACTGCCACATGCATGTAACTTGTATCCTTAAAAGAGAATAGACAGGTGGCCAGAAATACACATCAAGAGGACTGAAATTGCAGCTTCAAAGAGAACCCCACCAAGGACCATATAAGGGAAGGAAGAAACAAGGCTTTTCTTAAACGTTTTTCATAGGCAGCATAAACCTTGGCTTTCTTATTTACAGCCTCCAGAATTATGAAACTATTCATTTCCTATGCCTAAAACCCAGTTTGCAAAATTTTGTAATGCCATGGCTACGAAACTAATAGTCATACACAGGTTAATTTTGTATGAGTGTGGTGCACTTGGCCAGACTGTGAATTAGATATTCAGAATCTGTGCATGCTGACTATGTTTAGGTATCAACTTGACGCACCTGGGAAGAAGAAACCTCAACTGGAGAATTTCCTCTGTTGGATTGGCCTGTTGGCATCTCTGTGTGTCTTTTGATTTTTTTGAATGAAATAAGAGGGTTCAGCCCATTGTGGGTGGTACCACACTTATTCACATGCAGATTAAACAAGTGTTGTGTGATCAGCCCCAGATTTGACGAGTAGCTCAAAGACCTAGAAAAATGGCAGAATAATCTTCCATCCCGTCAGTTTGGTTTCATTGTACTCACAACCTCAGCTGGCATCATGGACCATGAAGAAGCAAGATGAAAACACACAGGAGGGAAAATCCTGGGATTCTTTTTCTAGTGATGTAAAACACACCTATAAATAAAATGCCTCAGTGGAAAAAAAAAGGCTGAGCATGGATGGGAAGAGCAGCCAATAAACATCATTCCTTCTTGGTCAGTATTTCTGTTTCTGTTTAAGTTCCTGTCTTGGCTTTTCTCAACAATGGACTGTCACATTGAAAAGTAAAATGCAATAAACCCTTTCCTCCCCAAGTTGTTTTCCCTCAGTCATTTATTACAGCAACAAAAAGTAACTAGGACAGAAATTGGATACAAGTATATTGGGGTGTTGCTAGGATGAATCTGAGTAGGCTTTTTTGGTGAGGACTTGGAGAATGTTTGGATCTTTTAGGCTGGAAGAGCTGTTGAAGACTTAGAGCTTAGTGAGGAGATCTAGTAAAGTTTGAAGAAGTGCAGATGATGTCTTTTGAAATTTCAAGGAAAGCCAACACTAGCAGGATTGTTTGTATATTACTTTGAATTGAGAACAGTTTTGTTTTAAAACTGTACAGTGGTTTCTGGTCTGGTCAACTAGGGTTGAAGAATCAGCTGTGTTTAACATGAGACCAACCTAACCAAGGTGAAGCCTTTTCTTTTTTTTTTTAATTTTATGTGTATGAGTGTACTGTCTGCATGTAAGTAGGTGCACCCATGTCATGCAATGCTGAGGATGTCAGAAGAGGGTGTTGGATTCCTCTGGAACTGGAGTTAAGATGGTTATTAGCCACCAAGTGGATGCTGGGAATCAAACCTGGGTCCTCTGCCAGAGCAGTCGTTGCTCTTAACCACTGAGCCATCTCTCCAGCCCGGAAGCCTTTTCTTTACTGGGAGAAAGGATACTGCCTAGCTGAGGATGGATGATAAGCTGTGATTAGGAAGAGACCAGCATTACTGAGGTGAAATTTTCTGGAAACCACAGGGTCAGCTCAGAGAAGTTGTGGTCCAAAGGGGACAAAGGCTTCATCTTAAATTGAAATCCAAACTTGATATTGGTTTTGACAGAACAAAAGTGAGGCTTTGAAGGGGTCCTCAAGAGAATCTGCAGTTTGGCACCAAAATCCAGGAAAGACCATTAGCGAAGGTGCAGCTCAGTTGCAGTGAAGACTCCAGAATGCAATAGTGAGGACTGTGAGATAACTACCAAAGACAATGGAAGGAGCCAGCTTGAGCCTAGGATACAAGCTGTGTGTGCTGTAGCTAGCAGACAAAGAAGTGGGGCTGTCTAAGCTCGTTGGACCAGAAGATAATGAGTGAAGTCCAGATGCCAGATATTGACCTACATTTCATGATTTTGGTTTTCCTTATGTGTGTCCAGTTCTCTTTTGAAGCAAGACACTGGGTAACTTGTTTTGTATCTTACAGAAGTCAAAAATATAAGTGACTTTTTTTAAAGGGTGCTTTGAATGTTTAAAGTTTTTGAACTTTTTAAAGACTGAGACTTTTAAAATTGTACTGTTTTATTTTTTAATATTAACATAAGATCTTAGGAATAAGAAATGGAAACGTTTTGACTAACAGTGATGTGTTTATGTCAAGTTGAGAAGGGATAAATTTTGCTAGACAGTTTCAGTTGTCAACATGACATAACTGGGGAAAGGGAACCTCAATCAGGGAATTTCCTAACTATTGGACAGGCCTGTGGGCATGTTTATGAGGCATTGTGTTGATTGTTGAGTGATACAGGAGGGCTTATGCCAACTGTGTGTTGTGCCACCCCTACGAAGGTAGCACTGAGTTATATAAGGAAGCCTGACACAGGACATGGGAGCAAGCCAGTAAGCATTGTGTCCTCCATGGACTGTGTTTTAGTTCTGTACTTCAATTCTTGATTCCAGATTCCTGCCCTGTTCAAGTCCTTGTCTGGTTGCCCTCAACAGTGAACTTGCAGGAGATAGATGAAATAAACCCTTTCTCCCCAAGTCCGTTTTTTACCAATGTTTTATTAGAGCAGTAAAAAGTGATTCAGACACTATGTTTTAATGCTGTCATTACATACAGATGTTTCCTATAGCTTTCTCCTGGGAAATTGCCAGACTCGGAATCTGAGTTTCATACTCTGCTTAAATAAGAGAGTTGCAGATCCTGAAAACTGAGTGAGTTTTAGCACATATCTGTCCTTCATTATGAAGATGCAGGACAAACCTTTTTAATATTACCAAATCTTTCAAGATCTTACTTCAGTGACCAATAATAATCCCAGAACTCACACTTTCTTCTTGAAACTGTAGACCTTCTAATTAATACTAATATTTCTAACATTATATTTCAATGATTCTAAAATTTGCAAAATATAAAATTCTGTGTTTTTTTTAAAGAATTCTGATTGAGGGATGTGATTTAAACAAAGACTTATAAAGAATATTTTGACTGTTTCTTCTTCAAGATTGTGGACCAGAATATCTTCCCCTTGAATCCTTGAAATGCACAGATGTCAATCCAAGCTACATATGTAAAAAAGAACCAGGCCAAATTGTCACTGCCTGAAGTAAAGAAGAATCTCTCTTAATCAGTCTGTTTAAAAAGGAAGTCTTAGAGCTCAAGAGATGGATCAGTGATTAAGAACACTGCTGCTCTTGCAGAGGACCTGGACTTGGTTCACAGCACCTACATGGCAGCTACTGTTGGTATGTAAATCCAGTTCTAGGGCATCTAATGCTCTCTCCTGGTATCCATGGGCATCACACACATGTGGTGTACTTACATAGGCAAAATTTTCATGTGAATCATAAAAACAAGTAAATAAATTAAACAGTAAAAAAATGGAAACCTATGCATTGCTTGATTCGGAATTTAATATGCTAGTGCTTAAAAAGTTCAAAACAGAGATAAGTAACTAAAGGAAGTTAGGAAATAACATGTGAACAAAATTAGAAGTTTAATAGGTAAACTGAATGTTATTAAAGTACCAAAGAGAAATCTGAGTAGTGAAGAATAGCATAACAGAACCAAAAATCTCAATTGACAACTTTAGTAGCAGATTCTTTCAGTAGATGCAAGAATTCACAATCCCAAAGTTGTGTCAATTAAAATTAGCCAATGACTAAATCAAGAAGAAAAAGATAATAAAAAAGTATGAGGAAAGCATAAAGAGCCTTTTGGTTACCACTAGTTGTGTTAATATGCCTGAAAGGAGTCTTGACTTTAGAAATTTACTGATTTTGTAGTTTCCAATTTACTGGTATATAAGTTTTCATTTTGGTTATAATTATTGCATGGATTTCCATTTTATACTTTACATAATTATGAGTCATATTTTCTTTGTTAGAGCAGTGTGTTAGTCACTTTTCTGTTGCTGTGATGAACCACCATGACCAAGGGAACTTATAAAAGGAAGAGTTTATTTGAGCTTACGATTGATGGTTCCAGGGAATCAGAGCCCACTGTGGCAGGAGGCATGATGGCCTGGCCTGGGCTGGAGCAGAAAGCCGAGGTTCACATCTTGCAGTAAGCACAGGAATTCAAGAGCAAGAGAGACTGGAGACTAAAAAGCTTGTTAAACTTTCTAAGCCTGTCCCCAGTGACATACTTCCTCCAGCATGGCCACACCTTCTAAGACCTCCCAGAACACTGCCACCAACTGGGGACAAAATGTCTGAATACTTAAAGCCTATGGGGGACACTTTCATTCAAACCACCACAAGCACCTAGAGGATTGCTAATTCCTTTTTAAAATCAACTCTGTAACTTTTCTTATCTTTCTAGTTAGTTAATATATTATCTTCTAATATTAATAGTTTGCTTTCTTCTATTAATTTCAGTTTTTGTTCTTTATTAAATTCTCTGAGCAAAGTAAGGCTGCTTCTTTTACACTGATTTTTTTTTCCCTTATTTTAACATAGGCTGTTCTTCTGGATAGTGCTACATAATATTGGTTCTTGGTCTGAAAATTGACAAACTGCTAATGAGTATAAAGTGGTGCAGTAATCATCAACTTCTTATCAGAAAAAGAGACAACTTATACATGACATTTACAAGGTAACAAAAGCAGAATTCAGAACAACCGTTCTCAATATCTCTCAAAGACCTCAGGAATGGGGACACTTGCAATTAAATTTCAAGTGGCCAACATTATTCAACAACAAAGCCAGATAAGATCCCATAAGAAAATGAAATTACAGGCCAATATCTTTGATGAACTTAAACAAAAATCTTCATCCAAACGCTATCAAATTAATCTCAGCACCATATAAAAGCTTCACATAAAATGGTCAGGTAGGATTTATCTCTAGAAATCAGGAAGGTTGAAAAGACTGGACACTCATTTGATCAACTTGATTGAACATACAAGCCCCCCCTGCTGGATGGTGGGACCCATGAGCTGTGTGGGTTTGGGCACAACTGCTTGTAAATTGGTTTTACATGAAGGATGCTTGTACTCACAAATTATCACCTATTGTTTAAAAAAATGAAAACAAAACAAAACAAAAAAGCAGAGAAAGATGCAGAAAACTTATGGCAGAATGCACGATCTGCGATGGGTAGGGGTGGGGTGGGGGGGAAGGGAAGGGGATATATACCTGAACTGAATTGGAAAATGATGTATGAAATACACAAAGCATCAATAAAAAAAAAAAAGAAAAGATACACATCAATAAATGTGGTCTTCTACTTTAATTGAATTAAGTACAGAAATCCATATGATCATCTGGAAAGATATAGAAAAGTAAACTACCCAATAAGGCAAGAATCCTGAACACATTAAGTATGGAAGAAAAAAATGCTTCAATATAATAAAGGAATATATCACAATTCCACTAATAATAATCAATCACTTGGGATGATATTGGCTGTGGGTTTCCTGTATATGGCTTTGATTACATTGAGGAATGATCCCTCCAATCCAGTTCCCTCTAGGACTTTAAGCATGAAGAGATGCTGGATTTTGTCAAAGGCGTTTTCCAAGTCAATTGAGATGATGGTGTGGTTTTTGTCTTTCAGTCTTTTTACAGGCTTGATGATATTTATTGATTTTCATATGTTGAACCGTCCCTGCATCTCTGGTATGAATCCAACTTGGTCATGATGGATGATCTTCTTGATGTTGGTCTCTATGCGATTTGCCACTATCCTGTTTAGAATTTTGGCATCTGTGTTCATTAGGGAGATGGGTCTTCTATAGTTCTCCTTTTTGGTTGTATCTTTTCCTGGTTTGGGTAATAGAGTGATGCTGGCTTCATAGAAGGAATTTGGGAGAATTCCCTCTGTTTGTATCCTTCTAAACAATTTGAATAATAATGGTTGTAAGTCTTTTTGAAATGCTTTATCAAATTCTGCCATGAAACCATCTGGGCCTGGGATTTTTTTAGTTGGGAGATTTCTTATTTAATTTCTTCATAAATTATGGGTCTTTTTAAGCTGTCAATCTCTTCTTGGTTGAGCTTTGGTGATTCCCAGGTTTTCAGATATTCAACCATTTCTTCTTGGTTTTCAAACTTGGTAGAGTATAGATTTTGAAGTGTTCCTGTATGATATTCTGGATCTTTTCATTGTTGGTTGTGATATTTCCCTTTTCATCACAGATTGTATTGATTTGGAGTTGTTCCTTCTTTCTTTTGGTTAACTGGGCTAGAGGTCTATCTTATTTACTCTTTCAAAGAACCAACTTTTAGATTCATTGATTTTTTTTATTGTTTTCTTTGTTTCTACTTCATTGATTTCTGCTCTGATTTTTGTTATTTCTTCCTGTCTGTTGCATTTAGGGTCATTTGTTGTTGCCTCTCAAGTGCTTTTAGCTGTAGTGTTAGATCATTCACTTGTGCTCTTTCTGTTTTTCTAATGTAGGCACCCAGGGCTATAAACTTCCCTCTTAGGACTGCTTTTAAGGTATCCCATAGGTTTTGTTGTGTTGTATTGTCATTGTCATTCAGTTCCAGGAATGCTTTTATTTCTTTCTTTAGTTCTTCTCTTTGACCCATCATTTTCAGATAGTTTTTGTTTAGTCTCCATGTCTTAGTCAGTAGTAGGCTATTCCTGGTGTTGATTGTGAGCTTATTGCACTTGGCTGATAGAGAATGTAAAATTAACAATATTTATCTTTGTAATTGTGAGTATTCGTCGATTCCCCAGTATGTGGTCGATTTTGTGAGAATGTTCTATTGGGGTGTGACTAGAAAGTGTATTCTCTGTTATCAGGGTGGAATATTCGGGTAGATGTCTATGAGGTCCATTTGGTTATTCTTTCATTCAGTCAATGTTCTCTCTGTTTATTCTTTGTCCTGGACCTGTCCAAAAGAACAGTTTATGATGAAGTCCCCTACTCTGAGTGTACTGGGTGTAATCTGTGCCCTGTGTCCTGAAGAATTGTCTTTATAAATTTCGCTTGCACCAGAGTTTGGGCATATATATTCATAATTGTGAAATCTTTTGGCGAATTTTCCTTTGATAAAAATGAATGCCTTCTGTGCCCTTCTGATTTCTTTTACTTCGAAGTCTATTTTGTCCAATATAAATAGCAGCACCTGCTTTTTTTTGCTACCATTTGCTTGGAATATTTTTTTCCATCCTTTCACTTTTTTTTTTTTTATTTTATTGATGGTTTTGCATTTTATACATCATTTTCCAATTCTATTATTCAGGTCATATTTCCCCCTTTCCCCCCCACCCCCACCCCATCCCAGATCATGATTCTCCATAACTGTCCTGCATCTTCAGTGTTTTTTTTTCATTTTTAGCTATAAGTGATAATCCATGAGTATAAAGCATTCGTGCAAAACCAATCTATAGACTGTTGTGCCCAAAACCCCACAGTCCCACCATTCAGTGGAGGTTGACAGGTTGTTGTTCAATCAAGTTGATCAAATGAGTGTCCCAGACTACATCGCTGTAGTTTCACCGTTCACCCCAATCGCAGCCTTACAATCTACCAGCCCCCCTCTTCCAGATTGTCCCTAGGCTTAAAAAAGGGCACAGGTGGATGAGAAGTAAAACAGTCCTCTCCTCTGGAGCTGTTGACTTGGATTCTGGTCAATTCTGGCTGTTTCCTTTCATGGGCTGACAGTTTGTTCAGGAAAACCTTTCGATTCCAACTAATGAAGCACAAATTAGATATAAGGTATTTAAGCAGCACAATAGTATGTAGGTTACTTTGGTAAAGACACAGATGTTTGGATGGTTATGTTAATTCATGAATTACATTTTTACCCCCTGATACATATAACAGGGTCTTACTGTGGCTTAACATCTCCTAACCTGTAGAGGAAGTAGGCTTGTGGCATCAGCCATGGTATTCCTCCAAGGAGAGAGAGCCAACAGCAAATAGATTTGGGATATACAGGCAATGGCTGCCTCTTCTGCACCAAAGTATTTCCAGGCAGGTGAAGTGTAGCTGGTGTAATGTGAGTCTTGCTTGACTCAGGGAGACCCGTATTGCTTTCATTGGTTTAGTGGCCTTTGGAACCACTCTCTGCAATTCCAGAGGCCATCTGTACCACTGCAATGTGCGGTCTCAATACATCCCTCCCATGTTAACGTCAGGTCTTCAGCAGCAGGTCTTATCGCCTCTCTCCTGCAGGTATCCCAACTTAGGGCAAGCCCTTACCTTTGTGGCCTTGATTCCCTGGCCAATCACCCCCTGGTAGAAACATCCATTGCGATGTCAGAGCTCCTGCATTAATATACTTTGCCTAAGTGCATAGCCCAAGGACTTTAGTTATTATATTTGGTCTGAAGAGTCATAACCTTTTCACAGTTCTTCTGGTCTATTAGTCATTAAAGAAGGCAGTTTTACCGGTTTTTATAAGAGATTACCTCTATAATAGTTGTCTCCAATTTACAGTTGGAGAAATGACATCATCATCGTCATATTTCTCCCTGTCTAGGGGGGGGAGCAAGAAAGTCATATCAAAACTTTGTTGCACCTAGAAGGTATAAGTTTCATTAGGACTCATTATAGAAGTTGTTACAAGTAGGATCCACAGAAGATGTTTGATTTGTAGGCAATCTGAGGCTTTCTTCCTTTCAGTGTTCAGACGGGTCAACTTTCAGTTGCCACTTTTTTACATCCTACTCAATGCAAACCATCTTTTCTTTCTCACCGTTAATTGTGACATTTTGTCCTGTTGGAACAAACAAATCTTTTCCCATAGTTAGTTTTAAGATTTGAATTGAAGGTGACTAGAGTTTCAGTCTTTCTGTACCGGCCCCCCCTTTTTTTTTTAACCCATGAGTCTCCAGAAGACAGTTGTATTATACATAACTATAGGGTGGAATCAAGGCACAGATTTCATCAAATTCACCCATGCTGTTTTGGGTGACTATATATGATTAACTTGGGAAGCAAACTTAATTTTTTGCTTTAAATCATGGTGCCTATCCTTGAATGTAAGCTGTGTTTCTTGTAGACAGCATATCGATGGATTCTGTTTCCTAATCCAATCTCACAGTCTATGTATTTTGATTGGGGAGTTTAGTCCATTAATATTTAAGGTTATTTTGTTTTTTTGGTCTTCTTGAGACAGGGTCTCCCTGTAACTCTGGCTGTCCTGGAACTCACTCTTTCGACCAGGCTGGCCTCGAACTCACAGAGATCTGCGTGCCTCTGCCTCCCAAGTGCTAGGATTAAAGGCGTGCACCACCACGCCCAGCATTTATTTATTTCTGTATGTGTATCAATGTACTGTCTGCATGCAAGTTTGTGCACCCGTGTCATGTAATGCCGCAGAGGTCAGAAGAGGGTGTCAGATTCCCCTGGAACTGGAGTTCTCTGGGAATTGGAATTTCAGATGGTTCTTGACCGCCATGTGGATGCTGGGGATTGAACCCGGGTCCTCTGTAAGAGCGGTCGGCCTTCTTAACCGTTAGGCCATCTCTTCAGCCCAAAATTTAAGGTTATAACTGACAGGTTTGTGTTGCTTCCTTTCACCTTATTATCCATTTGCGGATTTGGTTTAGGTTTCTACTTCTGCAGTTATGCTTTCATTGATTTCTCTTTCTAGGTGCCTGTGGATGGTTGCTCCTTTCTTCTGTCCTTTGAACTGCTTCAAGTATTCTCTAAAGGGTTGGTTTTCTGCACATGTATTCTTTCATCTTGTTTATGTCATGGAAGAATTTTCTCTCTCCCTCATCTATAATCGACATTTTTGCTGGGTAGAGTAACCTGTGTTGGCATCTATAGTCCTTTAACACTGGGAATGCTTTGCTCCAGGTTCTTCTTGCTTTCATAGTTTGTACTGAGAAGTCAATTTTAATTCTGATAGGTTTCCCCTTATACGTAACTTGTTTTTCTCTTATGGCTTTCAGAATTTTGTCTTTATTTTGGGATATCTAGCATTTTAACTATGATATGGCATGAAGAGTTCCTTTTCTGTTCATGTCTGTTTGGAGTTCTATGTGATCTTCATATTTGTATGGGTTTGTCTTTTTTAGTTTGGAGAAATTTTCACCTATTATTCTGTCGAAGATCTGATCAATACCATTCTCTTGGGATTCTTCTCCTTCCTCTATTCCTATGATGTGGAGGTTTGATCTTTTCATAGTGTCCCACAGTTCCTGGTTGTTCCACTTTTGTGTATTTTTAAATTTTTTCATAATCTTTCCTTGAGGTTTTTAGTTGTTCTGTGTTATCTTCCAGGTCTGATATTCTTTGTTCTGCTTCCTCCATTCTGCTTCTGAGGCTTTTTTCCATTCCTTTCCTCTTGATTGCATGAGTGCTTGATTTCCTTTTTCATTTCCTCTTCTGATTTCTTTAGTATTTCCACTTCCTTTTGGAGCTTCTCAATTGCTTCCTGTAGCTCTTTGCTTCCCTGGTTGGTTTCCTTATCTTTTTCAACATGGGATCTTTTCAGTGTTTCCACTTCCTTACAGAGTTTGTCATTCTCTCTCTCTAGATCCTTCTTGAGTTGTTCATTCTCTTTTCTTAACTTGCTCTTCTTAGTCTTGGACTTCTTTAAGTATGTTCACAATTGTACTTCTAATATCTGTGTCCTGGGCCATCCCCAGGGGGTTCCCACTGTAGAAGTCTTCCACAGGGTTGATAGAGCTTGGTGTGGAATTATCCTGCACCTTTCCAATGTTGTCTCTTCTTTGTGTCCCTGGCATATGGTTTTCTCTTTGACTGTATTCCAGTGTGAATCCTAAATGCCTCTTCACTGTGTTGAAGGCTTGCTTTGCTTGCCTCCTTCAGATGCCTTCATTGTTTGATTGATTTCTTTTTCTCCTTTCTTATGGAGCGTTGGCTTGTCTAAGCTTTAGGCTTTGTATTGGAAGTCTAACTCACTCTTCCCTTTCTGTTCTGAAGGTTCTCCAAAGAATCCACTTGGACACTCTTTCAGCAGACCCAGTTGGGGGGGGTGACTTCCTGTTTAGCTTCTGCCCCAGTACCTGTGCTTCAGGTGGTCTTGGGAAATCCCAGATCTCAAGACTCACACAGAACCACCTTTTATACCAGCTGGGAGGACAAATCCACCCCCATAGGCACACAAGCTAATTGAGCCAAAGACAATTAAATCAAACCAAACAATCTGCCTGGCTCAAGCACCCAGCTCCTACTTGTGCTTCAGGTGGTCTTGGGAAATTCCCCCTAAAATTGTTGACATACTTGATTAAAATCTAATTGGCTATTGGCTCTCCCCTTGGAGGAATAACCCATGGCTGATGCCACAAGCTTACATCCTCTACAGGTTAGGAGATGTTATAAGCCACAGTAAGACCCTGTCATATTTAACAGGGGGGAAAATGTAATTCATGATTAACATATCATCCAAACATATGTGTCTATGCCAAAGTAACCTACCATAACTATTAGTGCTGCTTAAATACCTATATATCTAATTGCTTGTGCTTCATTAGTAGGATCAAAAGGTTACTCCTGGACAAACTGTCAGCCCATGAAAGGAAACAGCCAGAATTGACCAGAGTCCAAGTCAACAGCTCCAGAGAGAGTGGACTGTTTTACTTCTCATCCACCTGTGCCCCCTTTTCTAAACCTAGGGAACAATCTGCAGAAGAGGGGGCGTGGTAGAATGTAAGGGCTGCGATTGGGGTGAATGGTGAAACTACAGCGATGTAGTCTGGACACTCATTTGATCAACTTGATTGAACAAACAACCTGTCACCCCCCACTGGATGGTGGGGCTGTGGGGGTTTGGGCACAATAGCCTGCAGATTGGTTTGCAAGAAGGATGCTTGCACTCATGGATTATCACTTATAGCTAAAAAATGAAAAAAAAAAAACTGAGAGAAAGATGCAGGACAGTTATGGCAGAATGCATGATCTGGGATGGGGTGGGGGTGGGGGGGAAGGGAAAGGGAAATATGCCTGATATGAATTGGAAAATGATGTATGAAATGCACAAAGCATCAATAAAAATTAAATTAAAAAAAAATAAAAGAGAAAACAATAGTTTCCCGCTGAAGAACTATAGTCTGTCATGTTGTTGCATTAATATGGAAGTAATCAGTTTCAGGATGCTATGATTTGGGGAATTAAATATAACCTGAAATGAGTTTCTCTGATGCTTTAATGGGAGCATGGTACATTGTAGTTTTAAGACTTAATAGTGTATTAAATTATTCAATTATTTAATGCAAAGTAAGTTTAAATAAAGCACATATGTTTTGTAATCACTTGTGATTTTAATCTCAGGTCTTAGGAGGTGGAGTCATTCAGATCTTTGTGAGACTGAGGACTGGTGTACATAGTTCCAGGTAAGCTGGGGCTACAGGGAGACCCTGTCTCACAAAATTAAAAACAGAAAAAAGACAAAAAAGCCAAAGAAAAACTCTCATATTAATTATTTCAATGGTAAGTCTCTACAGCATTTTTTTCAAGCTACAAATATATGAAATTACAATATCTTTTGATTTAGCCACTATTTCCAAACTTTATTTGTCATGTAACAACTGATATAATAGGGTGTTGAATTTGTGTGAAATTATTAAATGGAAGGAAGAATTTAAATTTTGTTCTTAAATTTTGTTGTTTTCTAGCTTGCCTTCCTGTTGTGTAATAAAGCACTCTGACCAAAAACTATTTGGAGGTAAGAAATGGTTTGTTTCTATTTACAAATTCTGCATGGCAATCCACCAGGAACTCAAAGCAGTAATTTGGAGACAGAACCTGAGGCAGAGTCATGGAGAAATGCTGCTTATTGGCTTGCTTTCCTGGGTTGGTCATTTACCTCTTTTATACAGCCTAGATAGACTCTCCTGCCTATGGTTGGCACCACATACAGTGGGCTGAGCAATCCTAGATCAATTAGCAATCAAGAAAATACCGCCACAGAAATGGTCACAGAAATCCTAAGGGAGGAAATTCATCAACTGAAGTTTCCTTTTCCTAGATGAGTCCAGTTTGTGTCAAGTTGACAAAAAACCAAGTCCACATTATTAAGGCAATTTATTGACATCTGGGCATGTTTAACATGAAGGGAAAATTATCTTCTCAGAGACTCCCTCATATTTGAAATACCCTGGTGAAAGCCACATCTTTGTCATATGCATACTGTTCCTTCACTATAAGTGAGGAAAGTCCAATAATCATTAAAATCTGCAGATAATCTCTAACAAATGGAGAATGTGTTAAGACGGATACTTTAGTTTGGTCCATGGTATCTGATCATTTGGGATAATTTTTAGTTACTTTTGTATCGCCCTGCCAGAATGACTGAAGCAATGTAAGGGAAGGAGTGTTTATTTTAGATCACATTTTCTGGGGTCCATTTATACAGTTTGTAGTAGCAGGAGCATGTTGTGCAGGCTGTGCTTATTACAGTGGACCAGCAATCTGAAAGCAAAGCATGAAATAAGAGGGCAGGGAGAGTATACTTTACAAACACACACCCAGTTTCTGATCTCCTCCGACTGGAGCTCTGTGGCCAAAATTTCTAGAAACTTCCACATAACACCACTAGCCAGCAACCTAGTGGTCAAACCTGAACCAAAGAGGAACACTTCTAACTCGGATTATGACAGAGCATTAAGCTTAACTCTGCAGAGGCTTTCTCTTTAGTGTATTCTTCCAAATCCTGTTTGCTTGAAAACTAGAATCTTGTACATAAACTATTTTCCGATGCCTATTTCCTGATATTTTTGTAGTTGAATTTCAAATCTCATGATCCTGTCATGTCAAGGTTTCTAAGGCAGTTCCTTTGGTCCAACTAAACATAGCAGTCACTCTTAACTCCATCCAAAGCTCTTTTTGAAATCTAATAACTATTTCATCACTTCTTTGGCTCTAGCACATCTACTTAGAGATTGAGACTGTCTTTATATGTATTATAATGACTCAGAAGACCACTTGAGAGGACTTACCAAACAGAACTGCTTATCTAAAATGGTACATGAAGTTGACTCTTTTTAAAAATATTTTTTTAATTTTATTTATTTTTTATGTGTATGAATGTACTGTTTGCATGTAGGTTTGTGTACCTGTGTCATGCAATTCTGCAGAGGTCAGAAGAGGGTGTCGGACCAGGTCCTCTGCAAGAGCAGTCGGTGCTCTTAGCCACTAGGCCATCTCTCCAGACCCTGAAGTTGACTCTTTAATGGTCAATATACACCATGTAATTCCTAGGAAGATAAAAATATAATAAAGAAAACTTATTCTGTAGATCAGGTGTAATTCTAAAAATAAATAATCAAAACAATTATTTGGGAGGCTTTTGTTTATTTGTTAGACATAATACTAATGATTAGTTTAAGTTATTATTTCCTTAATGTAGAGAAAAAGCAAACTCAACAAAGTTAATGTACTTTCTCAAACATAGAGCTAAATTTGATTCAACAAATATCTGCACTTTTGTTTTCCTAAGAGGTAAGAACAGTGGATTTAGGAACTCATTCTCTGTAAAGAATGTTAAATTCACCTGCCTGGTAAGAAATACTAATGAATTCACCCAGAGTGAAAAGCTTGTCTTATAATAAAGACAGGTAAATCTATAATTATAATGGAAAATGATAGTTAAAAGACCAGGAATGTCATATAGTATTAGTAGGACTTGATAGAACTTTAATCTGCTTTATGTTAAGAATTCTGTTTCTCTACAAAAGTATGAATTTTAATATTCTTAAAAGTATTTTGTTTTAACTTCTATTTTCCCCATGTTTCCTAGAGAAATCCCCATGGACAATCTCCCAACTCTAGACATTGAAGGAGGAATTGTAAAATGACCAGACATACTCCAGGCTAGCTGGGGAGTTCATAGTGCAAATAGACCAGATGGGATGGCAAGCAGCAGCCACACCAGCTGAAGATACAGAAAAGCCTGACGGCTCACAGAGATAGCCAGGAAGGCAACAGCATGTGTGTGCGGGCAAGCCAGAGAGGCCATGGCTCTGATTCCTCCAGCCTGGGATATTCTTCATATGCACACAGAGCTTCATTCTGACATTTCTGTGTGCTCACTACATCCCTGTGAAACCAGGACTAACGCTACTTAATTAGAAAAGAAACCCAACTAAGGCTGTTATTTTTCCTAAATGGGAAAGGGGATACCATAGATAATTGTTTTGCCATCAAGGCAAGATCAAATTGCCGACCCTCTAATTACATTGGACAAAATAAGAACGGATCTTACTGATGGCCTTCCTAATTCGAGAGCTCAGAAATCAAATTAAAATGGGAGATATTATGCTTACGGGCTAATTTGTCTAGAGTTCATTATATTGGAGGCTTACAAAAGAGCTTTGTGAATAATTACTTTGCATTGTCTACTTCCTCAATGTTAAAGCTGATATCATCTATCTAGACCTAATCAAGTCAGATCAATGTCAAATCAATGAACTGACAGAACCAAGAGTAAATTGAATGCACAGTCAAGTCCCAGCAAGCACAAACATGCTTATATATCAGAGTGCATATGGGAGATATGGCACCAGATGACCTGTCTAGATTTTCCAGAACTAGAATGTCATGAAGAATACATTGATTATTATTAGAAAAAAACAAGGTTTTCATACTCCTATAAATATTTTATTTTTCTTAAATGTGTCTTATACTCCCATTCAACCATGTTAAAAGGAGAGGAAACCAAAATTAACTTTAAGGGATACAAATTTGTTCAGATGACTTTAAGTTTATAATTTGAGGCAATCTTTTAGACTAGTGTTTTATTTTAATATTTATACAGTCTCTCTATTCAGTTCTTTGCCCCAGATCTCAGTCTACTTGTTTGAGAGTATGAGGGGCTTACTACACATGTGAAATCAGTCAAAACACATGTAAAGTTGAATTTAAGATGTTTTATAGTTGCATGGATCCATAGCTTCTTAAGTGTGACTGCCCTGCCCTGGGTGGATTTTTGTGTTAGTTATTCATATGTATGGTTTTGTTTCTATAAGCATCCTGCTGCATACTTCACTGGGTCTTCATCATTAGCTCTTTTTAGTTTTGTCTTTTTTTAGTCAGGGTCTTCCCTGACTAAACACCTGGCTGGTACTCGCCATGTAGACCAGGTTGACCTCAACGTTCTCATAGAGTTCTGCTTGCCTCTGCCTCCCTAGATGAGTGTCACCTCGCCTTGCCCTCATCACCTCTTCTGTCTGTTCTTCTTTACCTTAGTTCCAAGCTATTTGACCCTCCTCAGATCTGCAGTCATGTTCTTTGGCCTAAGTCTGTCCTCAGAGATTCAGCTAACTCTCACTCTATCAATGATCCTGAAAGAAAGTTGATATATTTAAATGATATGGGAATGGGAAGAAGGTAACCTCTTTCCATCTAGTAATGTCAAGTGACTGAATTTACATTAAGAGATGACTGGCAACTATTGCCCCTTAGTACAACAATGCACTTCACATAATTCTACATGAAATAATCGTGCCAACTCTTTGCTACCAACACTGTTCTCTAATTTGGAGCCACACATACCTATCTCCTGGAGGCAACTCTTGTTCTTAGATCTCTTTCATATTACTTTTTAGAGCACTGGCACATGGCCACTCTATAGGCAGGAGAAGGTTCTTTATATTGAGTAAGTCTTGTGATTTGAGTTCTGGTTTGGCTCCAGATGTACTGAAAATACTTAGGAAAACCTCAATATTTTCCATTGTGTTTCAAAATCATTCCTGTGAATCCCAGCTGTTGAAAAGCAACCTTTGATTTACTCCTTGTATTTTACTAATTTAAAAATTTGTATATTTCTCACTCCTTACATGGGTAACCCTGAAAATACAATGTTTTCTCAAGATGAAAAAGAAGATGAATGTCCAGTGTGGTGGCGCTCGCCTTTAATCCTAGCACTTGGAAGGCAGAGACAGGTGAATCTTTGTGAGTTCAAGGGCAGCCTGGTCTACAGAGTGAGTTCTAGGCCAGCTGGAGCTACAGGGAGATCATCCTTTGCATTAGCTAATTTCCCTTTCTCCTTTACCGTCTCCATGAAGAGCAAATTTTCTTTGCTGCTCTGTTTCCCAAAGTGTTGAAACTGATTTCCATAGTGTCTAGAATAACTTAAAAGCCAATGGAGCTGCTTAAGTGTCACTGTCCATATCCTCATCAACATTTGTTGGTCTTTTGGATTGTTTGATGATACTTATTCTGACAGGGGTAAAATGGAATATCAGGATTTTGGTTTTTATGTCCCTGATGACTAAAGGTCTTGAAAATGTTTCATGTATTTATTGACCATTGATAATGGAGTCTATACATATTAAATATGAAAATGAATTGTCAAGAATGAACACCTTGTAATAAATCTCTTTGCAATCAACCATTGATCATTTGCATTTACTAAAAGGAGAGCCTTGGTGTCTAAGTTTCTATGACAAAATATCCTGACAAAGCAACTTAGAGATGAAAGGATTATTTTTTTTTTTCATTTCACTGCTCCTGGTTATAGTCCATTACTGTGGGAAGTCACAGAGGTGGAAGCTTGAGGGATTATGAGCATGATGTTCATAATCAGGAACAGAGAGCAAAGAATGCTTGAATACATGGTCAGGTCACACTCTTCTTTTCATTGACATAGAACATCCCTTGAAATTGTGTGATCAACTTTAAGTGTGTATCTTCTCACCTCAGTTAATCTTCAGTGTGTATCTTCTCACATCAGGAAATCCCTTTGAGCAAGTCTACAAGCCAGGCTATTCTAAAAACTCCCTCTTGGGCTGGGCATGGTAGCCCATGCCTTTAATCCTAGCACTTGTGAGTTCCAGGCCAGCCTGGTCTACAGAGTGAGTTCCAGGACAGATGGGGCTACAGGGAGATCCTGTCTCAAAAAAGACAAAAAAAAAAATTAAAAAAAAATAACTCCCTCTTGGAGACTCTTTTTCCATGATTCTTGGGTGTATGAAATTAATAAGTAAAACTAGCAGCCTTCATGGGTAGAGGGAAATAATCAGCAAGCCCAAACACTGGGTACAGTCATTCCGAGGCCTTTGGGGTGATCTGAGACTGTATCAACTAGCCTAGGCCCTCAGGTGAGGTGATTTTCCAGAGAACACGGCTGAACCAGGAAAGCAGGCAGCAGAGGACTGGCCCACTATAGGCAGGCAGATGGTCCCACTCAACTGAGTTTCATACAAACTCATGGACAAACCAGTGAATCCAGTGGCTGAGATGACTCTCTTCTTATCCTCATAATCCAATTAACACTACTTTGCCACAACTTCAAAACAATCTAACTCATTTTGGTCTTCCACTGTCTGCATTTCTCTCAGCACTATGGTCATCCAATTTCTCAGTAGAACAGTCCATTAAGATCTGCGTCCATCATCCACATAATCCCCTTCTACATTCCTACCCCACATAGGTCCAAAGACATAAAAACCATATGATTAGGTTCATCACAATAATGGTCGTGCTTCTTGAGACCAATTTCTGTCTTGGATTTGTTTCCTGTTGCTGTAAGAAAGTATCATGATAGATAAAAACAACTCAGGACAAAATAATTTTTTCTTGACTCACCGTTCAAGGTTACAACCTGTCACTGCAAGGAAGTCACAGCGACGGAAGCTTGAGAAAGTCATATCACATCCTTCATCAGATACCGACAGCTAAGAGTTCATGCACACTTGCTGAGCTTCTTTTCTCTGTTCTCATCAGTCCAGGGCTTAGCACATGACATAGTGTTGCTTATATTCATAACCAAACATAATGTTAACTTTTATAGTTACTGAAGAGAAAACTAACTATGTGTCTACCTAATTGTGCTTAAAGATTCAAGCATCTAGGGTGCAATTTTAGTCTAAGTGATCTAAGCTTTGTAGGCTTGGATTCCCCTTATCTTTGCCTATTCTCTTTCACCACATAGATTTACAATCCAATCACTAGACCTCAACAGTAGTGATTCTTTAATCTGTTAGATGAACTGCTGGAGAGATGGCCTAGCAGTTAAGAGTGCCGACCGCTCTTACAGAGGACCCGGGTTCGATCCCCAGCACCCACATAGTGGCCGAGAACCGTCTGAAACTCCAATTCCAGGAGAATTCCAGTTCCAGGGGAATCCGACACCCTCTTCTGACCTCCACGGCATTGCACCACACGGGTACACACACCTGCATGCAGACAGTACATTCATACACATACAGAAATAAATAAAATTAAAAAATATATAAATATATAATTTTCCATTTGAATATTTCTTGGCATTTCTAAAAATTTTGAACAATGTTTTTAAATTTCTAAAATTATAAAAAGCACAAATTGTACTTGATAAAGGATATTTAGGTTTATAAAGGTATAGACTCTGAAAGTATGATATTGATGAAGGTAGTTCTTTAAAAAGCTGTTTTAGGAATTACATCTTGAGCCCTGTGTGGTAGTGCATGACTTTAATACCAGCACCCTGTAGGCAGAGGCAAGTGGATCTCTGTGAGTTCAAGGCCAGCCTGCTCTACAGAAGGAGATCCAGGCCAGCTGGATCTACAGGAAGACCCTGTCTCAAAAATACCAAAAGAAAAAGAAATTATATCTTGAAGAACAAATCACAGAAAGAGTAAAAGTTCACATAAGGATGTTTTTATGGAATATATCAGGGTAAGAAGGAGTCCGGATTCTTGATTCTCAGTTTCCTGAGAGCTTAAGTTTGTTCTAACATATTCTTTATAACAACAAAGGACTAGAGAAGTCTGAGCCCAGTGCCTGTGAAATTAACTATTAAAAATCTCTCCTAAGCTATTCATCAAAATCCAACCATATATGAGGATGGTTCAAGGATCCTGGAAAACTCTGTTTCCTTATGGTCACACATGATGAACTATTCGAAGGTGATCACTGCTGTGTGAGGGAGAGTTGAACCTCTTTAAGGGAGTGATACTAGACAGGCTGAACAGGCTCCAGTGGATGAACTCACACTGAAGGATAGCTGTTTTCACAATCTTGAATTGTTGCTTTAAGATAGATGGCCAAATGCATCAAATCATGTGGGAGGATTATGGGGAGTGCAGATAGGAAAGGGGTGTTAAATATGATTTTTAAGTTGTGTATGAAATACATGAAAATTCAATAAAATATATTTTACAAAATACAAGTACATAGTTTACATTCTTTCAGGGAAATGTATAAAGACATACTATTATAGTCTCAGAAGATGGCTCAGTGGGTAAGAGAGCTAGCTGCATATGCATGAAGACCTGTATCCTGATTCACTTAACCCTATCAAAGACAGCATGGTCATGCAGGCCAGTAACCCAGTACTGTGGGAAGACCCTTGGAGCATTCTGGCTGCCAGCTTGGCTGAAAAAGGTCAAGCTCTGAGTTTATTGATAGATCCTGACTCAAAGGAATAAGGTAGAGAATAATAGAAGACACCTGCCACTGTCCTCTGTCATCTACTCATGTGCACATGGATGCACACACAGGCATGTAAGCACAGACAAAACTTGAAAATTAAATGCATATATGCAATGAAATAATAGTAATACAATAAAAATAATATATGAGAGCAGTTATGAACTGAGACAAAAATCTTCCAGACTTCTGTTCTGTCCATTTAATACTCAGATTTGAACAATTTCAAAGTTAATTTGGAAGCATGTCAAGATTTCTTGAGCTTTCATTCTTTATACTATGCCATGCACGCCTAGCACAGATAACCATCTTCACAATTGCAAGGTAGTTGCAGGACCTTAGGAAATCTATGTATGCATAAAATTCAAGATGAAAAGAGTATTAAGGATGTGTCATGGTAGCGGTGAATGCACTAGTCACAACACATCTCACAGTATGTATCTGTGTAGGGATCTATTTAGGGACACATCATTTGGCAAGATTACAAAATATACTTTTGTCTATAAGGGATACAACTTGATGCTAACAGGAAATATTTACTCCTTAACCTGAAGAATGTCTTTACATTTCAAGGCACTTTTCCTTTTCTGTGCCATTATTATGGACATTTTGATAATTATATGTCCAAACACAGATCATTCTTTATGTCAGATACCAAATGCATTTTAAAAGCCTCAATACGTAAAGGCTTTCACAGCATTATAAATGGATGCATTCTGTTCTCATTATCTCTCCGAAGGCCCACATTAACTTCTATCAGAGAAGTATATTGCAAATACAGCTTGAACAGAAAGCTAGACAATCATCTGCAGAGGGGATGAGTAAGCTTATTCATGATTAATTTGCCTTTTTTAATCTGGGCTCTCCATTGGAAGCCTCTGATACTGACAGTTTGAAGAGATAAATAGGACAACTGTGGTCATTACACCGAGATATGCACAAGCACATCAGAATATTCTTGTCTCCTCTTTTAATTTACATAATTTCTGAATGTGCTAAGAATGGAAAGCATTGGTCAATGGTGGCAGTTTTTACTATAGAACAATCAGCATCATAAAACTCATTTTGGCTTAACCCAAGCTGGGAAAGTGATTGCTATAAAGTTTTTCGTATCTGTTTTTTGTAAAGTATTCTTTTCATTGCAGCTGTTTTCATCATCCTCATCAGACACACTTAAAAGTGGCCCTAACAAGAAATGGTAACGAGGAAGGAACATGTAGCTTATGAAGCATAATGTGTAGGTTCAAAGGAAACAAAAAAGGATATGTTGTCACATAAAATGGGTTAAGTTGGGAAAAAAATGGAAAGAAGAAGAGAGATGAAAGGCATGAGGAAAGAAACAATGAGGAGAACAGGACACACAGAATTGAAAGACAATGAGGAAAAGGAATGAAGAGACAGAAAGGAAGGTACACAGGAAGGCAGGCAGGCAGGCACAGTTACAGGTAAGCCGGAATTATAGAAACACCCTTACACTCTTCTACATTGGAGATAAGTAATGGGGGACAAAGTGATGAACAGAATAAGCCCCCTTATGGGTGGAGAGATGGCTCAACAGTTAATAGTACTTGTTCTTTTGTAGAAGTCCTGGTTTCAGTACCCAGTACCACATGGTAGTTCACAAGCATTTGTCAACCCAACATCATGGGATCTGACAATTTCATGTGCCCTCTGCAGGCACCAGATATTCACATGGTGCACATACATACTTGCATATATACATATATGCATGAAAAACACACATACTCTTAAAATAGAAATAAATTTCTAAAAATAATATGCTACTTTTATTAGTATTTATGAATAATGTATATATTTTATACTACCTAGATATGCCATCGAGATAAAATAACACAGAAAGTGAAACAATATAGTTTATTAGAAAGATTTTTCTCTAGCTACTATGTAAAACAGAGCTGCACTCAAGTAGGAATAGATCCTTCACCTTGTTGCCTTCAGCTCTTTAATTTATCACTGATTCAGAAAATACCTGGAAGGTAATTAATAAAGTATGTATATCTGCATACATACATGCACACACACACTTAAATAAAAAAAATCAGTGGTAACATTGAATAAATCAATAAAATGAATGTCAATGATCAACTCTGAAATATCTGAGTTCTTATCTTGTCTTTTTTTCTGTGAGAAATTGAAAGAAACAGAGTTTTGCAGTACTAATTATTCTATCAGCAAAACAGAGGTGTTGTAAAGCTTTGATTGTATGGGATGAGTTATACACAACGACCAAGTGCCAGTCCACGATTTCCACCACTGTATGGCCTGTACTTGGTTGTTCTCTATGTGAATATATTCATTGACAGTATATTTACTAAAAGACATTCTGAGTATAAGTCACTATACCAGGTGTTACCTGATGGCTTTTCTAATCTCACCCAAGTAAACAAAAATATTTTAGGAAAGTGTAGAACTTAATAAGAATTAATTTACTTTTTAGTCCCTTCTCTACCTACAGCTTTTATTTCTTCTATTCACAAGGAAAGGTGTCATGAAAATTAATATTGTATATAGAGAAGTGTTCATATGTTGTTAATATACCTTGCTAATTCTATCTGAATTTCAAAAGTAGATTTTTATATCCATTCCACTAGACAGTTATATCAGAATTTGTTAAAACAAAACAAAAAAGAACTATAAATATTCCTTACTAATTGCTATTGAAATGCTGATTTTTCTGCATACTTTAAAAAAATATATATGTTTTATTGTCATTAAACTTTTTCATACATCATTTCTCAATCCAATTTAGAGTCATTTCCCTCTCCATGTCCCCCACCCCACCTGAGTTCATGCACTCTGCCCTACTTGTCTTACATCTTTTTCTGAATCTTTCCAGAGATTTTTTCAAAGCAGAGGCTTATTGTTTTGGGGAAAACTTCACTGTTTCAGTCATTCCAGTTTTTTTTGCTGTTGTTCTCTCCAACTTGTATTGCATATATATGTTGCTGAAGAGGCAGAGGCAGGAGGATCTGGATTTCGAGGCCAGCCTGGCCTACAGAGCATTTTTTCTGCATATTTATACAAAAGCAAACATGTCTTATGGGTTTTTTAAATTAGATTGAGAATACTGAAAGAGTTACACACAAAGAAATGGAAATTTCTGGAAATCCTAAAAGGATAGTATGTGTTGGACAAAGGAATAAATAGAAAAATGGAAAATAATAAATAAAATTATTAAATTAGATTTACAGTAACATGGTTATATTTAAATATATTTTTATATGACTGCAGTTGTAGCTCAGTGGGTAGAGTAATTGTTTAGCAAGGAGGAAGTTTTGATTCCTGGCACTACACAGTGTGAAACCCATGTCTGTAATTCCACCCTTCAGGAGGTGAAGAAAGAAGAATCAGAAGTTTAAGGCATCTTTTGGTGTATAGTGAGTATGAGGTTAGCTTGTTATATAAGAAACTGTATAGTGAACAAATAAATGGTAAATAAATCTCATAATTAGTGTATAGTATCATGAAATAATTTAAAAATAAATGTTATTCCATTAGATATTTTAAGAATTTATTTTTAAGCAAAGGCTATATATTTTTTTTTGTTTTTAAGATATTTATTTATTTTTTCTTCTATTCTATTTTTCATTTTTAACAATAAGTAATAATTTATGAGTACAAGCATCCTTCATGTAAAACCAATTTGGAAGCAGTTGTGCCCAAACCCACACAGCCCAAGGGTCCCACCATCCAGGGGGCTTGTATGTACAATCAAGCTGATCAAATAAGTGTCCAGTCTATATTGCTGTAGTTTCACCATTCACCCCAATCACAGCCTTTACATTCTACCATGCCCCCTCTTCCGCAGATTGTTCCCTAGGCTTAGAAAAGGGGCACAGGTGGATGAGAAGCAAAACAGTCTACTTTCTCTGGAGCTGTCATTTTGGTCTCCTTGAGTCAAACAAAACTCTTCCGTCAGCACCAGCTACACCTCACCTGCCTGGAAATACTGTGCAGCAGTGGCAGCCATATGCCTGTATATCCCAAATCTAATTGGCTATTAGCTCTCTCCTTGGAGGAATAACCCACCGCTGATGCCACAAGCTTACATCCTCTAATGGTTAGGAGATGTTATAAGCCACAGTAAGACCCTGTCATATTTTACAGAAAAAAACGTAATTCATGGATTAACATACCATCCAAACATCTGTGTCTATACCAAGGTAATCTACCATAACAATTAGTACTGTTTAAATACCTATATATCTAATTGCTTGTGCTTCATTAGTAGGATTGAAAGGTTATTCCTGGACAAACTGTCAGCTCATGAAAGGAAACAGCCAGAATTGACCAGAGTCCAAAGGCTATATATTTTTAAGAAATTATTTAATATAGGCATTTTCTATTTCTATCGGAAAATTTATTTGTCCTTATTTTCAAGTTTGATGATGAATGAAAGCCATAGTGAAAATTCTGGAACTATGGTCTGGAATCTGTGGTTTGAAATCAATGCTTTGATGGCAAAACCACATAACAAGACCCTATCAAGCATCTTCATCCACTAGGCAGTGTTAGAGACATGGAAATGTCTAAAGAGGTGATTCAGTGTTGGCTGTATACATGTCTGAAACAGCAGAAACCCATTGTTCATATATAAAATACATTTACCCTTCATTTTTAAGACAAATATGTAATCTTAATAATATTTATTTATTTATTTATTTTAATCCTCTAAAATTTAAATAGACGAACATTTTCAGATTTATCAACTTGTAGATGAAAATCAAACATCATAATAAAATCCCAAGCACATACCTCCACTTGCTTTTCTTGCAAAACTGATAACTACTAGGGACATAAATCCTTCTTCTGTATGCACTGTTGCATAAAATTTGGCCTGCCATTAGTTACTGAAAATAATTTCACTCAGAAATTCTCTATGATTTTGATTCTAAACACTTTAAGTATTTAATTCAAAAGAAGAATGTTTCAAATGGCTTCATGGAATGAAAACTTATGTCAAATTTTTTGTGTGTGGGTGCCTTAGTTTTGGAATTTCCACAGTATATTACAGGCCTGTTGTATCTTACAGACAGATTTAAGATTGGATTATAACCATTCAAACTCTAATATTACATGTGATGGGCAGCATAACTGCTCCTTATACTTCTTGTGATTATCAGAGTCATAAATACTTTTGAGTCATTTCTATCTTCCCCTGCCTGTTTCTGCTGAACTATTGATATATATTTATATTTTTTCTCAGTGTATTATGATCTATCATGATAATAACCAATCTTCAGACTCAAAGTTCCACGCTTCCAATCAAAGGTACAAGATCTCCAAAGGATATTTTGGACTTAACCAAAATTGATTTTAATAATGGATTTGACAGGGCTCATTTGGAGGGGAGTAGAACTGTAATACTAAACTGTGGCATCTTGACTATCTCCCCACTTCCCTAGAACCATCGTAATAAGAATACCCGGTATTTATAACACTTTGCTGTCTCTCTCCTGGTCATAGAGTTTTGCCTATAACAGTTCTGAGAAATTGATAACAGACTACTTATATCAATTCTCTGCTAGATAAAAGTAACTCACATATATTCATTGAAATCTCCCAAGATATTAGATCCAAAATTCAAGATATGAGAAGGTGTGTTTTTCATACCTATCTTTCATTATGACATGAGAGGTCTACATGAAATGCTGGTGTGGAGATGGGGCTAATGATGACCTCGGAAACTCACTTACTTCAGCCTCAAATAGTGATGACCAAATAATATACTCTCCATGCAGTACAGGAGTACAAATGGCCAGATGTGACTAACGTAAATCTAAAAGTCACAACATCTGCCGGGCGTGGTGGCACACGCCTTTAATCCTAGCACTCGGGAGGCAGAGGCAGTCGGATCTTTGTGAGTTCAAGGCCAGCCTGGTCTACAGAGTGAGTTCCAGGACAGCTGGGACTACAGGGAGACCCTGTCTCAAAAAGACCAATAAATAAATAAATAAATAAATAAATAAATAAATAAATAAATAAATAAAATAAAAATCACAACATCAAGGTAACCAAATCTCTTCCTCTGAGACATTCAAGCATGGGATATGGGAAAAATCTCTGGGACAATGTTCTTTCATCTACAATTTAAAATTAAGGGAAGGAGAGGCTGAGAGGATACCTCAAGTGATGGAGAGAGCTGTTCTAACATGTTCCAGGGTCCCAAGCTCATTCCATAATACCACATATAACACACAGCAAACACACACACACACACACACACACACACACACACAAGTAGAGGAGAAAATTACTGTTCAATAAGTGAAAATTAAGTACAATTACAAAATACAATGTTTGAAAGTTGTTTGGTACTGATTTGAGTTAGTGAAATACATAATAAACACAGAATCAATTTGTCAATTTGAAAAAGTTCATATCACTTTATATTAAATAATTAAAGGTAACTTTGCAGATCAACAATATCCTGTTTGTTAACAAAAATTGAAAAAGGGTCCTGGTCATTATATGTCTTTATACAAAAATAAAAGTATATAGAAATTAGTAACATGCTTTGGAATGTTTAAAAATAGCCCTGCACTTACAAAAGTGGAATGCTAGTATAAAGAATATATTAAACAATGTGACCAGATATTATTATTATTGAAGTTAAAGAAGTACTCACTGTTTCAACTTGCTGATACTTCTGCACTTCGTATATTTGTGGTATTATTTGCTAAAAGATTTTTTTAATGGCCCTATAGAAATCTCACACAAAACTGCTAATCATAGAAATTTAGGTTAACCTATGGTGAAAATTATTATTTTACCAATATTTTACATGATCTGGATGTCTCGAGCTAATATTTAGCCAAATCATATAATTTATATATCAGCAGTCCTTGGGATTAAACATAATATTTGCAGCAACTGCCAAAACTCATTGCCACATTTTGAAAAACTGAAAGAATTTACTCTTGACTTGATTTGTTATATGTACTTCATTATAAATAATCCCCAGTTTTGTAATTGTTAAATTATAGGTATTGAGAGAAATAAGAAATCAGCTAAAAACTGAGATTTTCTTCAACTATCTAGTAATGACTTTTGTAAAATGGACAGTATCTTGACATATGACTTTTAATTAAACTTGGAACACTCACTGAACCATGTGTTCTTATGTGCTGGAAACCTGACCTTCTTTGCTATGAACTTCAATTGATGCTTGACCACAAAGTAATAAATTAATGTTGCTAAGCCTGAAAATTAATATATTATAAAGCTGAGAGGCAGTGCACAGCTTCATTGAAAACAATGAAGATTGAGAAAAGATGATAACATAAGGGTAGATCTTAATTTGTAATTTGTCAATTGAAGATTAAGTAACAATGTTGAATAAAAGTAAGGATGAGGACTGACTCTTGGACGCAGTTCTATAGTACAGTTCCAAAGCACAGTTCCTAGAGAGGTCTGGGGAACACCTCTGAGTTTGCTCTTAAAAATTAAGAAGTCTGTCTGTTTTATTCAAGTATAAGTTTAATGTCATATGATAACACCACACTGTGGTTCTTTGTGTGAATAGGAGTCTCTCTATTCTGAACTCAGATTAAAATTTTGAAAAGTCCTAGGCAAAAAGGTAATATGAAACATCTTAGCCATACATTGTAAGTTGTAAGACAATGAGCCTAAGTCTTTCCTTGATAGACTGATTGCACCAGAGCATTCCTGGATAGGAGCCTGGAAAATTTCTGGAGATCTAGAAAACTTTTGGATATTCTTAGTCACACACTAGATAAGAGACATGACAGCAAACACAAAGCTTTCTTATAGCTTGCATTAGCATGCATTAATGACTCTTTATTCACTCTTTAAACATCTTTTACCAGGCCTGAACTGCAAGGAACTGTGCTCAAATTTTTTTAATCTTTTGCCTTTCACTATGAGTACCTTATTATCCCCCAAATCTTGTCTACACACATACACAATTAATGAATTTATGTAAAGAAATTGCAGCTAAAGTGTCATCAAAGCAAATTTGTGAACCTTTGTGTTCTTCATAAATATTCCCCTTGCCATCTCAATCATGGGACATCTAACACAGAATCTTGGGAAAATAATTGATGACCAATTAAGATCCTCCTTTGAAACAGTTCAATGGAAGCATTTAACTTGCTGGACCCAAATGAAATTAGATGTGCAACCTTATCAAATATTGTGCTTCCAAAAGAATTAAGTCTACAGAACTTAAAAGGGACTGTGGGGGTTTGGGCACAACAGTCTATAGATTGGTTTTGCACGAAGGATGCTTATACTCATGGATTATCACTTATAGCTAAAAAATGAAAAAAAAAATAAAACCTGAAAGGTTGCAGGACAGTTTGGCAGAATACAATGATCTGGGATGGGTGGTGGGGGGGAAGGGAAAGGGAAATATGCCTGATCTGAATTGGAAAATGATGTATAAATGCAAAACCATCAATAAAAATTAAAAAATAAAAAAAAAAAAAAAGAATTGCATGAACAAGAAGTCTGTCGAGGATCTTGGCAATTGCTGGTGAATCTTCTGAGCACCAGGGTAAGAACTGGCAGTCTGGGAGGCTGTAAATTCCCAGACTGAGCAGGTCATAAATAATTGATGGATAATCTTCCTTAAAAGAGAATCTGGCGCCATGGCAACCACAAGCACATTCAGTGTTGTGACTGTGGATTATAATTACCAAGTTATTAACCAGAGGGTTATGTGAGAGATTGATGGCTCTTGCTCAATGTAATAAGTCCTTTAAATGCTAAATAATAAGATAAATGCAAGGGATAAATAAGTTCAGTGGCTTATTTATGGGACAATTACAGGATATTTTCAGCCTATAAGCCAGGGCATCTGCAGACACGCAATGGATGGGGAGCCCCAAGTGAGAAGTTGGGAGGCTGGACTCTCTGCAACCTGCTGGCTGGTGACCTTGAACAGGTGTGTCATTGCTCAGAGCCCCCGTTTCTTCATTTGGAAACCTGGAGACTGAGTAATGACATGATTTCACATGTGGTGCTCAGCACAGTACCTAATTCTTGAGAAATGGTTACGAAGTTCTAACTCATTGTATCATCTGACTAGAAATAATGGTCTTACCCATCCTGTGAGACAGTCCTACTTTCTGTGTTCAGACAATAAATAATTGGTACAATTGGCAAAGACTAATCAATAAATTATATTAAAATAAAAAATAAAAAAAAAAAGCCTCCTCCACCTAATCCTTGTATTTCCATATTCTCTCCTTTCCCTTGGGCCATAAAATCGATAAACTAATGCCAACTCTATCTGCCTGTATCACCAAGCCTATCTCTCTGGGACTTGAAGCACCTAGTCAGAACACTTAGCGCCATATTAAATTACAAACAGTTCCCTATTAACTTTGCAGTTTGAAAGCCTGCTATCACTATACAGCTCATGCCCTCCATTACTGTCTCAAGCCAACGTAGCTCATCCAAACTCATCTGGATCTTATTTCAAAGCATTGATCCTTTACATAAATACTTGACACTACAGGAGGAAATCTCCATACTAACAGTCCAGTCATTTGAATTATCACTGGTACGAACTGTGCAAACCAGTCCTGAATGTCAAGCAGTAGAAATCATCATCTTCGGAGAAGTCAAACCCAAAGTATTCATGTTAAGGAACTTTGACAAAGAAATGTAACTTAAATAAAAACAATTTGCATTTTAAATTGATCATATATCATCATTTTGCCCTTATTTTCACTACTGCCTGAACACAGAAATATGTTGAGGCTGTTTAAGGTTAAGTCACAAAAAACAGTTGTGTTGCTTGGTCTAAAACATTTTCTCTTTTAGCCAATTTTGGGGATTTGATGTGTCTCATGAATTCATATACCACCTCAAATACAACCCATAATTTATAAAATTCATTTATTATTACAAATTAAATACATAAGCGAGAAAAAATAATTAAGGATAAACTTCTCAGGAGAAAAACAACTTTATACCTTAAATTTTAGAACCTTTTCTCTCATTTTCCCGTAACATCTGCTAGATAAGATCCTATAAAATAAAAAAATATTTTACAAATATATGTTTTAATAAGCTAATTTAAAGGGCCAGAATAATGGCTGGATCCAGTTTCTCTGATGAACTGGTGGCAAGGCACTGCATCTGTCTTGCATTCATAAAGGCCACCTTGGATTGATAACCAGTCGCAGAGAAACTCGCAATCTGGCAAGAGAGACCTTTTTCTTCAACAGGAATAGCTGTCATTGTCTGTGTGTCTTCTCCAATCAGGCCTTTCAGGGTAACCTGCTCAGGAGACATTAGATAGCAACATGCTGACCTATGTAGCTCCTCCTGTACATCACTTGTCATTAGTCTAACACTCCTGGTCACCAAGATGGGCATGCTTCCTTTATAAAACAAAGAAATGAGGTTATAGAGAACTTTCATAAAAATGAAATCTTGAAACGATGACTTTTTTTTTTTCTTATGAGACAGGGACTCTCTGTACCCTGAACTATGTAGAACAAGCTGGCCTTGAACTCACAGAGATCTGTCTGCCTCTGCCTCTAAGTGCTGGGATTAAAGGTGATTGCCACCATGTGTGTCCTTGAACTAATGACTTTTATTTAGCCTAGGAGAACTCACAGAATGTGCCACTGTGACATGTGCAGCTGATATTGTTTTCTTCAGAACATCAATTCTCCTCCTCCAGAAAAAATGTGTTAAATAATATTTTTGAGAATTACATATCAAAGACGACGAAGTCAGTAACATCTGTCCTGGATAGCTTTAGTGTCAACTTGACAGACGTGGTGAGTAACCCTGCAATTGAGGAATTCCTCCTAGGATGGCCTGTGGCCATGCTGTGGGGTATTTTCTTGATTGTATGATATGAGAGGGCACAGCCCTTTGTGGGGGAACAGCCCCTTGGCAGGTTGCTGTTTGTAAGAAAAATGCTGAGCATGACTAGGGAGCAAGCCAATAAGGATTTTCCCTATGTGCCTTTTTTAGCTCCTGCCTCCAATTCCTGCCCTAAGACCAACCTTGCTCCCTGTGATAACTTTGACTTAGGAATAAGCCAAAGAAATCTTTCCTTCCAAGTTGGTATTGATCACAGCAATTGAAAACAACCTAGAACATAAATCGTACCAAGATTAGGGTATTAATGTGACAGACCAGCCTTAGTGTTTTGGGAAGGACGTGGAAGCACTTGGAACTTTGGCTAGAAAATCATTGAGTGATTAGATTTTTACTATACCTTGAAACAGTCATGCGAAAGAAGTGTAGATAGGAGACCTGCACTGTGAAGTCTCAAAGAGAAATACATACCATAGGACTGCTTTATCATATTTTATATTGAGGACCTGGGTGTTCTGGTTGGCTGGCCTGAAGAATTAGCTGTCATTAAGAAGATACCACAACCTGAAGTGAAACATTGTTTTATTGAGACAATTGATGCTGATTACTGGGCTTTGAAATCACTATAAGTAACAAAAGACAACATACTGTTTGACATTTTCTGGGAAGAATTTCCCTCAGGGTCAGCACACAGAAGCTTGGTCCAGAGGGGCTTGAGCTTCATCTGAAGCTGAAGCAGACCAGGTAATGTGTAAGTCGCTCCTAAATGGTTTGGTGTGAAAGCACAGGGAGCAAGAAAGCACCTCAGCTTGATACCCTGATAGACCAGGAAAAGCTATTTGTAAAAGTGAGCTCAGTTGCAGTGAAGAGCTCCAGGATTGAAGGGGGAATCATGGAGAGAATTTGGAGTTTTGCACCTTGAGAGACCGAAAAAGCCTATTAGTAAAGGTGCAGCCACAGTATTAGTAGAGAGTCCGCTTTTGTAGATGCCAGGACATGGATGACCACCCAAGGTACAGTCACGTGCCTAAAGAGGAGCTGTGTGCTGTGGGTAGCAGAGGAGAAAGTGAGTGATGAAATCTTTGGAACCCAAAAGATCTTGAATGAATTCTGGAGTCCATCTGACTACTTGCTGGACTTACGTGTCCCAATCTTCTCTTTGGAATATAAGGCTCACTTGTTTGTATTTTTACAGGTGCCCACATTAAGAGACTTTTAAAAGAGAGGTGAACTTTCAAGTGTTTGGATATTTTCAAGGACTGTGGGGCTTTAAGCTTGTACTGTCTTATGCTGTAGTATTAAGTTAACATCAACTTGGGACAAGAAATGGAAGGTTGTAGCTTAAGAGAGAGTGTTTGTGTGTCAGTTTGACAAGGGCCAATCTGCTGGATAGCTTTAATGTCAACTTGACACACATGGTTGAGGGGGCCTCAAATGGAATTTCCTCTATTGGACTGGCCTATAGCCATGTCTGTGGGCCATTTTCTTGATGTTTGATGAAGTGGGAGGTCCCACCCACTGTGGGCAGTGCCACCCTTGACAGTATTTTTTTCTGTGTTTTGTATAAGAAAGCAGCCTGACCATGGGCTAGGGAGCAAGCCGGTAAGCTCAGGTTAATCTTTGAACCCTCGTTCATTATGTATCTGCTTCCCAGTTCTAGAATCAGCATCAAGTGTAGCAGAAATAAATTTTAATAATGAAAGTCAACTTGATAGATTGTGACTATATTCAGAAAGGGTTACATACACAATACTGTCAACATGTCTGTTATAAATCAAATGTTGTACTAGTCTTTTTTGTTGCCTGATCTCCTTTGACAATAGTTATGTCACTTAATAAAAATAACGCCATAATCAAATGAGGATTAGTTAGATGTTGGAAATTAATTTCTTCTCAGTATGGATACTGAAATAAAACTTTGTTTACTCTTTTATAACAGGGTAGTGAACATATCTTGAGATTTCATCAGGTACATTAAGAACCCTTGCAACCACTTATTCATCCTCAAAAATGTTTGTGTGTGTGTGTGTGTGTTGTGTGTTGTGTGTGTGATTCCTTTAAATGGAAAAAGATATCTAGAGTGATATATGCATGTGACACATGCAAAGAATCGTGAGAGTTATTGTATCCAATTTAGCCACTTCTGCCACTACACATGTGAAAATGTGTACAGCCGTGGAGTACAGTATAAAATTTAAGCTTGAATCAGCAGACTTCATACAACTCAGTTATCATGGATCTATGAATTTGAGGCCGATATATTTTACTTCACAAATAACTTAGGAAGCCAACTATGCTGGCCACTTTAGCCACTATGCCACCAATACTGCACCTATTTGGGGGTAAAATAAATTAAAGCGAACAAACAACCAAAAAAGACTGTTCAAAGAACTGACTGAAACAATACATTTCTCCAAAACAGTAAACTTCTCATCGAAAAATTTTAAAAAGACTGAGAAAAAATATAAAAGACATATGGCAGAATGCATGGAGCTGTGATGGTAGGTCATAGAAGGAGAATGGGTCTAAATGGATAAAGAACAGTCGTTTGAAATGCAAAAGTTCACTAAAAGAGTTAGGAAAATAAATGAAATAAAAAAAAATGACTAGGGAGTCAAAACACCTCACCAAGAGAAGGTGCTTATTCAGTTCCCTGGGAAATATACACATGGATATGAAGTAATCCTTGATTTTGGAGTAATGCCTGGGAACCTTTTCGATAAGAGTTTATTGTGAAGTAAGGTCTTCTCTTTCTCTCTTGTCCCTTCTCCCTGATCATTGATTACTACTCACTTTTACTCCTAAGAATCAAAATTATATTTCCTACTTCTTTGATTATACGAGTATTTTATATCTACTGATCTTAATCCAAAGCTTATTAAACTCTTTGGGGAAATAAAATTAAATTATATTTTTAAGAACTACCTTATTAGTTACTCCAGTAAGCATGCAATGTTTATTACAGCTCAGAGATTTCAGCAAATGCCTTTTAACTGAACTTGTTTTGTAGCTGGCCCTTAGCAATTTTGTTAACTTTAATGATAATTAACAATTAGACATGTGAGTGAGCTGGGGTGAGTGTCAAGGAGTGATAGGTGCATTGGCTGTTTATGAATTCTAACAATCAAGTATGGAATGCGAAAATAGACTAATGAAAATGACTATATTGCTCTGAGAAGTCTGACTCATGCCCATAGATATTACAACATCTTGTGAGTAACCTACAATTATCGTTTTCTCTTTTTTTTTTAATTTTTATTGATGCTTTGCATTTGTACATGTCATCTTCCAATTCAGTATAGGCATATTCTCCTTTCCATTCCCGCCCACCCCACCCCCATCCCAATCATTCTGCCATAACTGTCCTGCACCTTTCTCTTTATTTTTTTTCCTTTTTAGCTATAAGTGATAATACCATGAGTACAAGCACCTTCTGTAAAACCAATTTTGCAGGCTGTTGTGCCCAAAGCCCACAGCCCCACATCCAGTGGGGTGACGTTGTTGTTCAATCAAGTTGACAAGTCGTGTCCAGACTACATTGCTGAAGTTTCACCTTCAACCCCAAATCGACCTCTTACATTCTACCACACCTCTCTTCTGCAGATTGTTCCTAGGGTTAGAAAAGGGGCAGGTGGATGAGAAGTAAAACAGTCTCACTCTCTCTGGAGCTGTTATTGGACTCTGGTCATTCTGGCTGTTTCCTTTCATGGGTCTGACAGTTTGTCCAGGAATAACCTTTTGATCCTACTAATCCAAACAATCAATATATAGGTATTAAGCACGACAATAGTTATGGTTTACTTTGGCATAGACAATATGTTTGGATATGTTAATCCATGAATTACATTTTTCCCCTGTTAAATATACAGGGTCTTACTCGTGACATTATAAACATTCCTAACCTGTAGAGGATGTAACTTGTGCATCAGCCATGCGGTTATCCACCAAGAGAGAGCCATATTCAATAGATTGGGATATACAGGACATGGCTCCCTGCGCAACAGTATTTCCAGGCAGTAGTAGCTGGTGCTGACTGAGCCTGCTTGAACTCAGGAGACCCATATTGCTTTATTGTTTAGTGGCCTTTGGTAACACTCTCTGCATTCCAGAGGCCATCTGTACATTTGCATGTACATCTCAATACATCCCACCCATGTTAACGTCAGTCTTCAGCAGTGCTATCGCCTCTCCTCCTGCAGGTATCCCAACTTAGAGGTCAAGGATCCCTTACCTTTTGTGGGGCCTGATCCCTGCCACATCCCCCTGGAAACAATCCATTGCTGGTGTCAGACTCCTGCATTAATATACTTGCCTAAGTGCATAGCCAAGGACTTTAGTATTATATTTGTCTGAACAGGAGTAAAACTCCTCACATTCTTATGTTATTATCATTAAAGAAGAGCATTTTTTACCAGTTTTATAAGAGATTAACTCTAATATATTGTCTCCATTTACAGTTAAAGAACCTCATGTCATATTTCTCCTTGTTTCTATGGGGGAAGGAAGGAAAGTCTCTCATTCATCAAACCTGTGGCAACTAGAAGTAATAAGTTTCATTAGGAACATTAAATAGTTGTTACATTAGGATCCACAGAAGGGTCGATTGTTATGCACTTGAGGCTTTTCTTCTTTTCAATGTTAGATGGTCAACCTTTCACGTTGGCACTTCTAGGTAATCTATCCATGCAAAGCTGTAGTCTTCTTGCCAGCACGTAAGTGTGAACAGACTTTTGTCTCGTTTGAACATAACAAATCTTTTCCGTGAGTTAGTTTTAAATTGATATTGCCAAGTTATTTGAAAAGGTTTCATGTCTTTTGCGTATCCCCCCTTTTTTTTCTTACACATGAGTCTCCAAGAATTATTATAATACATAATAAGTGGATCAAGGCACAGTTTCATCAAATTCACCTCATGGTTTTTCTGGTGTGATATATATTGATAACTTTGGGAAGCAACTTAACTTTTTTGCTTAATCTCTTAAAGAGAATGCACAGGTGATTACGTACCAACAGAAGAAATATTATAGAGAATTGTATGTGCCAAACCCGAGTTATTGTGCTCACAGATTTGTGATTAAAAAAAATGTGACAACAGCGGAATTATATTACTCTTAATCAGATGCAAATCTACCTGGTTTTTATCACGAGCTCGTTAAACCAATATTGGTTTAAATACACTATATTATTTTACTAAGTCCTACACGACTATGATTCCTGTGACAGTTGTCTAGGCGCATTGAGGTATCTTTGCTGAACTACGATCAATCTAAATATGCCTTAATCGAATAACACCGCCTGTCCTCTTATCCCACCATCCCCTCTGTAATTCACCATTCATCTAGTTTTCTGATGCAGTCATTTTCTGTTGTTGTTCTTTTACTATGCATCCCTCTCCTGAAAATATTTATATCTGGGTTGTTCGTACTAGCATCCACATATGGGGACACCATTGTTCCCATTTTTCTGGGATGGTGTTATTTCACTTAACATAATGTCTTCCAGCTCATACCATTTACCTGCAAAGTTCTTGATGTTTTCCAATCTTTACCTCACTGCATAGAAATCAATGTATAACATGACACATTTTGTCTATCCATTCTCAGTTGGAGGGCACTTCTGGTTCCAGCTTTTTGCTATTGTGAACAGAACTGCATATAACATAGCGTGCATATCTTCTGCAGGTAAGTTGGTGTCTTGTGGTAAATACCAGAGTGGTCAAGATGTCAATTGGGAAGGTCTTCTTGAGTCTTTAAGGGTTCACACTTGCTTCCATATGGTCTGTACAGAGTTACATTCCACAGAATGGATGGTTCCCTTTCCCCGCAACCTCTCCGCACTTGGTATCACTTATAGTCTTGATGCCTGCCATCTTATTGGAGTAAGGTATAATCTCAAAAGTGATTTTAATTTTCATTTCAACTTAAATGTGACTAACTAAAATATTTTCAGCAATCTTAATTAATGTAAAGTCTGATCAGCATTTTTATGTACTTTTAGTATATACTTGTTTTCTTTATTTTGTTTCTCCCGTTGTTTAATGCTCTTATACTCTGGGAAATCAATGTTGTCAATTATCTGCTGTGAGGTTTCCTCCACATGTGGACTTCTCCTCACTTCCTTATCTGCTCTCTTGCTGTAAAGCTTTGAGTTTAAGAGCCATTATGTCATTGGTCGACTATTTTTTGCAGCTGCTGTCTATTTAGGAAGTCTTTTCCTAAACCATGTTGTAGTCATGCTCCAAGCTCCTTTCTTCACCTTCCAGATTGGGGGTTTTTTTTTTTTTTTTTTTTTTTTTTTTTTTTTTCTTTTTTTTTTTTTTTTTTTTTTTTTTTTTTTTTTTTCTTTTTTTTTTTTTTTTTTTTTTTTTTTTCACCATTGAGGTCTTGTCCATCTGCGAGTTGACCTGACAAGGGAGGCTAGGTTTAATTCATTCTTCTACAAGTGTTGATCCATTTTGCCAACACCACTTGCTTGAAGCTGCTTTCCTCATTGTNGCGTGCGCCACCACACCCAGCTTAAAGATGGTTCTCAGCCACCATGTGGGTGCTGGGGATCAAACCAGGGTCCTCTACAAGAACAGTCAGCGCTCTTAACTGCTGAGCTATCTCTCCAGCCCACAAAGTAGATACTTTACAAATAGTCGTGCTGTTCACATCATGGGTGGCAAAACGACATTTGATATCTTATTCAAGAATTGCATGAACAAGAAGTCTGTCGAGGATCTTGGCAATTGCTGGTGAATCTTCTGAGCACCAGGGTAAGAACTGGCAGTCTGGGAGGCTGTAAATTCCCAGACTGAGCAGGTCATAAATAATTGATGGATAATCTTCCTTAAAAGAGAATCTGGCGCCATGGCAACCACAAGCACATTCAGTGTTGTGACTGTGGATTATAATTACCAAGTTATTAACCAGAGGGTTATGTGAGAGATTGATGGCTCTTGCTCAATGTAATAAGTCCTTTAAATGCTAAATAATAAGATAAATGCAAGGGATAAATAAGTTCAGTGGCTTATTTATGGGACAATTACAGGATATTTTCAGCCTATAAGCCAGGGCATCTGCAGACACGCAATGGATGGGGAGCCCCAAGTGAGAAGTTGGGAGGCTGGACTCTCTGCAACCTGCTGGCTGGTGACCTTGAACAGGTGTGTCATTGCTCAGAGCCCCCGTTTCTTCATTTGGAAACCTGGAGACTGAGTAATGACATGATTTCACATGTGGTGCTCAGCACAGTACCTAATTCTTGAGAAATGGTTACGAAGTTCTAACTCATTGTATCATCTGACTAGAAATAATGGTCTTACCCATCCTGTGAGACAGTCCTACTTTCTGTGTTCAGACAATAAATAATTGGTACAATTGGCAAGAGACTAATCAATAAATTATATTTAAAATAAAAAAAAAAAGCCTCCTCCACCTAATCCTTGTATTTCCATATTCTCTCCTTTCCCTTGGGCCATAAAATATGCGATAAACTAATGCCAACTCTATCTGCCCTGTATCACCAAGCCTATCTCTCTGGGACTTGAAGCACCTAGTAGGCAGAACACTTAGCTGCCATATTAAATTACAAACAGTTCCCTATTAACTTTGCAGTTTGAAAGCCTGCTATCACTATACAGCTCATGCCCTCCATTACTGTCTCAAGCCAACGTAGCTCATCCAAACTCATCTGGATCTTATTTCAAAGCATTTGATCCTTTACATAAATACTTGACACTACAGGAGGAAATCTCCATACTAACAGTCCAGTCATTTGAATTATCACTGGTACGAACTGTGCAAACCAGTCCTGAATGTCAAGCAGTAGAAATCATCATCTTCGGAGAAGTCAAACCCAAAGTATTCATGTTAAGGAACTTTGACAAAGAAATGTAACTTAAATAAAACAATTTTGCATTTTAAATTGATTCATATATTATCATTTTGCCACTTTATTTTCACTACTGCCTGAACACAGAAATATGTTGAGGCTGTTTAAGGTGTAAGTCACAAAAAACAGTTGTGTTGCTTATGGATCTAAAACATTTTTCTCTTTTAGCCAATTTTGGGGATTTGATGTGTCTCATGATATTCCATATACCACCTCAAATACAACCCATAATTATAATAATTCATTTATTATTACAAATTAAATACATAAGCGAGAAAAAATAATTAAGGATAAACTTCTCAGGAGAAAAACAACTTATACCTTAAAATTTTAGAACCTTTTCTCTCAATTTTTCCCCGTAACATCTGCTAGATAAGATGCCTATCAAAAATAAAAAAATATTTTATCAAATATATGTTTTAATAAGCTAATTTAAAGGGCCAAATAATGGCTGGATCCAGTTTCTCTGATGAACTGGTGGCAAGGCACTGCATCTGTCTTGCATTCATAAAGGCCACCTTGGATTGATAAACAGTCGCAGAGAAACTGCAATCTGGCAAGAGAGACCTTTTTCTTCACAGGAATAGCTGTCATTGTCTGTGTGTCTTCTCCAATCAGGCCTTTCAGGGTAACCTGCTCAGGAGACATTAGATAGCAACATGCTGACCTATGTAGCTCCTCCTGTACATCACTTGTCATTAGTCTAACACTCCTGGTCACCAAGATGGGCATGCTTCCTTTATAAAACAAAGAAATGAGAGTTATAGAGATTACTTTCATAAAAGAAATGAAATCTGAAACGATGACTTTTTTTTTTTCTTTATGAGACAGGGACTCTCTGTATCCTGGAACTCATTATGTAGACAAGGCTGGCCTTGAACTCACAGAGATCTGTCTGCCTCTGCCTCTCAAGTGCTGGGATTAAAGGTGAGTGCCACCATGTGTGTCCTTGAACTAATGACTTTTATTTAGCCTAGGAAAACTCACAGAATATGCGCACTGTGACATGTGCAGCTGATATTGTTTCTTCAGAACATCAATTTTCTCCTCCTTCCAGAAAAAATGTGTTAAGATGAATATGTTTGAGAATTAACATATCAAAGCACTGAAAGTCAGTAAACATCTGTCCTGGATAGCTTTAGTGTCAACTTGACATACGTGGGTTGAGTAACCCTCAACTGAGGAATTGCCTCCTTAGGACTGGCCTGTGGCCATGTCTGTGGGGTATTTTCTTGATTGTTGAGTGATGTAGGAGGGCACAGCCCTTTGTGGGGGAACAGCCCCTTGGCAGGTTGTTCTGTTTTGTATAAGAAAGCATGCTGAGCATGAGCTAGGGAGCAAGCCAATAAGGATTTGTTCCCCTATGGCCTCTTTTTAGCTCCTGCCTCCAAGTTCCTGCCCTAAGTTCCTACCTTGGTCTCCCTGTGTGATGAACTTTGACTTAGGAGATATGAGCCAAAGAAATTCTTTCCTTCCCAAGTTGGTATTGATCACAGCAATTGAAAACAACCTAGAACATAAATCGTAACCAAGATTAGGGTATTAATGTGACAGACCAGCCTTAGTGTTTTGGGAAGGAGCGTGGAAGCACTTGGAACTTTGGGCTAGAAAACTCATTGAGTGATTAGATTTTGTTACTATACAGCTTGAAACAGTCATGCTGAAAGAAGTGTAGATGATGGAGACCTGCACTGTGAAGTCTCAAAGAGAAATACATACCATTAGGACTGCTTTATCATATTTTATATTGAGGACCTGGGTGTTCTGGTTGGCTGGCCTGAAGAATTAGCTGTCATTAAGAAGATACCACAACCTGAAGTGAAACATTTGTTTTATTGAGACAATTGATGCTGATTAGCTGGGGCTTTGAAATCAGCTATAAGTAACAAAAGACAACATCACTGTTTGACATTTTCTGGGAAGAATTTCCTCAGGGTCAGCAAACAGAAGCTGTGGTCCAGAGGGGGCTTGAGCTTCCATCTGAAGCTGTAAGCAGGACCAGGTAATGTGTAAGAGTCTCCTAAATGGTTTTGGTGTTGAAAGCACAGGGAGTCATAGAAAGCACCTCAAGCTTGATACCCTGATAGACCAGGAAAAGCTATTGGTAAAAGTGCAGCCTCAGTTGCAGTGAAGAGCTCCAGGATTGAAGGGGGAATCATGGAGAGAATTTGGAGTTTTGCACCTTGAGAGACCGAAAAAGCCTATTAGTAAAGGTGCAGCCACAGTATTAGTAGAGAGTCCAGCTTTTTGAGATGCCAGGACCATGGGATGACCACCAAGGGTAGCAGTCACTGTTGCCTAAAGGAGGAGCTGTGTGTGCTGTGGGTAGCAGAGGCAGAAAAGTGGAGCTGATGAAATGCTTTGGAACCCAAAAGATCTTGAGTGAATTCTGGAGGTCCAGTCTTGAGCTACTTTGCTGGACTTACGTGTGCCCAATTCTTCTCTTTGGAAATAAGGCTCTACTTGTTTTGTATTTTACAGGTGCCCACAGTTAAGAGACTTTTAAAAGAGAGCGTGAACTTTCAAGTGTTTGGATATTTTCAAGGACTGTGGGGCTTTTAAGCTTGTACTGTCTTATGCTGTAGTATTAATGTTAACATCATATCTTGGGGACAAGAAATGGAAAGGTTGTAGCTTAAGAGAGATGTGTTTTGTGTGTCAGTTTGACAAGGGGCCAATTCTGCTGGATAGCTTTAATGTCAACTTGACACACATGGGTTGAGGGGGCCTCAACTGGGGAATTTCCTCTATTGGACTGGCCTATAGCCATGTCTGTGGGCCATTTTCTTGATTGTTGAGTGATGTGGGAGGTCCCACCCCACTGTTGGCAGTGCCACCCTGGACAGTTATTTTTTTCTGTGTTGTATAAGAAAGCAGCCTGACCATGGGCTAGGGAGCAAGCCGGTAAGCTCAGGTTAATCTTTGAACCCTCGTTCATTATGTATCTGCTTCCCAAGTTCTAGAATCAGCATCAAGTGTAGCAGAAATAAATTTTAATAATGAAAGTACAACTTGATAGATTGTGACTATATTCAGAAAGGGTTACATACACAATACTGTCAACATGTCTGTTATAAAATCAAATGTTGTACTATGTCTTTTTTGTTGCCTGCATCTCCTTTGACAATAGTTATGTCACTTAATAAAAATAACGCCATAATCAAATGAGGATTAGTTAGATGTTGGAAAATTAATTTCTTCTCAGTATGGATACTGAAAATAAAACTTTGTTTTACTCTGTTTATTACAGGGTAGTGAACATATCTTGAGATTTCATCAGGGTTACATTAAGAACCCTTGCAATCCACCTTATTCTGATCCTCAAAAATGTTTGTGTGGTGTGTGTGTGTGTGTGTGTGTGTGTGTGATTTCCTTTAAATGGAAAAAGGATATCTGATGAGTGATATATGCATGTGACACACATGCAAAGAATCGGTGAAGTATCATGTATCCAATTTATAGGCACACTTTCTGCCCTACACATGTGAAAATGTGTACAGCCGTGGAGTATACAATGTATAAAATGTAAGCTTTGAAATCAGCTAGACTTCAGTACAAGCTCAGTTATTCATGGATCTTATGATATTTGAGGCCGAATATTTTTACTTCACAAATAAACTTAGGAAGCCAACTATGCTGGCCACTTTAGCCACTATGCCACCAATACTGCACCTATTTGGGGGTAAAATAAAATTAAAGCGAACAAAAAACACAAAAAAAGACTTGTTCAAAGAACTGACTGAAACAATACATTTCTGTCCAAAACAGTAAACTTCTGCATCGAAAAATTTTAAAAAGACTGAGAAAAAAATACAAGACATGTATGGCAGAATGCATGAGCTGTGATGGGGTAGAGGTCATAGAAGGGAGAATGGGTCTAAATGGATAAAGAAATGTCGTTTGAAATGTGCAAAAGTTCACTAAAAGAATTAGGAAAAATAAATGAAATAAAAACAAATAAAGCTAGGGAGGTCAAAACACCTCACCAAGAGAAGGTGCTTATTCAGTTCCCTGGGAAATATACACATGGATATGAAGTAATCCTTGATTTTGGAGTAATGCCTGGGAACCTTTTCGATAAGAGTTTATTGTGAAGTAAGGTCTTCTCTTTCTCTCTTGTCCCTTTTCTTCCTGATCATTGATTACTACTCACTTTTACTCCTAAGAATCAAAATTATATTTCCTACTTCTTTGATTATACTGAGTATTTTAATCTACTGACTTAATCCAAATGCTTATTAAACTCTTTCTGGGGAAATAAAATTAAATTATATTTTTTAAGAACTAGTCCTTTATTAGTACTCCAGTAAGCATGCAATGTTTATTACAGCTCAGAGATTTCAGCAAATGCCTTTTAACTGAACTTGTTTTGTAGCTGGCCCTTAGCAATTTTGTTAACTTTAATGATAATTAACAATTAGACATGTGAGTGAGCTGGGGTGAGTGTCAAGGAGTGATAGGTGCATTGGCTGTTTATGAATTCTAACAATCAAGTATGGAATGCGAAAATAGACTAATGAAAATGACTATATTGCTCTGAGAAGTCTGACTCATGCCCATAGATTTACATAACATCTGTGTGAGTAACCTACAAATTTATGTCTTTTCTCTTTTTTTTTTAATTTTTATTGATGCTTTGCGCATTTTGTACATCATTTTCCAATTCAGATCAGGCATATTTCCCTTTCCATTCCCCCGCACCCCCACCCCATCCCAGATCATGTATTCTGCCATAACTGTCCTGCACCTTTCTCTTAGTTTTTTTTTTCCTTTTTTAGCTATAAGTGATAATCCATGAGTACAAGCATCCTTCGTGCAAAACCAATCTGCAGGCTGCTGTGCCCAAACTCCCACAGCCCCACCATCCAGTGGGGGGTGACAGGTTGTTTGTTCAATCAAGTTGATCAAATGAGTGTCCAGACTACATCGCTGAAGTTTCACCATTCACCCCAATCGGAGCCTTTACATTCTACCACGCCCTCTCTTCTGCAGATTGTTCCCTAGGCTTAGAAAAGGGGCACAGGTGGATGAGAAGTAAAACTGTCCTCTCTCTCTGGAGCTGTTGACTTGGATTCTGGTCAATTCTGGCTGTTTCCTTTCATGGGCTGACAGTTTGTTCAGGAGTAACCTTTCGATCCTACTAATGAAGCACAAGCAATTAGATATATAGGTATTTAAGCAGCACTAATAGTTATGGTAGGTTACTTTGGCATAGACACATATGTTTGGATGATATGTTAATTCATGAATTATATTTTTACCCCCTGATAAATATAACAGGGTCTTACTGTGGCTTATGACATCTCCTAACCTGTAGAGGATGTAGGCTTGTGGCATCAGCCATGGGTTATTCCTCCAAGGAGAGAGCCAACAGCCAATTAGATTTGGGATATACAGGCACATGGCTGCCTCTGCTGCACAGTATTTCCAGGCAGGTGAAGTGTAGCTGGTGCTGATGGTGGAGTCTTGCTTGACTCAGGGAGACCCGTATTTGCTTTATTGGTTTAGTGGCCTTTGGGAACACTCTCTGGCATTCCAGAGGCCATCTGTACCCTTGCATGTGCGGTCTCAATACATCCCTCCCATGTTAACGTCAGGTCTTCGGCAGCAGGGTCTTATCGCCTCTCCTCCTGCAGGTATCCCAACTTAGGGGCAAGGAGCCCTTACCTTTTGTGGGGCCTTGGATCCCCTGGCCAACATCCCCCTGGTAGAACAATCCATTGCTGATGTCAGAGCTCCTGCATTAATATACTTTGCCTAAGTGCATAGCCCAAGGACTTTAGTATTATATTTGGTTCTGAACAGAGTATAATCCTTTTCACAGTTCTTATGTCTATTAGTCAATTAAAGAAGGCATTTTTACCGGTTTTATAAGAGATTACCTCTATAATAGTTGTCTCCAATTTACAGTTGGAAAATGACATCATCATCGTCATATTTCTCCTTGTTCTATGGGGGGGGAGGCAAGAAAGTCATATCAAAACCTTTGTTGCACCTAGAAGGTATAAGTTTCATTAGGACTCATTATAGATAGTTGTTACATGTAGGATCCACAGAAGGGTTCGATGTTTATGGCAATCTGAGGCTTTTCTTCCTTTCAGTGTTCAGACGGGTCAACCTTTCAGTTGCCACTTTTTGGTACATCCTACTCAATGCAAAGCTGTATCTTTTCTTTCTCAGCCGTTAAGTTGGTGACATTTTGTCCTGTTGGAACAAACAAATCTCTTCCCATAGTTAGTTTTAAGATTTGAATTGCAAGGTTCTTGACTAGAAGGTTTCATGTCTGTCTGTACCCCCCCCCCCCTTTTTTTTTAACCCATGAGTCTCCAGAAGACAGTTGTATTATACATAACTATAGGGTGGAATCAAGGCACAGATTTCATCAAATTCACCCATGTTGTTTTGGGTGACTATATATGATTAACTTGGGAAGCAAACTTAATTTTTGCTTTAAATCATCTTAAAGAGAATGCTACAAGGTGATACTGTACAACAGAGAAATTATAGAGAACATTTGTATGTGCCAATCCCAAAGTTATTGCTCTAGAGATTTTGTGTAAAACAAATGTGGACAACAGCAAATTATATCTACATTTAACTCAGATGCATTACCGTTTTTATCAGAGTCTGTAAACCAATGTTGTTTAATATACACATATTTACTTTTACTAAGTCCTAAAACACCATGTATCCTGTAGACAGTGTCTAGGTGAAACTGAGTACTTGCTGAACTCACATCAATTAAATATGCCTTGATTGAATATACATCCGTGTCCCTCTCCCACCCATCCCCCCTTCCCAATTCACCATTTCAGTCCATTTTCTGATGCAGTCTTTCTGTTGTTGTTCTTTTACTATGCATCCCTCTCCATGAGAAATATTTATATCTGGGTTGTTGGTACTAGCATCCACATATGAGGGACACCATTTGTCGTTTGTTTTTCTGGGACTGTGTTACTTCACTTAACATAATGTCTTCCAGCTCCATCCATTTACCTGCAAAGTTCATGATGTTGTCCCTCTTTACTGCTGCATAGAACTCCATTGTATACATGTACCACATTTTCTCTATCCACTCGTCAGTTGAGGGGCACCTGGGCTGGTTCCAGCTTTTTGCTATTGTGAACAGAGCTGCAATAAACATAGCTGTGCATGTATCTTTGCAGTAAGTTGTGTCTTGTGGGTATATACCCAGGAGTGGTATGACTGGGTCAAATGGAAGGCTCATTTTGAGTCTTTTAAGGGTTCTCCACACTGTTTTCCATAGTGGCTGTACTAGTTTACATTCCCACCAGCAATGGATGAGTGTTCCCCTTTCCCCGCAACCTCTCCAGCATTTGGTAACATTCGTGTTCCTGATCCTAGCCAGTCTTATTGGAGTAAGGTGATATCTCAAAGTGGTTTTAATTTGCATTTCCTTAATTATCAGAGATGTTGAACAGTTCTTAAGATGTTTCTCAGCCATCTCTAATTCCTCCTCTGTGAAGTCTCTATTCAGATCTTTGCTCCATCTTTTGAGTGATTCATTTGTTTTCTTTCTTCTTTGTTTTTTGAGTAGCTTGTATACTCTGGAAATTAATGCTTTGTCAGATGTATCTGCTGTGAAGGTTTCCTCCCACTCTGTGGGTCTTCTCCTCACTTCCTTTATTGCTTCCTTTGATGTACAGAAGCTTTTGAGTTTAATGAGGTCCCATTTGTCAATTGTCGATCTTATTTCTTGTGCAGCTGCTGTCTGATTTAGGAAGTCTTTTCCTACACCTATGTCTTGTAGTCTGCTGCCAAGCTTCTCTTCTATCACCTCCAGAGTTTGGGGTTTCACATTGAGGTCTTTGGTCCATCTGGAGTTGACCTTTGTACAAGGTGAGAGGTAGGGGTTTAATTTCATTCTTCTACAAGTGGTGATCCAGTTTTGCCAACACCACTTGCTGAAGATGCTGTCTTTCCTCCATTGTGTATTCTTGGCCCCCTTGTCAAATATGAGGTGGCTGAAATTGTATGAGCTCAGGTTTGGATCTTCAGTTTTATTCCATTGGTCAACTGGTCTGTTTTTGTGCCAGTACCAAGCTGTTTTTATGACTATAGCCCTGTAGTATAGTTTGATGTCTGGTATAGCGATCCCCCCTGTATTGCTCTTTTCACTCAGGATTGCTTTGGCTATTCGGGGTCTTTTGTTTTTCCAAATGAAATTGAGGATTTTTTTTTCCAAGCCTGTGAAGAAACTCTTGGGGATTTTGATTGGGATTGCATTAAATCTGTACACTAGTTTGGGTAGGATGGACATTTTTACTATATTTATTTTCCCAATCCATGAGCATGGGAGGTTTGTCCATCTTCTGATGTCTTCCTCAATTTCCTTTTTCAGGGGTTTAAAATTTTTGTTGTAGAGATCCTTGGTGTCTTTGGTTAGGTTTGTTCCTAGGTATTTTATTGTTTTTGAGGCTATTGTGAGTGGGAAGGTCTCCTTGTAGTCCTTCTTCAGTTGCTTGTTGTTGGTGTAAAGAAAGGCTACTGATTTTTCTAGATTTATTTTGTATCCTGCCACTTTACCAAAGCTCTTAATCATTTCTAGGAGTTTTCTGGTGGAGTTCTTAGCATCCCTTAGGTAGACAATCATATCATCAGCAAAAAGGGATAGCTTGATTTCCTCTTTTCCAATTAGAACTCCTTTAATTTCCTTTTCTTGCCTTATTGCCCTTGCAAGGGTTTCCAGCACTATATTGAAGAGGAGTGGTGACAGGGGGCAGCCTTGCCGAGTTCCTACCTTCAAGGGGAATGCTTCTGTCATTTCCCCATTTAGGATGATATTGGCTGTGGGTTTCCTGTATATGGCTTTGATTACATTGAGGAATGATCCCTCTAGGCCAATTCCCTCCAGGACTTTAAACATGAAAGGATGCTGGATTTTGTCAAAGGCTTTCTCCGCATCAATTGAGATGATGGTGTGGTTTTTGTCCTTCAGTCCATTGATATGTTTGATGATGTTTATTGATTTTCGTATGTTGAACCATCCCTGCATCTCTGGTATGAATCCAACTTGGTCATGGTGGATGATTTTCTTGATGTGAGTCTGTATGCGATTTGCCAGAATCCTGTTTAGAATTTTGGCATCTGTGTTCATTAGGGAGATGGGTCTATAGTTCTCCTTTTTGGTTGTATCTTTCCCTGGTTTTGGTAGTAGCGTAATGCTGGCCTCATAGAAGGATTCTGGGAGAAGTCCCTCCGTTTGTATCCTTCTAAACAATTTAAGTAGTAATGGTTGTATGTCTTTTCGAAATATTTTATAAAATTCTGCCGTGAAACCATCCGGGCCTGGGCATTTTTTGGTTGGGAGGCTACTTATTACATCTTCGATTTCTTCCTGTACTATTGGTCTGTTTAGGCTGTCAATCTCTTCTTGGTTGAGCTTTGGTGATTCCCAGGATTTCAGATATTCATCCATTTCTTCTAGGTTTTCAAACTTAGTAGAGTATAAGTTTTTGAAGTAGTCCCGTATGATTGTCTGGATTTTTTCATTGTCTGTTGTGATGTTTCCCCTTTCATCACTGATTCTGTTGATTTGGAGTTGTTCCCTCTTTCTTTTGGTTAACTGGGCTAGAGGTCTGTCTATCTTGTTTATTCTCTCAAAGAACCAGCTTTTGGATTCATTGATTTTTTGTATGGTTTTCTTTGTTTCTATTTCATTGATCTCTGCTCTGATTTTTGTTATTTCTTCTTGTCTGCTCCGTTTAGGGTTCATTTGTTGTTGTTTCTCAAGTATTTTTAGCTGCAGTGTTAGGTCATTCACTTGTGTTCTTTCTGTTTTTTTAATGTAGGCACTTAGAGCTATAAACTTCCCTCTTAGGACTGCTTTTAAAGTGTCCCATAGATTTTGCTGTGTTGTTTTATCATTGTCATTCAGTTCCAGGAATGTTTTTATTTCTTTCTTTATTTCTTCCTTGACCCACTCATTATTCAGGAGAGTGTTGTTTAGTCTCCATGTGTTCCTGTAGGATGTAGGGTTTATTCTGGTGTTGATATTGAGTTTTATTGCACTGTGGTCTGATAGAATGCATGAGATTATTTCAATCTTTTTATATTTGTTGAGTTTTTCCCTGTGTCCCAGTATATGGTCTATTTTGGAGAATGTTCCATGAGGTGCTGAGTAGAAAGTGTATTCTCTGGTGTTTGGGTGAAATATTCGATAGATGTCTGTGAGGTCCATTTGGTGTATTGTGTCATTTAGTTCGGATGTCTCTCTGTTTATCCTTTGTCCTGTTGACCTGTCTAGGGGACTTAATGGGGTATTGAAGTCCCCTAGTATTAGTGTGCTGGGGTTAATCTGTGCCTTGAGATCCTGAAGAATTGTCTTTATAAAGTTTGGTGCACCGGTGTTTGGTGCATATATATTTATAATTGTGAAATCTTCATCGTCAATTGTTCCTTTAATAAAGATGTAGTGGCCCTCTTTGTCTCTTTTGATTTCTTTTGCTTTGAAGTCTATTTTGTCTGATATTAGAATAGCCACACCTGCTTTCTTTTTGGTACCATTTGCTTGGAATACTTTCTTCCATCCCTTCACCTTAAGTTGGTGCCTATCCTTGAAATTGAGATGGGTTTCTTGTAGACAGCATATAGATGGGTTTTGTTTCCTAATCCATTCTCCCAGTCTATGCCTTTTGATTGGGGAGTTTAGCCCATTAATATTTAAGGTTATAATTGAAAGATGGATGTTGCTTCCTTTCATTTTATTATCCATTTGGGCTTCTAGCCTCTGATTTTGCTCCTATGGTTATGTTTTATTAGTTTCTTTTCCTAGGTGTTTGAGGATTGTTGCTCCTCTCTTCTGCCCTTTGAATTGCTTCAAGTATTTTATGAAGAGTTGGTTTTCCAGACATGTATTCCATCATCTTGTTTATGTCATGGAAGATTTTTCTCTCTCCTTCAAGTATAGTCGACATTTTTGCTGGGTAAAGTATTCTGGGTTGGCATCCGTAGTCCCTTAACACTGGGAATGCTTTGCTCCATGTTCTTCTTGCTTTCATGGTTTGAGGCGAGAAGTCAGTTGTAATTCTGATGGGTTTCCCTTTGTATGTGACTTGTTTTTCTTTTGTAGCCCTCAGAATTTTGTCTTTATTTTGGGCATCTAGCATTTTAACTATAATATGGCGTGGGGTGTTTCTTTTCTGATCTTGTCTGTTTGGGGTCCTATGTGCTTCTTGTATTTGTATGGGTTTGTCTATTTTTAGTTTGGGGAAGTTTTCATCTATTATTCTGTTGAAGATCTGATCAATACTATTCTCTTGAGATTCTTCTCCTTCCTCTATTCCTATGATACGGACGTTTGACCTTTTCATAGTGTCCCATATTTCCTGGTTGTTCCACGTTTGTGTATTTTTAAATTTTTCATAGTCTTTATTTGAGCTTTTTAATTGCTCTGTGTTATCTTCCAGATCTGATATTCTTTGTTCTGCTTCCTCCATTCTACTTCTGAGGCTTTTTCCTTTCCTTTCTTCTTGATTGAATGTGTGTTCTAATTCCTTTTTCATTTCATCCTGTGTTTTTTTTAGTACTTCCATTTCCTTTTTGAGCTCCTCAATCTCTTCTTGGTGCTTCTCAATCTCTTCTTGGTGCTCCTTACTTCGTTGGTTGGCTTCCTTTTTCAGTGTTTCTACTTCCTTTCGGAGTTTGTTTTTTTCTCCCTCTAGTTCTTTCTGGAGTTTGTTGGTCTGTTCCTTTAGTTCTTTCTGAAGTTTGTCATTGTATCCCTCTAGGTCCTTTTTGAGTTTTTCATTCTCTCTCTTTAGTTCTCTATATTCTTTATTTTTTTCTCCCTCTAGTTCTTTCCGGAGTTTGTCAATCTGTTCCTTTAGTTCTTTCTGATGTTTGTCATTGTATCCCTCTAGGTCCTTTTTGAGTTTTTCATTCTCTCTCTTTAGTTCTCTGAATTCCTCTTTATGTTCTTTAATTTCTCTGCATAGGTCTGCAATTATTCCTCTAAGATCTGTTCCTTGGGTCTCCTCCAAGGGGTTCCCATTGTAGCTGTCTCCTACAGGTTTGGTAAAGCTTGGTGCAGGATTATCCTGTGCCTTTCCAATGCTGTCCCTTCATCAAGTCCCTGGCATGTGGGCTTCCCTTTTGTGGTTTAGATCACAAATAGCGGATGGTTTTGCTTTCTTCCTTCAGATGCCTTTTTTGTTGTTGTTGTTCCCTTTCCTCCTCCTTGTTTATGGAGTATGGACTTGTCTGCTTTTCAATTTTGTTGCTATATTGGATATTGGAAGCCAAAGCACTCTTCTCTTCTTGTTCTGAAGGTTCTCCAAAAAAAAAGAGTCCACTTGGATTCTCACCAATGGCGGGGGGGGTTATGCCTGATCTAGCCTGCGCCCCTGCAGCCTGCCCAAAGGCACAGCCGCACTGGCCAACCGACCCTCCGGACCCTCTGGCCCAGCACCCGGGTCCCACCCTCCAGGCCCCAGCTCCCAAGCTACTTGCCCAGGTGACTTCTGGGGAGCCTGCTCAAAGGTGCAGCCACACTGGCCGCCCGACCCTCTGGTCCCTCTGGCCCAGAGCCTGGGTCCCGCCCTCAAGGCCCCAGCTCCCAAGCTACTTGCCCAGGTGACTTCTGGGTAGCCTGCTCAAAGGCACAGCTGCACTGGCTGCCCAACCCTCCGGACCCTCTGGCCCAGCACCCAGGTCCTGCCCTCAAGGCCCCAGCTCCCAAGCTACTTGCCCAGGTGACTTCTGGGTAGCCTGCTCAAAGGCGCAGCCGCACTGTCCACCCGACCCTCCGGACCCTCATTATGTCTTTTCTCAACAATTGTGTTTCAGAGTTAGGAGATAATGGAAACATCTTATTTGATATGTTATAAACATCTCAAGATTTATTTTCAGGAAAAAACAGTAAAATATTTTATTTAATATGTAAATATAGTACTTACATATGAAACTCCTCAAAAATGCAATTTTTAAAATAATTCCCACCCTGTTTTTAGAGAAACAAAGGGAATAGTAAGAATATCCATCACCAAATACTCAGTGAACCTCCTGTTAATTTCCTTTAATTTCTTTCCATCCATTTTATATCTAATACATAGTTAAGGACTATTGATTTAATCTTGAGAGGACGCACTGCAGATAGCAAGTTGACATAGTTTTCCTAATAATCTTACAAACTATTGTTGAAATCACAGGCAGAATGGCCTTTATATTAAATACAGTCACTACTGATAATGTCCAAGTCTATCCTACCCAAATTAGAGTAAAATTCATATCCCCTTCAGTAACCTATATGCTTTGGAAGGTCTAGCCCAACATTATACCATTACTTCTGATTGCTTACAGGCTAGTTTCACTATGCTTTGCTTGGGATGTAAATCAATTTGGCCTGTTCCATATTGTGGCTGTTCTACTTCTTTCGTCCTCCTAGAGTTCTCGCCCTCCCTTGTTTAAAGTCTTCTTCATCATGTTCAGATCTTAGCTTGGAACTCTAGAATCTCTTAATTCTACCTGAAAAATGTTACTTAAACCTTATTTTTTTAATATTTTATTGAGTTTCTGTGTCTTTAATATAATAAATCTGATGAAATTTAGACTCCCTATCTGCTCCCCCCTCCCATAACCCCCTAACCAGATTTCACACATTCTATCCCATGGAGGCCTATCCAGAATTTGTAATAATATTGCCTTGGTGCACACTCTCCACTGGAATCTAGTCAGCCTATCTAGAGTCATTCTCTGGAACCAGATGCCAATGGCCAATGGTTTCTCAGCTAGGGCTGGGGCCTGCTGCCCATTTCCCCAGTACATGCTGGCTCTTTGTGCATGCTCTTGCCATTTTTGCAAGTTCATATGAACACATTTCTAGAGGTCTGAAAACATGTTTCATGCATCAAACCTGGCTCTTAAAATTTTTCAGCCTCTTCTTCCACAGCAGTCCCCAAGCTATGGGTGGATGAAGAATATGAATCTTATCCAGTAAGACCTTTTTGTTCATAGAAACCTGTAATTTTACACCTCTCTATGTAACTTTATTATTTCATTTACTTATTGGGGCCTATCTACCCCTATCTCAGTGACAGTAGTCAAGTTCTAATCTGAGTTTAGTGACATGTCTGTAATTACAGCAATCAGGACTAGAGACAAGAGAATTATTATGAGGTGGATGTTAAGCTGGAATACAGTAATAAGCCTGAAGCCAGTCTTGGCTATTTAGCTAATTCACGGTTATTCTATCATAAAAGTACTCTCTTAAAATTAAACCATCATGCAGGGATAGAAGGACAGTCAGGGGTGCACACACTCCATGCCCAAATGCCCAGGTGGGTTTGTGGTGTGCAGGCCTTTGGTGGTCCATCCTGGCAGCTGCCACCCAACACTAGAATCATAGAGAGGAACTGTGTGCCTGGATAGGACAGCCAGGGGTGCACAAACTCCATGCCCAGCTGCCCAGGTGGGGTCTGGTGCGTGGGCCAAAGGATCCCACCCATGCTACTGATACTGTGTTGAAACATATAAACTTCTGGTGCTGTGGATTACTGTTGTTGGGAGGATCCAGCAGTGTCAGTGATTTGAGGCTGCATAGCCAAAACTGAGGAAGAAACCAGCAGGAAGCAAACTGAGTGTCCAACCAGTCCTCCATATTAACATTTGAGATTAGCAACAGAAGGCAAACAAATAAACAAAGGGGAAAAACAACAACAACAAAAAATACACATGCCAAAAGCACAATGGAAAAACAACAGTATGGGAAAAGCTCAAAATAAATCTCCATAGAACTCAACCAATCCTGTAGAAAATCCCTACAAGGATATCTCCCTTGAAGGAAACCAAGACACTGACCTTAGAAGAATAATTGTAGACATATTCACAGACTATAAAGAGCACATCAGAGAACTAAAGGGAGAGAATGAAAAACTCATGAAGGAACTAGAAGGAAAGAATGATAAACTCCAGAAAGAACTAAAAGAAGAGACTGATAAACTCAGAAAAGAACTAGAGGGCGAGAATGACAAACTCCAGAAGGAAGTGAAAACATTGAAAAGATCTCAGGCTGAAAGGAAAAAAGAAGCTGAGTAGCAAAGCAAGGAGCTACAAGAAGAGAATGAAAAGCTCCAAAAGGAAGTGGAAATACTGAAGAAATCACAGGATGAAATAAAAAAGGAAATTGAACATTCATCCAATCAGCAGGAAAGGATGGAAAAAGCCTCAGAAGCAGAATAGATGAAGCAGAAAAAAGAATATCAGACCTACAGGATAACACAGTGCAGCAAGAAACCTCAAAGGAAAAAAAAAAAAAACCCAAGAGTGGAACAACCAGGAAATGTGGGGCACTATGAAAAGACCAAACCTCAACATCATTGGGATAGAGGAAGGAAGGAGAAGAATCCCAATAGTATTGATCAGATCTTCAACAGAATAATAGAAGAAAACTTCCCCAAACTGAAAAAAGACAAACTAATACAAATACAAAAAGCACATAGAACACCAAATAGACAAGACCAGAAAAGACATTCCCCATGCCATATCATAGTTAAAACACTAGATGCTCAAAACAAGGACAAAATATGGAAAGCCACAAGAGAAAAACAACAAGTTACATATAAGGGGAAACCCATCAGAATCACAGCTGACTTCTCAGTGCAAACATAAGAACATGGACCAATGTATTCCCAGTGCTAAATGACTTTAGATGCCAACCCAGATTACTATATCCAGCAAAAATGTCAATCATAGTTGAAGGAGAAAGAAAAATCTTTCATGACATAAACAAAATGAAAGAACACATGTCAAAAAAACCCAACATTTCAGAAAATACTTGAAGCAATTCAAAGAACAGAGGAAAGGAGTAACAATCCTTAAGCAACCCAAGAGAGAAATTACCAAAAGCATAACGGAGTAAATAAATACCTAGACCAAGAATGCAAATGAAAAATAAGTTGAAAGGAAACAACAGGCATCTCTCAATAATAACCTTAAATATTATTGGACTAAACTCTCCAATCAAAGGACATAGACTGAGAGAATGGATTAGGAAACAGAATCCATCTATATGCTGCCTCCAAAAACCCATCTCACCCTCAAGGACATACACTGCCTTAGAGTGAAAGGATGGAAAAAATATTCCAAGCAAATGGCACCAAAAAGCAAGTAGGGGCGGCTATGCTAATATCAGACAAAATAGACCTCAGAGTAAAATTAATCAGAAAAGACAAAGAGGGTCATTATATCCTTATCAACAGAAAAATAAACCAGGAATATTTCACAATCTTAAATATTTATGCACCAAACTCTGGTGCACCGAACTGTATAAACACAATCCTTCAGGACCTCAAGACACAGATTAATCCTAGCACACTAATAGAGGGGGACATCAATATCCCACTGAGCCCCCTGAATAGGTCAACTGAACAAAAACTAAACAGAGAGACATCAGAACTGAAAAATATAATACAGCAAAGGAGCATCACAGATATCTACAGAACATTCCACCCAAACACCAGAGAATATACATTCTACTCAGTGCCCCATGGAACATTCTCCAAAATCGACCACATACTGGGACACAAAAGAAATCTCAACAAATACAAAAAGATTGAAATTGTTCATGCATTCTTTTTTTTAATTTTTATTTATTTTGTATGTGTATGAATGTAGTGTCTGCATGTAGGTCTGTGCACCCATGTCGTGCAACACCGTGGAGGTCAAAGAGGGTGTCGGATTCCCCTGGAACTGGAGTTAAAGATGGTTCTCGGCCACCATGTGGGTGCTGGGGATCGAACCTGGGTCCTCTGCAAGAGCAGTTGGTGCTCTTAACCACTAGGTCATCTCTCCAGCCCCTATTCCATGCATTCTATCAGACCACAGTGCAATAAAGCTCAATGTTAACACCAGGGTAAGCCCTACTAACTATAAGAACACATCGATACTAAACAACACATCCTGAACAATGAGTGGGTCAGAGAAGTAAAAAAGAATGAAATAAAAGCATTCCTGGAACTAAACGAAAATGACAATACAATGCAACAAAACCTGTGGGATACATTAAAGTCAGTCCTAAGAGGGAAATTTATAGCCCTAAGTGCCCACATTAAAAAAAAAAAAAACAGAAAGAGAACAAGTAAATGATCTAACACTGCAGCTAAGAACACTTGAAAGACAACAACAAATGAACCCTAAACCCAACAGACAGGAAGAAATAACAAAAATCAGAGCAGAAATCAATGAAATAGAAACAAAGAAAATAATACAAAAGTCAATGAGTCCAAAATCTGGTTCTTTGAAAAGATAAACAAAATAGAGAGACCTCTAACAGCAGCTGCACAGGAAATAAGGACAACAGCTGACAAGTTGGACCTCATCAAACTCAAATGTGTTTGTGCAGTTGAGGAAACAATTAAGGAAGTGAAGAGAAAACCCAGAGTGTGAGGAAGCCTTCACCATTGATACATCTGACAGAGTATTAATATTCAGAATATATAAGCTAATTAAAAAGCAAAGAAGTAAAAAAACAAATGACTTACTCAAAAGATGGAGTAAGAGATGAACAGAGACTTCACCAGTAAGGAATTAAAGATGGGTGAGAAACATCTTAAAAAGTGTTCAACATCATTAATGATTAAGGAAATGCAAATTAAAACCACACTAAGGTATCATCTCACTCCAATAAGACTAGCCAAGATCAAGAAAACAAAAGACATAAAATGCTGGAGAGGTTGTGGGGAAAGGGGAACACACATCCACTGCTGGTGGTAATGTAAACTGGTACAACCACTGTGGAAAGCAGTGAGGAGAACCATTAAAAATCTCAGTATGGGGGCTGGAGAGATGGCCTAGCAGTTAAGAGCGCTGACCGCTCTTGCAGAGGAACCAGGTTTGATCCCCAGCACCCACATGGCGGCCGAGAACAGTCCAGAACTCCAATTCCAGGAGAACTCCAGTTCCAGGGGAGTCTGACACCCTCTTCTGACCTCCGTGGCATTGCACGACATGGGTGCACAAACTTGCATGCAGACAGGATATTCATACACATACAGAAATAAATAAAATTAATTTAAAAAATTAAATAAAAAACTCAGTATGAGCCTACCACCTAACCCAGCCATACCATTCCTGGGTATGTAGCCACAAGACGCATCCTACTGCAAAGATACATGCACAGCTATGTTTATTGAAGCTCTCTTCACAATAGCAAAGAGCTGGAACCAACCCAAATGCCCCTCAACTGATTACTGGATAACAAAAATGTGGTACATCTACACAGTGGAGTTCTATGCAGCAGTAAAGAAAGATGACATCATGAGCTTTGCTGGTACATGGATGGAACTCGAAGAAATTATGCTAAGTGAAGTAACACAGTCCCAGGGGGAAAAAAAGGTGAATGGTTTCCCTCATTTGAGGATGCTAAGTTGGCAGGTAAACTGAACAACTTTATTATTATATTTCATTGTATCTGAAAGCAACTGTCCTATTCCAATGTGAATCTCTAAATGGGCTCTAGAATTCTCCTACCACTTATATTCACACATTGTAATTACCATATATGGATGGAAGACATGTAGTCATATTCTAAAATGAAAAAGAATGTAAAGTTACACATTTTTATACTTCGATGCAACTTTGCTGTTAAAATGTGAATCTCTAAATGTGTTTAGGACTCAACCTATAGTTTATTTTCAGAATTTGTAATTTTGTCATATGTGTGGAGTGTATATATGCATATTTTGGAATAATATAAAATAAAAAATAATTAACAACAAAAAAAGAATCTTAAAATTTAAAAAATAAACCATAATATTCTATTTTTCTGTATCAGTAAGGATTTTTCTATATTGTCTTTTTACTTATACATTATCTATAGCAGAGCCACATATATATTTTCCAAAAGAATACAATAAAATTATATAAAAATTAAATTAAATTAAATGTTCACTACTAAAAGTATATATTTACATTAAATTTAAATATCATGTACAAGAAGAGAAACCTCACAGGTTTTTAAAGAATGGCAAAAGTAAAGATGTTTCTTTTTTATGAAGTGCTTTTCAGAGTTATAAATGCATAATCCCTATGTCAAATATTTTGCATAACATATTGATGTTTATTTTGTGAAATTCATCACACCATTTTGATAAATACTCTAGCATTTGATTGTATCAAGAAATTTAAAAGGCTTTCAAGTCTTAATTTAGGTATTCATTTTACTAACATGTAACATAAAAAATGTGAGCTGTAATAGTCTATGTATTGAATTTAGTTTGGGAATAGATTGTAGAAACTGAGAGGAAATATAATTTTGTAAACTCATGACAAATACATAGTAAATTTCAAAATATACAACAGTTATAGTAATATAAAATATACCTAGAAATAAAATTTAAAAATAATTTGAATAATTTCTGTATAGAAATTTATAAAACTAAGTGTTATAAATTGAGTAATCGATTTGTTAGACTTATTGGCTAGAAGTCAATATTTCAAAGTCTGCTATATGTAATTCAATCTTAATTTTTTCAGTGACTGTCACATAGTAATTTTGGAGACTATCATCTTTATATTATTTATATCATATTCAATTATTGTGTATTATATTTATTTAATTTATATTTTTTTATTATTTTACTCTTTGTGTTTGCAACTTTTGCCTGCATGCTGGAAGTGCATGTGTGTCATGTAATGTCTGCCTGCCAAGGCCAGAAGAGAGCACTGGATACCCGGGAGTTGGAGTTACAGATGTTTGTAGGGCCTTGAGTTACAGCTCTTGCATTTAATCCCAGCACTCAGGAGGCAGAGACAGGCAGAACTCTGAGAGAGAGGCTCTAGGTCAGATACAGATGGTTGGTTGTTCACCATGTGATTGTTGGGGTTGGGAACCAAACCTAGGTCCTGTGCAAGAACAAGCAATGGGTAGTGCTCTTAAACACTGAGCCGTGTATTCAGCTCCACTATTTATATTTTATTTGCCTGATTTATTTTATTTAAGATCATCTTAAAGATTTTATATTTATTTTAGTTTTATAAAAGGCAGTGATAAGCCGGGTGTGGTGGCACACGCCTTTAATCCTAGCACTTGGGAGGCAGAGGCAGGCAGATCTTTGTGAGTTCAAGGCCCACCTGGTCTACAGAGTGAGTTCCAGGTCAGCTGGGGATACAGGGAGACCCTGTCTCGAAAAAAACAACAACAACAACAAAAAACAACCAAAAAAGGCAGTGATAAAAACTAAAGGAATAAGATTATAAGCTAGTCTACAAGAAAACTGAATACCTGAATTTTTTTTCTGAGTCATCCACTAGGGAAATGAACATTTAAGTAACAGACTAAAATTATCTGCAACAAATATATCTAATAATTGATAATCCATACTTGTATTTTCACTTATTTCCATCATGTTTGTAAATCAATTTAAATGAAGGCAATCCATAGAAAATAGATAAAATTTAAAGTATTTTGTTAAAAATATATTGTGTTTACAGCTATAAAAATAATAGTGTCTGTGATATAAACTCAAAAAACAGCTGATTAGGGTTAAATGAATAAAAGACATAATAACTCATTGGAGAAAGGATGCTGTACCCACATGTATGTTACAGATAAACCTAGGAAATATTTATCAAAAAAGGAAAATATAGAGGCCATGTTGAAACTCCAATTCCAGGAGAACTCCAGTTCCAGGGGAATCCGATACCCTCTTCTGACCTCCGCGGCGTTGCACGACACGGGTGCACAAACTTGCATGCAGACAGTACATTCATACACATACAGAAATAAATAAAATTAATAAAAAAAAAAATAAAAAAAAAATAAAGTTCAAAGAGTAGCGAAATGAAGCACACATTTTAAGTTAGACACAAAGTGATATGCTGGTAAAATGTGTCTTCAAGAGAACTTAAAAGTTTGCTTTTAGATTTGTTCCAATCCCTGTAGTGTAACTATCCTCACCTGTCTCTAGCTACCTTGGTGTAAGGTCTGAAGATGAAATTACGAAGGAATGCAAGCACCTATCTCCTTGAAGCCGATATTTGCTGACATCCATACTGTGCACATGGCTGGTTTGTTGCTGTTGTTGTTGTTGTTGTTTCACAAAAATTGATAAAAGCTCGGTTTAGAAAGAATGAACTTGTTTTCAAGAAGTTATAACCACCATCTTCATTCAAACATGGAATGAACACATGGCAGAGATTTCATTCAGGTCTCTAAAGAGGGAACAGACTAGTCAGATAAACTTGAGTCAAATAAAAATCAAGAGGATGGAAGTTTCTAACTCCACCAGGACAGACTTTCTAATGTAGTTCATTGAGTTAGAAAGAAAACTGCTTTGTGACCTATATAATAATATATAACCATTAAATTAATTTTTCTACTAATGTGGGCAATTCTCTTGGATAATATCTACATGGTAATGTGATTAGTAAGCATGAGAGCTTTTATGTAGCAGCAACACCAACACTGCATATTTCTCTATTAAATAATACATTGTAACTGTTTCTGTATAAATTTGGAAGCATATACTACCAACACTTTCACTTTAACTCTAAGCTATATTTTCTTCTTAATGAATGCAGCAATCTAATAAGAAAAATCCCCCAAATTATCTCTGAAAACTAAATTAAAAGTCAAAATAGAGTTTGTTCATTTATATGGCTGCTGTCAAGTATTAATTAACCATACCAGCCTCCTTCATTATATGATAGTGTTTACAATTCTAAGCAGTTGAATGAACTTACATAGCAAAATATTATTAATAAATTTGAGGCAAAATCCTCTACTGCTTTTAAACTATGTTATGTTTATTATTATTGTAGGTATTTTGTGTCTGTATTTTGAGAGTGCATGTCCACCATTGTACATGCGGAGGTCAGAGGACAACTTTGTGGAATCAGTTCTCTCCTTCCACTAATACAGGGGCCTGGAGATTGAACTCATGTCATCAAGCTTGTAAAGCAAGTTTCTTGTTCAGTGAGTTATCTCCGGACCTCACACCCCCTAATATGTCATCAGCTCTAAAGCTAACCATGCCATAACAATCTCCATTAAATTTATTTTACAATTCTTGTTAAGTATGTGGATTCCCTCACACCTGATTCAGTTACAATTCAATCAGATTAGTTTCACTGCACAGGATAAAAAGTATTATATAATAAAAAAATTGGAAGCATATATATATATATATATA
>VZQC01003774.1:639292-848163 GCA_009823505.1 Rhizomys pruinosus | reverse complement strand
TCTACAGAGTGAGTTCCAGGACAGCTGGGGCTACAGGGAGACCCTGTCTCAAAAAGAAAGAAAGAAAAAAAAAAAAAAGAAATCACATAGAGATTATAGTATCTCCATAAGGCACATATCTCTGTGCTTTTTAATTGACTCTAGCAAGTGAGCTCATTACACTGTTGGTACACTCCCAAAACTGTCAAAATGAAATTTGTAAATGTTAAAATTTCATTAAATAAATATATGTCAAATCTTTGCAACTTTATTCAAGGACATTTTAGGGAGCAATATTTGTAATCCACTTACTTAGAAAGTCTGAAATACGGGGCTGGAGAGATGGCCTAGTGGTTAAGAGCGCCGACCGCTCTTGCAGAGGACCTGGGTTCAATCCCCAGCACCCACATGGCGGCCAAGAGCCGTCTGAAACTCCAATTCCAGGAGAACTCCAGTTCCAGGGGAGTCTGACACCCTCTTCTGACCTCCGCGGCATTTGCACGTCACGGGTGCACAGACTTGCATGCAGACAATACATTCATACACATACGGAAATAAATTAAAAAATTAAAAAAAGAAAGTCTGAAATACATGTATTGAATCAGAGATAAAACTCATTAATAAACAACAGGGTTACAAAACTATAATCTTTGGGGTTATATTTTCTATGGGAATGAAAATGTTATCATTTAAAGTACACAAATGTACCTATTGATGTGTGACCTCAGTAGTCTAAGTCTCTATAAAAATAGCAATGTTAAATAAACGGCCATATATGATGGTGTATGCCTTTAATCCCAGCCCACAGGAGGCACAAGCAGGAGGATATCTATGAGGTAGAGGCCATCCTAGTCTACATATGGAGTTCCAGGCCAGCTGAAGCTACAGGGCACCCTGTCTCAACGAAACAAAGAAAAAATTCAAGAAAGGTATGATTCTAAAAATTAAATTATTCTTGTGTGATTTAAACAACTAATGATATTTACAAAAGTCACAGGTTTTACTTTTTGCCCATTTTTTTCAAAATTTAGGTAATTTATAAATCTTTAATTCTTTTTATTAGAAAATTATTTCTGCTCCTTTTATCCATCATATTGTCCAGGAAACAGTCTTGGATGTTTATCTGAAATAGTCAATACCACTCACACAATTAAAAGGCAAAGCACCATTTTAGGAGCTGGCCATCTGTCCGGAGTTCTCAGCTTTCAGAATCTTCCTATTTTATATTAATTTCTGAAAACCAGAAATGACATAACCAAAAAATAAGGGGGTTGTAAAAATAATCATTTTAGGGGGCTGGAGAGATGGCCTAGCGGTTAAGAGCGCCGACCGCTCTTACAGAGGACCCGGGTTCGATCCCCAGCACCCACATGGCGGCCGAGAGCTGTCTGAGACTCCAATTCCAGGAGAACTCCAGTTCCAGGGGAATCCGAGACCCTCTTCTGACCTCCGCGGCATTGCACAACACAGGTGCACAGACCTGCATGCAGACAGTACATTGATACACATACCGAAATAAATAAAATAAAATAAAATTAAATTAAAAAAATAATCACTTTATTCAATATCACAATTTTAGAATAGGAGTATATTCTTTGTTTTTTTGGTCTTTTTTTTTTTTTTTGAGACACAGTATCCCTATAGCCCCAGCTGGCCTGGAACTCACTCTGTAGACCAGGCTAGCCTTGAACTCACAGAGATCCGCCTGCCTCTGTCTCCTAAGAGCTAGGATGAAAGGCGTGCGCCACCATGCCCAGTTAGGAGTATATTCTTTAAGAAATAAAATCCTAAGAAAATGCCACTTAATATCCATGGTCAAACAGGGCATGTAAGCAGGAAAATTACTGTGCTGAACATGTTTCTGACTCCATGGAGTTCCAGTCAAGCTGCCAGGCTGACACTTCCTGCTTCTTCATTCGCTTCCACACTGAACAAGGCATTGGTTGTGCCTTTAAAACTTCATTAACTGGAGCAAATCCAAGATCCCTTGATTTCTTCTCAAAGACATTAACACATCAAGTAGCCCAGAAATTTCATTCCTATAAACACTGTAGCCATAAAAACTCAACAGGACACAGACAAATCCAATGAATAGAAGAAATCTATTCAGTTTGGAATACTTGGCAAAAGGATCAGTCTAGGATTATGAAACCTAAACCTCCCATTGTAAAGAGAAGTCTGGATCTGAGTCTTTCCATAATATATTCACCATTTACTCTGTAGGCTGAGAATGCTACTAGTAGGATTCTAATGCCTGCCATGTTCATCAGTCACAGAGTCAACACTTGGAATTTCAATATCATAAATTATTCCTCCAGTGATGGGGAAGAAAGATACCACCACCAGCGTGTGCACCCAGGGCAGACTCTTCAGCTTCTGCTTAGGACATTTGAGGACCAAGAACTGGACTTGGTACAGAGTCTCCATCTTGTGGCAGAAAGGCCAATGATCCTGCCTTCAACCCCATGCCATTGGGAAACTTGCCCACCTTCCTGCTTTATACTTTTTAATGAATACATGTAGTATGTTTACATATATACATAAAGGATCTAACCCATTATGTATGTTTAAACTTAAATAATCACTAAGATAGTGAAAATGTTTTCCCAATATTATGGATCCTATTTTAGGATAGGAGGTTCAAATTGTTATATGTATATAGGCTAGGGAATTAAAATGAACATATATTATATTTTTTGCATATTGTGTAACTGATCCAATTATAATTTTATCTCATAACTAATAAGAAAATCAAGAACAGGTAAGCTAAATTTGAGATAAAAATAATGAAAGAAAATATATGAGTTTCTGAAAAGTAAAATTTAATTACTGAATATTTAAAGAGAGAGCTTAAATCTGGATGTAACACAAATACATCTAGTTTTATTTTTCTATGTACTTAATGACTTAGACTGGGAGTCAGAAATTCTTAGAACTACAGGTTTAAAGATTAGTAACCCAAGGTACAATTCCATAAATAATTAAGACTTAATATTGTAGCTTGAGAGATAGCTCAACAGTTAAGAACACTCACCATTAGTTCCCAGCACCTGAAGGAGCTCAGTTCCAGGGGAACCAACACCCCCTTCTGGATTCTCCATGGACCCAGAAAACAATGTGGTACAGATACATACATGTAGGCAGTCAAACACTTCTACATGGAAAATTAAAGGAAAAAAAGTTAAAATTTTAATATATTTTTAAATTTTTATTATTTTTTATTTATTTTTCTCTATGTGTATGAATGTACTGTCTGCATACAGGTCTGTGCACCCGTGTCCTGCAACGCTGCGGAGGTCAGAAGAGGGTGTCGGATTCCCCTGGAACTGGAGTTCTCCTGGAATTGGAGATTCAGATGGTTGTCAGCCCCCATGTGGGTGCTGGGGATTGAACCCGAGTCCTCTGCAAGAGCAGTCGGCACTCTTATCTTCTAGCCATCTCTCCAGCCCCAAAATTTTAATATAGTTATAAAAATAAATAGCAAATGTATTTGTTTTTATTGTGAATGATTTATACTTAATGATGAATATTGCAGTTCATGATTGGTGTTGCTTCAGGACATAAAATATTAATGTGATGGTTGGTTTTAATTGTCAATTGACACAATCTGGGATTCAATAGAAAGGGAGTCTCAATGCGGAATTGTGTAGATTAGATTGGCCTGTAAGCATACCTGTGGGAGACTTTCTTAATGGGTCCTGCATTGGTGGACAGTAAACTGGAACTGAAATCCAGACAAACACCTCTCTCTCACATTGTTTTTGTCAGGGTACTTCACTACGGTAATTAGAAATGAATTTATTAAAATAAGAATAAGAAGAAGTCAGTACATTTAGGTGATTCTACTCCAGTACCATCAATAATTTTGTACTGGTTTTGATCTGCTTTCGGTAAAATAAAGGCCTCTGAGAAAAAGCCATGTATTAAATTTATGTGGAATGTTCTGTAACCAAGCTGACTATGTCATCAATAGTAATTAGTAGAATATTTGGCTACTGAATGCTGAAATAAATATTGAGTATATATTATACTCTACCAGATCATATTTTAACTTTTAAGACAGAACAATGGCTCTAGTTCTTTGTAGCTATAAAATGTTTTGAAAGAGAATATCCACTCATCTGCGGATGCTAGTGCCAACTACGTAGTTGTATTTCTTGTGCATGGCCCCTTGAGCTTTTGTCCAAAGCAGTTGAGAGTGATGCATATTGGAAACAACAACAACAACAACAACAACAACAACAGAAAGGACTGCATCAAAGAACTGACTGAAACAGTGAACTTCTGCTCAAAACAGTCAACTTCCACATGGAGAATATTGAAAGACTGAGAAAGATATGAAAAGCATGCTTGGCAGAATGCATGAGCTCTGGTGGGGTGGGGGATGGGGGAGACACGGTCTAGATATTGACTTCTATACGTTATAGCTTATTATTATATTTATATATATAATTTTTATATTAAAAAATAAAAAAATACAAAAGAGACTATCAATGGGGGAAGCTCCACTTCTCTTTACAGTATTTCTATTAAATTTCCCTTAGTTCAACTTAAGTAAAAAGATTTTCTACCATGAACAATATCCTGAGTTCAGTCCACATCTCCAAAGGAAGAAAATGAGGAAGGGAGGGAGAGAATAAAGAGATAGATTGTGTTGCAAATATTACAGACTATTAGGAAAATTTAAAAATTATCACTTGATATAGGAAAAAACTTTCAACTGAGATCAAGAAGTTAAACCTCTCAGAGAAACGTTCCTCACTTATTCGGCCAGTTTTGTAAAGCCTGAGGAGATAGCTTAGTGGTTAAGATTGCTTGGTTCTGTCAGGACAGAAGTTTGATTCCCAGCATCAACCTGAGCAACTCATAATTTGTAATTATACTACCAGGAGATTATCCTGTCCTCCACAGGCACACACACACACACACACACACACACACACACACACACAGATAAAGTTACAATTATTCTAAAAAATGTTGTATCTGACAAGAAATATGCCCTCTTCTGTTTTGGGAGATATGTAACCTGACTAAACTATCCAGTAAAATAGAACCAGACCCTTTAAGGAAAAAAAAAATCTGTTCTCCAAATCCTCTTGTCATGGTGTTTCTTCACCATCTCCTAGTCACCCATGCATTCACATCTGCAGTATGAACTAAAGCACAATTACATTTGTCAAAGTAAAGCAAGCTGCTGAAGCAAAACATTGTGATTATGTGGGGCTGAGGGGTCAATCAATGATACTTGCTCACGATTACTAATAAGCTAAGGCTCCTTACCTAGGCTATAATTCTAAGATAATAAGGGACTCCAGATTTCCCATGAATTTCAATATCCAATTGAAAAAAAACCTATTCTTTGCTCAAATACTCAGTATACTATGAACACAATAATGAAATACTTCTGTCTTACAATAAACTAGAAAGTTCTGTATATAAATTAAACATTGTCAAATTCTCTCACAGATCTTTCAACTAATAAATTTCGTTACCATTTTATAAAAATATACTCAAATTTTAAGTATGTTTTACCATGTTAATGTCATTAAGGGCAAACAAGTTTCAATATACTGGATAAATGAAACAGATTATATAAGATCACTTCTCATGTAGTCTTTCTAAGTTAAATTCTATTATGTTTTGGTTCCTTTTTTAATTTGATATTCTTTGAAGAACTGGAGACTGAACCTAAGATTGTGTGTATTCTAGGCAAGGACGCTGCTACTGAGCTTTATTATCTGCTTCCAGACACCTTTTTAAAGGAACATAGAATGCAATTTCACATTCTCTCCTTCCTGTATAATAACTTTTCCCAAATTATTTGACTGACACATTGTGGTGGTTTGAGAGTATCCCCCATAGGCTTTACGTATTCAGATATTTTTTTAATTTATTTTTATTGATGCTTTGTGTATTTCATACATTATTTTCCAATTCAGTTCAGGCATATATCCCCTTCCCTTCCCCCCCACCCCACCCCTACCCATCGCAGATCGTGCATTCTGCCGTAAGTTTTCTGCATCTTTCTCTGCTTTTTTGTTTTATTTTGTTTTCATTTTTTTTAACAATAGGTGATAATTTGTGAGTACAAGCATCCTTCATGTAAAACCAATTTGCAAGCAGTTGTGCCCAAACCCACACAGCTCATGGGTCCCACCATCCTGAAAGGGGGGGCTTGTATGTTCAATCAAGTTGATCAAATGAGTGTCCAGTCTATATTGTTGTAGTTTCACCATTAACCCCAATCGAAGCCCTTACATTCTACCACGACCCCTCTTCCGCAGATTGTTCCCTAGGCTTAGAAAATGGGCACAGGTGGATGAGAAGCAAAACACTCTACTTTCTCTGGAGCTGATGTCTTGGTCTCTAGTCAGTTCTGGCTGTTTTCTTTCATGGGCTGCCAGCTTGTCCAGGCTTAACCTTTCGATCCTACTAATGAAGCACATGCAATTAGATATTTAGGTATTTAAACAGTATATTTATAGCCTTTCGATCCTACTAATGAAGCACACACAATTAGATATATGGGTATTTAAACAGTACTAATTGTTATAGTAGGTTACTTTGGTATAGACACAGATGTTTGGATGGTATGTCAATTCATGATCTACATTTTCTTCTGTCAAGTATGGCAGGGTCTTCGTGTGGTTTATAACATCTCCTAACCATTAGAGGATGTAAGCTTGTGACATCAGCCGTGGGTTATTCCTCCAAGGAGAGAGCTAATAGCCAATTAGATTTGGGATATACAGACATATGGCTGCCACTGTTGCACAGTATTTCCAGGCAGATGAGGTGTAGCTGGTGCTGACGGAGGAGTCTTGCTTGACTCAAGGAGACCTATATTTGCTTTATTGGTTTAGTGGTCTTTGGTAACACTCTCTGGTATCCCAGAGACCATCTGTATACTTGCAAGTGCAGTCTCCATACATCTTTGCCATGTTTGTATCAGGTCTTCAACAGCAGGGCCTTATCGCTTCTCTTCCTGCAGATATCCCAGTTAGGAGGCAAGGAGCCTTTACCATTTGTGGGGGCTTGGATCCCCTGGCCAACATCCCCTTGGTAGAATAATCCATTGTTGATGTCAGAGCTCCTGTATTGATATATTTTGTTTAGGTGCATAGCTTAAGGAGACTTTAGCATTATATTTGGTTCTGAATAGAAAATAATCCTTTTCACAGTTTCTATGTCCATTAGTCAATTAAAGAAGGCAGTTTTACTGATTTTACAAGAGAACACTTCTATAACAGCTGGTTCCAATCTACAGCTGGAGAATGACCTCATCATCCTCTTATTTCTCTTTATTCTATGGGGGGAGTGAAGAAAGTCTCTTGTATTAAAACCTTTGCAGCACCTAGAAGGTAAGCTTCATTAGGAATCATTAAAAAATAGTTGTTACTAGTAGGATCCACAGAGGGGCCTGATGTCTGCAGCAATCTGAGGCATTTCTATCTACAGTTGGTGGCACTGTTCTTGGAGGTCTTAGAAGGTGTGGCTGTGCTGGAGGAAGTATGTCATTGGGGGCAGGAAGAAATAAAAATCAGAGCAGAAATCAATGAAATAGAAACAAAGAAAACAATACAAAAATCAATGAATCCAAAAGTTGGTTCTTTGAAAGAATAAACAAGATAGACAGAACTCTAGCCCATTTAACCAAAAGAAAGAAGGAACAAGTCCAGATCAATACAATCCATGATGAAAAAGGAAATATTACAACAGATAAGGAAAATATCCAGAAAATCATATGGGAATACTTCAAAAACCAATACTCTACCAAGTTTGAAAACCTAGAAGAAATGGATGAATATCTGAAATCCTAGGAATCACCAAAGCTCAACCAAGAGATCCACAGCTTAAAAAGACCCATAATATAGGAAAAAATTGAAGCTGTAATAAGAAACCTCCCACCTAAAAAAAGCCCAGGCCCAGATAGTTTCATGGCAGAATTCTATAAAACATCTTAAAAAGACTTACAACCATTATTACTCAAATTGTTTAAAAAGATACAGAGGGAATTCTCCAAAATTCCTTCTATGCAGCCAGCATCACTCTATTACCAAAACCAAGCAAAAAATACAACCAAAAAGAAGAACTATATACCCATTTCCCTAATGAACACAGATGCCAAAATTCTAAACAGAATACTGGGAAATTGCATACAGACCCACATCAAGAAGATCGTCCATCATGACCAAGTTGGATTCAAACCAGAGATGCAGGGATGGTTCAACATACGAAAATCAATAAACATCATTAAACGGAATCAAAGACAAAAACCACACCATCATCTCAATTGACACAGAAAAAGACTTTGACAAAATCCAGCATCCCTTCATGCTTAAAGTCCTAGACGGAATTGGATTGGAGGGATCATTCCACAATGTAATCAAAGCCACATGCAGGAAACCCACAGCCAATATCATCTTAAGTGGAGAAACAACAGAAGCATTCCCTTTAAAGGTAGGAACTCGGCAAGGCTGCCCCCTGTCTCCACTCCTCTTCAATGTAGTGCTTGAAACACTTGCTAGGGCAATAAGGCAAGAAAAGGAAATTAAAGGACTACTAATTGGAAAAGAGGAAGTCAAGCTATCCCTTTTTGCTGATGATATGATTGTTTACTTAATGGATGCTAAAAACTCCACGAGAAAACTCCTAGAAGTGATTAAGATCTTCAATAAAATGGCAGGATACAAAATTCACCTAGAAAAATCAGTAGCCTTTTTTTACACCACCAAGCAACTGAAGAAGGAATTCAAGGAGATCTTCCCACTCACAATAGCCTCAAAAACAGTAAAATACCTAGGAACAAACCTAACCAACGACAGCAAAGATCTCTACAACAAAAATTTTAAACCTTGAAGAAGGAAATTGAAGAAAACATCAGAAGATGGAAAAATTTCCCATGCTCATGGATTGGGAAAATTAATATAGTAAAAATGTCCATTCTACCCAAACTCTTGTATAGAATTAATGCAATCCCAATTAAAATCCCAAGAGTTTCTTCACAGGCTTGGAAAAAGTCCTTAATTTCATTTGGAAAAATAAAAGACCCTGAATAGCCAAACAACCCTGAGTGAAAAAAGCAATATAGGGGGGATCTCTATACCAGACTTCACACTATACTACAGGGCTATAGTCATAAAAACAGCCTGGTACTGGCACAAAAACAGACCTGTTGACCAATGGAACAAAACTGAAGTTCCAAACTTGAGCACATACAATTTCAGCCATCTCATATTTGACAAGGGAGCCAAGAAGACACAATGGAGAAAAGACAGCATCTTCAGCAAGTGGTGCTGGCAAAACTACATCACCACTTGTAGAAGAACGAAATTAAACCCCTATCACTCAGCCTATACAAAAGTCAACTCCATCACTAATGGTGAAGAAGTGGCTGTGAAGCTAGAGTCACAAAAGTCCAGGCATGCCCAGTTACCACATGAGAGCAAACTGTATAATATTCTTCAAGGTGGGATTGGCATCCCCCACATACAGTGGTATGGACAAGAAAAAGATTATAATGTGCTTGTCATTGATCTTCTGGGTCCCAGCCTTGAAGACCTCTTCAATTTATGTTCAAGAAGGTTCACAATGAAAACTGTACTTATGTTAGCTGACCAGATGATCAATAGAATTGAATATGTGCATACAAAGAATTTTATACATAGAGACCTTAAACCAGATAACTTTCTAATGGGTATTGGGCGTCACTGTAATAAGTTATTCCTTACTGACTTTGGTTTGGCCAAAAAGTACAGAGACAACAGGACAAGGCAACACATACCATACAGAGAAGATAAAAACCTCTCGGGCACTGCCCGATATGCCAGCATCAATGCACATCTCGGTTTTGAGCAGAGTCGCCGAGATGACATGGAATCACTAGGCTATGTTTTGATGTATTTTAATAGAACCAGTCTGCCCTGGCAAGGGCTAAAAGCTGCAACAAAGAAACAAAAGCATGAAAAGATTAGCAAAAAGATGTCCACTCCCGTCAAAGTTTTGTGTAAGGGGTTTCCTACAGAATTCTCTGTGTACTTAAATTATTGTCGTGGGCTGGGCTTTGAGGAGGCTCCAGATTATATGTATCTAAGGCAGCTGTTCCGCATCCTCTTCAGGACCCTGAACCACCAGTATGGCTACACATTTGACTGGACAATGTTAAAGCAGAAAACAGCATGGCAGACAACTTCCGCTGGACAGTCAGCAGAACTAAACTAAACCCGTACAGGTTTCCAAGCACGAGGGAAGCAGAGCAGATGATCAGAGCAGCGTTTGTTTCTCCTTAAATCTAGGGAATTTAGATCATAGGTACACTTGCCCGTGGTTGTGGACAACTGTTTACTTGTAAAGACTTAATTTCAGGATAAACGGAGCTCTGAGCAGCATTGGTGATGCTGTCTCTGAAGCTGTAGCTTTTGTAATTGTGACTATTAACTGAGATAGTGAAACATGATATCCCATTTTCTACTGCATTTTTTTTCAAGTGGAAAACCTAATTAAATGGTTGACACACAAATTAGTGTGTCAACTCATGGATATGCCAATTTTTAGAACCTTTTATTTTGAACTACTTTGAGATCTCATTTCAGAAGAACGGTATGAACAGCCTTCAGACACAATTGTGATGGTTGTGAATGTTCAACATTGTGTGCTCTTAGGGTTTTTTCCATCTCTGGTGTTTGCATGTTGTTCGTGTAAATCACTTCTTGTGTGCAAGCCAGCTGATATGGTAGCAACCAAAGAGTCCAGCGTTTGAGCATATGATTCTGTCTGCTTACCTCTGCTAGAAATAACTGCATCTAAGGAGCAAGAAAAACACCATGACTATTGAAGCTCCGTAGCACTCTGCATTAATTCTAAAATGTTCTTGGTGTTCCTTTTTTTAAAAAACAAAACAAAACATATTATCATAGAAACTTAGCTAACATCTTACTACTGAGCATGTCTGTACGTTGCTTAGATCAACGTAATCACCTTAAACCTGTAAACATAAAAAAAGACCAAAGAGAAAAAAAAAGTCAACTCCAGATTGATTAAAGACCTCATAATTATATTATATAGTATAATATTTTATTATAGTATTTTAATTAATTATATATATAATTTATTATACAAATATATTATTATATAATAGGTATTTATATATTATAGTATAATATATATATATATATAAAATATAGTATATATATATATAAAGTGTTAACAGCTTCTTTTTAAAACTAATCTGTAGTATGAATCTAAGCTGACAATAATATATTGGCTACTCACTCTACATATTGACATATACCTAACAGAGATGTACAGTTATGTTCACGAAAGATACCCACTGGGATGTTCATGTAAGGAGTATGTGTACAACAAGTGGGCAGGTATGTAAGCAACAAGGGGGCATGAGAAAGCCTAGCTCTATAAGAACACTTTATTATAATTGCCTTGTCCTCATGTTGTCTCAGTATGCATTATCCCATTCATTTGGTACATTGTTAATTTTTTTTCCTAGGCTGGGCTATGCTCTTAAGTCACTCAGTCATGGTCATTTCCACCACAATCAATTCTCAGTCAATGGTCATGCCAAAACCAGAGGATCAATTTTCGCCAAGATATTCACAACAATGTTCTGAAAATCTAAAATTTAAACAATACAAATTCTTTTCAAGTTTTGAAAGAATATGTAAAACATGGTAAAGTAACAAAATAAAATATGATTCAGAAATGAAAATAATTTAACAGGTAACTGAAATGACATAGATTATTCATATCACATTGCTGATGTTTCCACTTATGCATAATTTAAGAACCAGCAAAACTTAACAACTATGTTACAAAAATAAATGTTTTGTTGCACTTCAAAACTTTTGGGAATGCTAGCAACATTAATTTCTGTATGTCAGTGCTAGCTAAAGTATTTATTTTTGGAATTTGACACATCCATACCTTTAATTATTTTACTTTTCTTCATTATAATTTTAACAACAATTGCGAAAACATGAATAGGAATTTTCAAAAGTTACATAAGCCCTCCACTAATACATTTGTAAAAAAAATGCAAAACTCAATAAGGAAATTATGATATTCAGCTTGGTCAATTGAGACAGGAGATACATTTAAAAAAACTTCATTCTGGATGAGTTCTAGCCCCCAGATTCTGCCCACCTTTTTCTAGCTAAGGTGAAATTACATGCATGATTAAAGGGCTTGGCCAACTATTGTTGTACAGACAAATAGAAACACAAAGAGACAGAGAAACACACACACGTACACACACACATACACGTGCACACACAAGTGCACACACATATGCACCACTCTATCACACATAAATATTTCTTTTTTATTTTTTTAATTTTTAATGCTTTTATTGATGTTTTGTGTATTTCAGACATCATTTTTTGATTCAGTTTAGGCATATTCCCTTTTCCCTTCCCCTCACCCCACCCCAGTTCATGAATTCTGCCATAACTGTCCTGCATCATTCTCTTCAGTCTTTTTTTATGTTTAAGAATTCATATTTTCCGGGGCTGGAGACATAGCCTAACGGTTAAGAGCACTGACTGCTCTTGCAGAGGACCCGGGTTCGATCCCCAGCACCCATATGGCGGCTAAGAACCGTCTGTAACTCCAATTCCAGGAGAACTCCAGTTCCAGGGGAATCCGAGACCCTCTTCTGACTTCCACGGCATTGCATGACACAGGTGCACAGACCTACATGCAGACAGTACATTCATACACATACAAAAAAAATAATAAAAAATAAAAAAATAAAAAAAGAATTCATATTTTCCTCCATTAATTTTATATTACTCTAAAATATGGATACATATTTTCCACCCATATACAGTAATTACAGAGTCTGAAAATAAGTGCTGGGTGGATTCTAGAGCCAGTTGAGAGATTTACATTATAACAATATAGTTGCTTTCATATAAACATAAATATAATAATAATATTATTCAGCTTGCCTTTCATCTGGGGAATTTGGTGTTAGCATCCACAAATGAGGGAAATCATTTGCCATTTGTTTTTCTGGGACTGTGTTACTTCACTTAGCATAATGGCTTCAAGCTCCATCCATTTCTATTTCTAAGGAAACAATTATGCTCATTTTAGATATTTAATTCCATTTTTATAATAGCATTGCTGTTTTCAAAAGGAAAATAATCTGTACAGAAATTGCATTTTAGAGATAAAACATTTTCTATGTTAATATAAAAAGAAGTTTAACCTTCTTCCTAGTTATATATTTTTTTTTTGTTGTAAGACTATATGTAGCTGGGCATGGTGGTGCATGCCTTTAATCCTAGCACTTGGGAGGCAGAGGCAGGCGGATCTTTCTGAGTTAAAGGCCAGCCTGGTCTACAGAGTGAGTTCCAGGATAGCTGGGACTACAGGGAGACCCTGTCTCAAAAAGACACCCCAAAAAAACTATATATAAAGACTTAATTACATGCAATACAATGCATGTCCATGATTCCCCTATGAAAACATCATTAATTTATAACAATTCAGATTACACAAGAAGCCTGAAGTAGCACAAGGGTTTGTAGTAGTTTATAGAGGACCTATTGTTTCTTCAGTCAAGAGAAACCCAAAGATGTTATACGTTGTTTTCTATACATAAGAATTAATTGAAAAGCTGATTCAGGAGTAACAACATTTGCCCAGTTACCATGAGACCTTAAGTTTGTTCCCTAGAACTGAAAAAAAAAATTTTAAAAAGATGTTGTGTGACAACATTTCTGAGGAATGATGAACAAATGTCTACTCATCCCGGAAATGGAATGCTCAACAGATCAGAGTAACAATACCATCAAATTCCAACTTGCTAAGTCAACTAGTTTATAGGGTCTTTAAAGGACTTTGAATGAAGAGTTATTTATAGGAGCATGGGAGAACCCAAAAGCTTCACCAAAACCTGCCCCAGAACGATGATGACTCATGAAAGCTAAAACCCTAGAGCTCTCTATGGGACTTGGACGCAGAGCCACATACCAGAGAGTTTTCTCTCCTCAGCCATCCTTGTCAACCCATGGACATAGAAGGATATTTGAGTCTGCTAAGTTTCAGGAACTTTCTGAGATCTGTGAGTTGTTTAGCTCTTGAGTCATAAACAGTATCCATTTGGTAGTTCCCAAGTTTTAATGAGCTTCCCTCTGGGATGGGATGTTTCAATTTATAAAAAAAAAAAAAAAAAAAAAAAAAAAAAAAAAAAAAAAGAAAAGAAATTACAACATAGCAAGTCCACATTACAACCTAAAGAAAAATTATTTTAAAATATAGTTCCTTTAAAAATTATTGAAAGGGCTACAGGGAGATCCCATCTCAAAAATACTAAAAATAAAACAACAAAAAAATCAAAAACAAAAAACAGTTACTGAAAGATAAAACCTTAATACTTATTGTGTATCATATGCCAGTTAACTTGCATTTCCCTCTAAAATAAAATGTTAAAATGAAGTCATCATAGAAAAAATGAACTATATAAACAAAATATAAAATGATAATACTTTGAGGAAAATATCACAAGATGTAACTGGTATTTTTAATTGAAAGAACAAAATAATCAAAGAAAAATCAAATTATATGGCAATAAATGTATATAATTTAATTTCCTCCATAGCGTGTTTTAAATGTATAAGAATAAACAGAAATATATATTTGGTAAAGAAGCATTTTTATTTATTTTTTTAATTTAATTTTTATTGATGCTTTGTGCATTTCATACATTTTTTCCATTTCAGTTCAGGCTTATTTCCCTTTCCCTTCCCCCCCACCCCCACCCCATCCCAGATCATGCATTCTGCCATAACTGTCCTGCATCTTTCTCTCAGTTTTTTTTTTCATTTTTAGCTATAAGTGATAATCCATGAGTACAAGCATCCTTCATGCAAAATCAATCTGCAGGCTGTTGTGCCCAAACGCCTACAGCCCCACCATCCAGTGGGGGGTGACAGGTTGTTTGTTCGATCAAGTTGATCAAATGAGTGTCCAGACTACATTGCTGTAGTTTCACCATTCACCCCAATCGCAGCCCTTACATTCTACCACGCCCCCTCTTCCGCAGATTGTTGCATAGGCTTAGAAAAGGGGCACAGGTGGATGAGAGGTAAAACAGTCCACTCTCTCTGGAGCTGTTGACTTGGACTCTGGTCAATTCTGGCTGTTTCCTTTCATGGGCTGACAGTTTGTCCAGGAATAACCTTTCGATCCTACTAATGAAGCACAAGCAATTAGATATATAGGTATTTAAGCAGCACTAATAGTTATGGTAGGTTACTTTAGCATAGACACATGTTTGGATATGTTAATCCATGAATTACAATTTTCCCCCCTGTTAAATATGACAGGGTCTTACTGTGGCTTATAACATCTCCTAACCTGTAGAGGATGTAAGCTTGTGGCATCAGCCATGGGTTATTTCTCCAAGGAGAGAGCCAATAGCCAATTAGATTTGGGATATACAGGCACATGGCTGCCTCTGCTGCACAGTATTTCCAGGCAGGTGAGGTGTAGCTGGTGCTGGCGGAGGAGTCTTGCTTGACTCAGGGAGACCCATATTTGCTTTATTGGTTTAGTGGCCTTTGGTAACACTCTCTGGCATTCCAGAGGCCATCTGTACACTTGCATGTGCGGTCTCAATACATCCCTCCCATGTTAACGTCAGGTCTTCGGCAGCAGGGTCTTATTGCCTCTCCTCCTGCATGTATCCCAAATTAGAGGCAAGGAGCCCTTAATGGTGAATTGGGAAGGGGGGAAGGGTGGGAGAGGGACACGGGTGTATATTCGATTAAGGCATATTTAATTGACGTGAGCATTTTTAATAGTAATTCAATTATTTATTTATTTTTATTTTTTTTAATTTTTTTATTTGTCTTTTTGAGACAGTTTCTCCCTGTAGCTCTGGCTGTCCTGTAACTCACTGTGTAGACCAGGCTGGCCTTGAACTCACAGAGATCCACCCGCCTCTGCCTCCTAAGTGCTAGAATTAAAGGCATGCATCACCAATCCCAGCTAAAGATGGAACCAGCTTTACTGGGAACATGAGGGCGTGAGCTCTCTGGGAAGGAGTGAGACAGCAGTGAACTGGATGGCAGTCAGGGTTTTAAAAATTTTTAATGTGTATGAGTGTGCTGTCTGCATGCAGGTTGGGGCACCCCTGTTGTGCAATGCCACAGAGGTCAAAAGAGAGCGTTGCATTCCCCTGGAACTGCTTCTTAGATGCCATGTGGATGCTGGGAATCAAACCCGGGTCCTCTGCAAGAGCAGTCAACGCTTTTAACCACTGAGCCATCTCTCCAGCCCATAATTATTTAATTTAAATGAACTGATATAACTAATGCTTACTTTAAAAAATTTTTCTTTAATTTTATTTATTTCTGTATATGTATGAATGTACTGTCTGCATGCAAGTCTGTGCACCCGTGTCGTGCAATGCCACGGAGGTCAGAAGAGGGTGTCGGACTCCCCTGGAACTGGAGTTCTCCTGGAATTGGAGTTTCAGACGGTTCTCAGCCGCCATGTGGGTGCTGGGGTTCGAACCCGTGTCCTCTGTAAGAGCAGTTGGCGCTCTTAACCGCTAGGCCATCTCTCCAGCCCCATTAATGCTTACTTTTTAACAAAAATACTTAGCTAAAGAGACTTATTTTATTATCAGAACTTTTCAATACTTGCAAAAGGTTAAATTGTTATAAGGTCTGGTAGTTATTTGGGGAATTTTTTTTTTTTTTTTGTCTTTGTTGAGACAGGGTCTCCCTATAGTCCCAGCTGGCCTGGAACTCACTCTGTAGACCAGGCTAGCCTTGAACTCACAGAGATCTGCCTGCCTCTGCCTCCCAAGTGCTAGGATTTAAAGGCATGCCCCACCACGCCCTGCTGGGGAAACTTTTTAAAGAAAACAAAAATATGCTTCAAGTTCTGACTCAGGACCATCATCTTCAAAAACCCATTGTGAGGAAACTACTGACCATAACAACTTAGTTACAATAAGTTAATTAATTACTTTAAAGTGAAAATATAGAACATCTACCAAATAATGTCAAATTTATGTTGCCTCTATATTACAAAACTCTCCATCAAATATATTTTAGTTTTTAACAGTTTAATACTTAATGCAACGTAATAATCAAGCAAGCATTAAAAATTTTAATTACTTTTTTTAAGTAATAAGAAATGTATAGAAGCATCCTTCATGTAAACGCAATTTGCAAGCAGCTGTGCCCAAACTTATACAGCCCAAGGGGTCCCCATTGTCCAGCTGGAGGGTCTTGTATGTACAAGCATGTTGATCAAATAAGAGTCCAGTCTATATTGCTGTAGTTTCACAATTCACCCCAATCACAGCCCTTACATTCTACCACGGCCCCTCTTCCGCGGATTGTTCCCTAGGCTTAGAAAAGGGACACAAGAGGGCGAGAATCAAAACAGTCTACTTTCTCTGGAGATGTCGTTTTGGACTCTGATCAGTTCAGGCTGTTTCCTTTCATGGGTTGGCAGTTTATCCGGGAATATCCTTTTACTCCTACTAATGAAACACAAGTAATTAGATATACAGGCAATTAAATAGTACTAATTATTATGTTAGGTTACGTTGGTATAGACACAGATGTTTGGATGGTATGCTAATCCATGAACTATAGCTTTTCTGTAAAAGATGACAAGGTCTTACTGTGGCATAAGACTTCTGTCCAACGGTCCTCATTCTGCACTCTTACTTCCTATACATAGGCTATTTATGGCATTTATGTTCGTGGCCCTCTTTTGCATGGCAAAGCTTTGTTGATGAAATTTGAGAGATGTGATAGTGTTCTCTTTACTCCTTATTCTATTGTTCTGTGAGGTAGAGAGGTTGATTTGGCAGTGTGTTGCTTAGGGTTGGGAAATGTGTGTGACCATTTTTGTGGAACTCTGCAGCAATCTCCATCTGTTGTCAAAGAAGCTTCTTTGATGAATGGTGACTAGGACACTTGTCTATAAATATAAGGATCCATATTTTGTACATAGTAAAAAATTTCCTTTCTGGGTCTCTGACAGCCTTGGGTTTTTCTCTAAGAACTATGACCTCTCCGGCCATGTTTTTGGCTATGTTTACAGTACCACATATGGGTTTCCTTCCACTGAGTTAGTTTTAGTTCCAATTAAGTGTTCGTTAACCCCAAATAAAAGTTCCACTGCTGCCCCAGCAATAGTTTGCTATGCTGGTCATTGTTGTGGTTATTAGGTCTTAAAGCTGGGGTTGGACCATCACTTGCAGCCTTCATAGATTTCTCCAAAACATTGAAAGCTAGCCTTCAGGTTTGGTGGCTTTTAAGTCAGTTCCACTTCCATTGCTCCAAATCCTGTGTCCAAAGTATGTGCAGTCTTCAGCAGGACGGTCTTGTCTTCAAGTTCTGGAAGGCTATCAAGTCTGTGGCAATAGTGTATAGAGTTTTGGGAGTCCCTTATACTACCCTGGCCAAAAACTCAAAGGGAGGTTTTCCCTATCCATGGTCTGTTTCTTGTTATTTAGCCTTCAGCTAGACACATGGACTCAAGTAGATATATTGTATGTGTAATTTTTCAGTAGATTTTTAAAGTAATATGATTCCCTCTGTTTTCTCTTTTTCACATTATCTCCTGTCTCTCTTCCTAATGCTCCCTTCATGCCCTATCTAAAGTGTCCTTTTTCCCCATTTCTCCCTTGGTAATACCCATCTCCTATGGCCTCCCCTCTCTTGAGCTCCTTCTTTCCATTTACCCCTAGAGTTCCTTGTATAACTCTCCACTCCACCTTCCCATTTTATCCATGTTCCCCTTAGTAACACCTGCCTTCTACTTTTCTTCTATCTTGGGTTACTTTTTCCTTTTACCTCTCTGGAACCTTTCCAATATTATGTTAATGTTTTACTCAGATTGCTCAGTGTAAATACACAGGACTATAATCACTTTTAAAATATTATTAAATCCTGAAAGGGTTTTCCATTTGCTTTTACTTCTAGTAGAATTTGGATAGAATTTTGTCATCTCTTCTTGCTATAAAATCACAAGACATCCAAATGTCATTTTCCTCCATAATCTGTGATTGTATTTTTGGTTTCCTTATGATCACCCTGCAAGAAGCGAGTAAATTGAATACTAAATATTCCTTAACATAGAGATTTGTTTTTTACCATTAAACATGTATTTGTAAGCTGTTCATGCCTTCCTTCTATTGAAGTAAGGGGATTTCTTTCTCACAGATCACTGGATATTGCCTTTTGTCTGTACTGAGGCAGGATTGAAAGGAAGACAAATTAAGGGCACATGTTAACATTTGGAAACTCCAACTGAAACTTCTGAACAGTGAAGAAACCAATATTATAGCACAACTGACATTTCTAACCTACATAGTTAATATTCTTTTCATATATTTTATTTAAAATAAGATTTTATATAATTATTATATTTCATTTAAAATAAGGAGATTTTATTTAAAATAAGAATTAACCAGTCATAAGGCCTGTAATTATACCACCCTGGGGTTCATTCATCTCCCAGATATCACCTGATCTAATTTGTTTTTCAGTTGCTGTGAAAAATCCTGACCAAAAGCAACACAACAGTGAGGGAAGGATTTATTTTACAGGTTACTCTGCACCATTATGTGAAGACAAGCGAAGAACTCAAAGCAAAAGCCTGGAAGCAGGAGTTGAAGCTTGCTTCATGAAGGAATACTGCTTACAGGACTGGTCAGCTCTTGTTCTGGTATGTGCCATACCACCTGCTAGGAATTCATTGTCCTCCTACACCAATTAGAAATTTAGAAAATGACTCACAGAAGTAGCCACAGGCCAACTGGAGCTAAGAAATTGCTTAGTTGAGGTTCTCTCTTCCCAGGAGTGTCAAGCTGAGAAGCAAGATCCGCCATCACAACTGACAATCTCAAACCATCAAACATTGCTAGCAATAATGGCATTTAACCTTTCTGCATTCCTGTGACTTAATCTTTTCTTTGTCAATTACGATCCTTTCAGGTGTCCCTCAAAACCATCAGTGATCATTTTAGTTTTCTTATCAACTCTTTTTTTAATATAATAATTTTATTGATGTTTTGTGTATTTCATACCTCATTTTTCAGTTCAATTTAGACACATTCCCCTTTCCCTTCCCCCCACCCAACCCCAGTTCATGCATGCATTCTGCCATACATGTCCTGTATCTTTCTCTCAGTCTTTTTAAAGTTTTTCCTCTGCAGAGGTTTATTGCTTTGGGCAGAATTTAACTGTTCTTTGATCCAGTCCTTATGTTGTTGTTGTTGTTCCCTCTCTTTTAAGAAAGTAATTTCAAACCCCAACAAAATCTTACATAAGTCTTTATTAAAAAAAAAAAGTGAGCTGTGACTCCCCTTGGAGCCTATACCCACACTTGAGTGTGACTTAGTGTATTAGAATCTGTCTTAGAGAAACTGACATCTGTGTATTTGGCATATCCTTTCTTAGAAGAGTCCCTTTGTCTTAACCCTCATGTTTAAGCCTATATAAAAATATCTTGGCACTGGAGAAATGTCTTAAGACCACTGGCTGCTATTGCAGAAGACACCTTGTTTGGTTCTTAGTATTCACATGACAGTTAACAACCATCTGTAACTCAAATTCCAGATTATCTGATGTGCTCTTCTAGTTTCTAGGTCACTGTAAGCATTTACATGCATAGATGTAAAACACTCATATGTACAAAATAAAAATAAATTAAACAGCAAATAAAGAATATGAAATAAATCATTTCTTTGCTAAACCCCAATTTTGATTCATAAACCTGCTTGCTTGGAAATTCTTTTTTGCATCAAAGCCACAAATCCCTGTTTGGCTTGAGTCAAATTCTCAAAGTATCTGCAGGACTCCTCAGTTTGCCGAGGGTTTCCACAGATTAGTGCCTCTGTCCCACAAAATACTGGAGTATATATATCAGACTGTCATATCATTTCTGTCTTTTATTCTCTCAATTATTGTTTATTATATGTTGTCCCAGAGTTGCATTTCTGGCACTAATCCTACTTGGTCATGGTATTAAACTTTTTGAATGTATTTCAGGATTCACTTTGTTAGTATTTTCTTGGGGATTCTACATCTATAATTATGAAGTTATTGATCTATATGTAACTTCAATATGATATCTTTGTCTGGCTGTGGCATTATGAAAGTATCAGTCTCATGTAATAAATAGGACAATGTTCCAAATTCTTTTAATATTTTTCAAGATAAGTGGTGTTAATTCTGAAATGTCACAGTAATCTTATCTCCTCTGGGCTCCCTACCCCCTCTGAGCCTATCACATGAATTCAAATGAGGTAGGGAGCATAGTGGAAAAGATCAGCACACTATTCCACAATAACAGGAGGCACTCTAAAGTGTGAGAACACATAAGGACCCAGGGACCATTATGGGGAACACACTCTCACTGGCTAAGAATAGTACTGTTGTAGCATAGTCTATTTTCTAATTTTTCCAAGTGATTAACAGGTCAATTTGGATTAATTCTTAAGGAATGAAATAATGATATGTCTTTGCTCTTTACAAGAAATCCTTCCACTAAATAGTAATCACATAGTCTTCCTGGAATTTCAGAAACATACATCTCCACCTATGGGGAGAAATACAATTCAGATTCTATGGTAAGGATCAAAAATCATTTATTAGAGAAAACTGAAACAATTTTAAAAAAAGAATCTCTAAAAGTGTCCATGCTTTCCCAGGAAGAAAAAGCTATTCCTTAATGAAGCTCAATAAAATTGCTAGCACCACTTTCTTCTCTCTTTCTTAATGGGTTTAGGCAGAGGACAATTGTGGTGCTTTCTATTTCCAATATGGATGTTAATAGGAAGACAGGAGGTAGATTCTGATTGTCTAATATGATGGGAGCATACATCCTTGATGACCTTCTTTCTTTGAGTGGGGTGCACATGTGTGAAGCATAGACATGAGGAGAGAGAGAGAGAGAGAGAGAGAGAGAGAGAGAGAGAGAGAGAGAGAATAGGGTAGCTGACCTGTCCTCCTAGTTTTACCACTCCTAGACTGAGGTTACAAGATGGCCACACACAATTCATTATGTGGTTTCTGGGAACATAACTGAGGTCATTTACTGATTGGGTCATCTTTCCAGCCTAAACATGTTCATTTCTAACTAGTAACCTACCTAGAGTAGCACAGCCAACTTAGGACAGACAGACCTACTCTGGTATTTTAGTATTGAAGTCATTTTCTTCTTAATGATTTTCTCTTTCATCTTGAGTGTTTAGAATTGGTATGATTTGCCAAGAATTATACTATTTTATCTAAGTCATCTAATTTGTGGACATATAATTTTATTAATTTCCTGGGGATATCATGACAAGTAATTTGGAGGCTTGAGACAGTTTTTTAAAAGAACTTTCACAGTTCTTTAAAGAAGATATGGAAAAATCATTTTTTCTTCAATGCAACCCTCACGCTGCCTCTCTCTGTTTCTATTGGCTCTTGAACTCCATGACTGACAGAAATGTAAGTAATCCACAGCAGTTCTATTCTGACTTTCTCTTTTCTGTATCTTAATTACTGGGTTTTTTTTTTTTTTTGTAAACATGAATTTTAAAATGACGGATTATATTCTATGTGTACGAGTGTTTTGCCAGCATGTACATGCACCAAGCATGTACAATGCATTCAGACATAAGAAACAGATGACCCAGGTACAAAAGTTTCTTTGCTGTCATTTGGGTGCTGGAAACAAAGCATAGGTTCTGTGCAAGAGTGTCCAGTGTTTTTAACTTGTGAGCCATCTTCTGAGTCATTTTTAATTAAGGATATTTGCTTTCAGGGCTGCAGAGAAAGCTCAGTGGTTAAAAGCACTGGGTGCTCTTGAACAGGACACAGGTTCAGTTCCCAGTACCTACATAGGAGCTAAAAACCAGCAGTAACCACAGTTCCAGGGATCTGAAGTCCTTTTCTGTTATCCGCAAGCACTGCATGACATGGGTGCATTTACACACATGTAGGCATAACACTCATGCTCATAACATAAAAAATAAATACATTTTAAAAATTGTGTTTTAGCAACATCCTTTAGGATGTTTGGCTATTTGGGCATGCTGTAGGATAAATAAACATTAAAAAAGGATTAAAAACCAGTGGTAGACTTGAAAGGACTAAAGTTAGAAGACTGTCCAAACTGAGGGCTACTTGTAACAATGGAACAGTGCAGGAAAAGCCCACACTGTAAAAATAATTGAAGAGCCAGCTACACTAGGGTGTGAAAATCTCATCCCGATTTACATTCGTCCTTGAGATGTTAATCCTTTTTCCCAGATCCCTTCAAGTCTCAGTCTTGGACATTTATGTCTTTATTGTTATCAAAGCATCTCTGTTTCTACTATTATCACATTGCTCTGCACAATTTATTGTCCTGTCACACAGAACATAGTAATCTCAGAGAGTATCCTCCTGATTCCAATATTCTATCTGCAATAGTAACTTCATCTTTGGTTCCCTCAAAATAATTTTAAGTTATAATTTTTATTTTGTTTAGATCACCCTGGATATTTGAATTTAGTGTCAATTATTTTTTTATTTTAACGTAGTTATAATTTCCAAAATTCATTTTATTGTTTATTTCTTTGATTTTCCAATATTTAATCTCTCTCTCTCTCTCTCTCTCTCTCTCTCTCTCTCTCTCTCTCTCTCTCTCTCTCTCTCAATGCCACAGGTATGCATGGGCCCACAGAGGCCAGAAGACTGTGTTGGATGCCTGGAAGCTGGCATTACAGAAGGTTGTGAATTGCCCGGTGTGGATGCTAGGAACAAAACTCAGGTCCTCTGGAAGAAAGTGAGTGCTCTTAACCAGTGAGCCATCTCAACTTCTCATTGTTCATTTCTAATTCCACTTAATTGTGATCCAAGCACATTCCAACAGATGTTTTGTTAGGGTTATTTGTATTCTGATGTCGATCATCTCCTCTTTCTTTTGTAATTCTATTCTTAGTTATATTTATTACTGAAAGTGGGATATTGAAGTTTTCATTATCGTTCAGATGTCTCTTCTCCCTTCTATTCCACCAAAAATAACTTCATGTATTGCGATGTCTTTTTTTAGATGCGTATGTTTGTAATTGTTACAACTTCCTTATGGGTTGATGCATTTATCCTTAGAAGAACTGTTGTTTCTGCTCACTATATTTCCCATTTTAAAGTCTCTTTTGTCTGATTTTTATAGAGTCATTCTATTTTGTTATTTGCATGATACATATTTTACATTTCTTTTTTTAATTCATTTATTTTTTATGTGTATGAGTGTATTGTCTGCATGTAGGTTGGTGCACCCATGTGGTGCAATGCAGCAGAGGTCAAAAGAGGGCATCAGATTCCCTTGGAACTAGAGTTAAAGACAATTCTTATCCACCATGTGGGTGCTGGGAATCAAACCCAGGTCCTCTGCAAGAGCAGTTGGAGCTCTTAACCACTGAGCCATCTCCCCAGCCCCTTTACATTTCTTGTACTCACCATGTTCAACTCTTTGAAGATAAAGTACGCCTCCTTTGGATATCATGCAATTAAATCATGTTTTTACACAGTCTGGAAGTCTCCATCTTTTGGTGGGATAGTTTAAAAGTCTTGCTTTAGATGTAATCAAAATTGTTGAATTTATATTCGTCATTTTAATTTTTATGTTCTATGTGTTTCATTATCATTTGCTTATTTCTCCATTCCATTATTTTTAACAGTATTGTCTATTACAACGTTTAAAATCTTTTGTTTTTTTTTCCACTGTGTTCCCCACTTTATAATCTTATTGATATTCTATGATTTATCACATTTCTTTAAATTTATTAGTCTCTAATTCAGAGATTTACTAACTAGAAAGTTGAATTTAATATCTATATATTCTTATTTTCATGCCTGCCTTGGTGCTGTTGCTCTACATATTAATGGGTGTACCTAATAATTCATTGCTATAGCTATGGTCATGCATTGCTTAACAGCAGGGATATATTCTAAGAAATGCATTGTTAGACAGTTTGGTAACTATGTGAATGAGTAGAGTGCACAGGAAAAGCTAAGATGGTTGTCTCCTGGGCTGGAGAGATGGCCTAGCGGTTAAGAGCGCCAACCGCTCTTACAGAGGACCCAGGTTCGATCCCCAGCGCCCACATGGTGGCCGAGAACCGTCTGAAACTCCAATTCCAGAAGAACTCCAGTTCCAGGGGAATCCGAGACCGTCTTCTGACCTCCGCGGCATTGCACGACACGGGTGCACAAACTTGCATGCAGACAGTACATTCATACACATACAGAAATAAATAAAATTAATAAAAAAATTTTTTTAAAAGATGGTTGTCTCCTAACTAGAAAGAGTATCCTTATGATGCTACTACCTCATCTAATGTACATCAGTCACCAAAATGTCATATATAAGGCATGAGAGCATTAGCTAAACAATTCATATGTTTAGTTTTTAATTTTACTTATTTATTGTTATTTTATTTGTATGAGTGTTTTCTCTGCATGGATGTAATTTCAAACCTGTCATGCAGTATCTGTGAAGTTCAGAAGAATGTATCAATTACTATGGAACTGGAGATAAATATTTTTTTTTCTGTCATGTGGGTGCTGGGAACTGAACCTAGGTCCTCCTCAATAAAAGCAGTCTGTGCTCCTAACCATTGATCCATCCCTCTGGCCCCTGTTTAATATATTTTATTGAATGTAGAAAGAAAGGAGAACAGCTATTTTATCTTTTTTTTTATATTTTTGGTCTTTTCAAGAAAGGGTTTCCCTATAGACTTAGCTGTCCTGGAACTTACTACATAAACCATGCTGGCCTTGAACTCACAGAGATCCACCTACCTCTGCCTCCCAAGTGCTGGGATTAAAAACATGTGTCACCATGCACATTTTCATAATAAATTATTATTTATTTGCCAATTTAGGTTTTCTTCACTTTTTCAAGGGATTTGATCTCATATCTTACATCATTATGTTACATCAACATAAATTTTGTCCCCAAAACTTTCCTTGTATAAATATTATCTGCTATCTGCTATATTTCTGTATTATAAAAGTTAGACAATATAATGTTTTATATATAATTTTGTACACCTATTTTCAAATCAGTTGGGCAAAAAGAAGAATAAACATGAATTTATGCTGTCTTATTCCAAATTTCTGTTTCCTGGCACATTGAGTATGATTGTGTGCATATGTGAGTGGACTCTGCCTACTCTTGGGTAAGTTGTTTACAGGCTTGAGAAGTAGCCGTAGTTTTATTTTTTTCCAAACTAAGAATAAATCCTCTTCATTTTCTTTTCCATTTGCCAATAATTATTTTTTTCTTCTCTTTGAATGTTCCATCTAACCATCTTCTTTATGCCACAGTTTCTGATGTGGAGTCATTTCCTAAGCTTACCTTATACATGGTGAATCATTTTCCGTCATGTTGGAAAACACTTCCATTTCTTTTGGGTCTTTGTAATTTTTATGATAAGAGATGATCTCTTTGTCTTGATCCTATTTGGAGTTAATTGGGTGTTTAACATTTCTAAATTCGTGCTTTTCATCAAATTTTTAGGCATTTTCAGCTATCTTTCTAAATAACCTTTGTCCTATTTTCCTTCTCTTCATATTTTTGTCACTTGCAGTGCATGCCTGCCTGTTCCCCAGTGCTTCATCTTCTCTATGGCTTGTTTACTTTGTTTCTGTTTGTGTTCTTTAGTTCGCCAATTCCTTCTGTCTGGAAGTTTGTTACTTCTTCTGACAGTTCAAACTTACTGTTGATGGTCTCTCACAAAATTTTAATGTCCATTATTGTATTTTCAATTCCAGTTTCATCTTTATAAAAATTTTCACTTAACCGATACTCTATTCAATGAAATACCATCATATCTTCATTTAACTCTACAAACATGACTTCACATAATAATTTCAATATTTTATGATGCCATTTTAGGTTCTTGTTTCATTTTTTATTTATTATTTTTTATGTGTATGAGTGTAATGTCTGCATGCAGGTTGGTGCACCCATGTCAGGTAATGCCATGGAGGTCAGATGAGGGCACTGGATTCTCCTGGAACTGGAGTTAAGATGTTCCTTAGCCGCCATGTGAGTGCTGGGAATCTAACCTGGGTCTTCTGCAAGAGCAGTCAGTGCTCTTAACTGCTAAGCCATCTCTCCAGCCCTTGTACTTATTTCTTAAATACTGTGATTGTCATCCTTGTAGACATATTTAATGTGTATCTTTTGTGTTACTATATTAAGCCCTCTTTTTTATTAGTCTGCTGTATAAGATGATTGAAAACTGGACATTTTAGGTAATATAGACTCACTGATCTTGATACTCACCTTAAATGTTAGTTTTCATGGTGTGTTGAAAACTTATTTGACTTGGCTGAGCTATTTTAACAGAATTTATTTACCTTGCAATATTCCTTTACTGATATTTGTCCTTGAGCATGATAATTTTGAACAAACATAGTCACAAATAAAATAATCATGCTTGTAAGTGATTTCTTTGTGTCTCTAATCTCTCAGTTAAGATGTCTGTTGTCTGTTTCTGTTACTTTCACAGCTGACTGCTGGGGTCAATAACTGATGGCAAATCTACGTGTTTTGAAATGTCTACAGTATAAACCCTCCCTAGCTTTATCCTTTGACAAGGATTGCTTATGATGGCAGTGTGAGGGTTGTTTTTTTTTTTCCTTTGGTCTCTGGAAACAGTTTTCTGGGTATCTCTTTCCTTGGTACTCTCTAGAATCTTGCTGACTCGTGGTCTCAAGAAATACTCCACTTCTCTTAAATGTTAACAATTAAATGTTGCCAGACGTTGGCTAAAGAGCACTCCAGTGTTCCCAGCACACAGTAGACCATGGCAGGAAGCATCCAGTTTGAGCTACCTAAAATAGTCTACAACTGTCTGTGCTACTGTGAGATTTTCCCGTAGCTGGTTTTCTTTTTTTCCTTTGTTCTTAAGAATATCATAAGTTGGAACTTCCTCCACACACAATAAGCTATTCCTTTTAGGAAGTTCCTCAGAGGTTTTTAGTCTTCTGATTTATCTCTCTGTGAGTGAAATCTCTTTTCAGGAACTCTTGGCACTCAAAATGCTTTAGTACTTTGGGGACAAGGTTCCTCTTTCAGGAGTATAGAGCTGGGTGGAATTAACAGCTGCAAAGTTCAGTTTGTTTCTTCAGTTTGAAGCAGTCAACCTGTGAGTAAGCTCTGGGGAAAGTAAAGGCATAGTGTTCTCCACCTTCTACATCAAGGTAGAGGAGGGAATGGCTGGAAAAAGAAAGGTCTTGAAGCTTGGATCATATTTTCTGAGCTCTGCTGTACAAAGCAGAGGCTGAAAGGAAGTCAATGGTTAAAAGGAGAAAAGAAGAGGAAGGGTAGCAGCTTGTCACTGTTATATAGCACAGAGCTTAACTGCTAAAGGAAAGGAGAAGAAAGCCTTGCCTTCATCATAAAAGCTGGAACTTTTATTATGTTTCCCTGGGGTTGAGGAGAGAAGAGGGCATGTCTCAGCTCAAGTCCAACAGAATATTCTTTTATTATGAACATTTAGAAATCCTGAATACATCATTACTCACATTCTCTAATAACTAGAATAATTTACAGAGACATTAGGAGGTTGTTTTCCTTCATAACCATTTTCTTTTTAAAATTATTTATTTAGCTTTTGTACAGTACAAACTCCAGACCACTTCTATTACCTATGTGGGACTGTAGGTCAAGATTTGTTCTAAGAATACAACAGTAGGTATCTTTGCTTAGGTTTGTCCCCAGGTATTTTATTATTTTTGAGGCTATTGTGAGTGGGAAGGTCTTCTTATATTCCTTCTCCACTTGTTTATTTTTGGTCTAAAGAAATGCTACTGATTTTTCCAGGTTAATTTTGTATCCTGCCACATTTCTGAATCTCTTAATTCTTTCTAGAAGTTTTCTGGTGGAGTTTTTAGCATCGCTTAGGTAAACTATCATATCATCTGCAAAAAGGGATAGCTTAACTTCTTCTTTTCTGACTGGTACTCTTTTAATTTCCTTCTCTTGTATTACTGCCCTAGCAAGTGTTTCAAGCACTATGTTCAAGAGGAGTGGCTATAAGGGGCAGTCTTGCAGGGTTCCCACCTTTAAGGGAAATGGTTCCAACTTTTTTCCATTTAGGATGATATTGGCTATGGGTTTGCTATATATAACTTTGATCATTTTGAGGAATGTTCCCTTCAGTCCAATTCTCACTAGGACTTTAAACATGAAGGGATACTGGATCTTATCAAAGGCTTTTTCTACATCAATTTAGATGATCATGTGGATTTTGTCTTTCAGTCCATTTATGTGTTTTATGATGCTTATTGATTTACGTATGTTGAACCATCCCTGCATCTCTGGTATGAATCCAACTTGGTCATGATGGATGGATGATCTTTTTCTTTTCTATTACTTCTTTATTTTTTTCATTTTTTAACAATAAGTAATAATTTATGCATACAAGCATCCTTCATGCTTTTTGCAAGCAGCTGTGCCCAAACCCATACAGCCCATGGGTCCCACCATCCAGCTGGGGGGGGGGGGCTTGTATATTCAATCAAGTTGATCAGATGAGTGTCCAGACTATATTGCTGTAGTTTCACCATTCACCCCAATCGCAGCTCTTCATTCTACCACGCCCCCTCTTCCGCAGATTGTTCCCTAGGCTTAGAAAAGGGGCACAGGTGGATGAGAAGAAAAACAGTGTACTTTCTCTGGAGCTGTTGTCTTGGACTCTGGTCAATTCTGGCTGCTTCCTTTCATGGGCTGACAGTTTGTCCAGGAATAACCTTTCAATCCTACTAATGAAGCACAAGCAATTAGATATATAGGTATTTAAACAGTATTAATTGTTATGGTAGGTTACTTTGGTATAGACACAGATATTTGGATAGTATGTTAATCCATGAATTACGTTTTTCTGTTAAATATGACATGGCTTATAACATCTCCTAAGCACTAGAGGATGTAAGCTTGTGGCATCAGCCATGGGTTATTCCTCCAAGGAGAGAGCTAATAACCAATTAGATTTGGGATATACAGGCATATGGCTGCCACTGCTGCACAATATTTCCAGGCATGTGAGGTGTAGCTGGTGCTGATGGAGGAGTCTTGCTTGACTCAAGGAGACCTATATCTGCTTTATTGTTTTAGTGGCCTTTGGTAACACTCTCTGGTATTCCAGAGACCAACTGTACACTTGCAAGTGCAGTCTCAATACATCTTTCCCATGCTTACATCAGGTCTTTGACAGCAGGGCCTTATCGCCTCTCTTCTTGCAGGTATCCCAGTTTACAGGCAAGAAGCCTTTACCTTTTGAGGGGGGCTTGAATCCCCTGGCCAACATCTCCTTAGTAGAATAATCCATGGCTGATATCAGAGCTCTCCTGTATTAATATATTTTGCTTAAGTGCGTAGCTTAAGGAGACTTTAGTATTATGTTTGGTTATGTATTATGTATTACTGTATTATGTATTACTGCCCTAGCAAGTGTTTCAAGCACTATGTTCAAGAGGAGTGGCTATAAGGGGCAGTCTTGCAGGGTTCCCACCTTTAAGGGAGGGAGAATCTCTGAATCTAATCTCTAATCTCTGAATAGAGAAGAATCCTTTTCACAGTTCCTATGTCTATTAGTCAATTAAAGAAGGCAGTTTTACCAGTTTTATAAGAGATTACCTCTATAACAGTTTGCTTCAATTTACAGTTAGAGAACGACCTCATCATCATCATATTTCTCCTTTTTCTATGGGCGGGGAGGTAAGAAAGTCTCATATTAAAACTTCGTGGCACCTAAAAGGTAAGTTTCATTAGGACTCATTATAAATAGTTGATACAAGTAGGGTCCACAGAGGGGTTTGATGTCTGTAGCAATCTGAGGCTTTTCTTCCTTTCAATGTTCAGATGGGCCAACCTTTCTGCTGGCACTTCCTGGTGCATCCTACAAAATGCAAAGCTGTATTTTTTTTTTTCTCAGCCATTAAGTTGGTCACATTTTGACCTGTTGGAACATAAAAGTCTTCCTAAATCAGATAGCAGCTGCACAAGAAATAAGAAGACTCATCCATTGCTGGTGGTAATTTAAACTTGTACAGCCACTATGGAAAGCAGTGTGGAGAACCCTTAGAAGACTCAAAATGAACTTGCCATTTGACCCAGTCATACCACTCTTGGGTATATACCCACAAGACTCATCTTATTGCAGAAATACATGCACAGCTATAGTTATGGCAGCTCTGTTCACAATAGCAAAAAGCTGGAACCAACCCAAATGCCCTTCAATTGACAAGTGGATAGAGAAAATGTGGTACATGCACACAATGGAGTTCTACGCAGCGGTAAATAAAGACAACATCATGAACTTTGCAGGTAAATGGATGGAGCTAGAAGACATTATATTAAGTGAAGTAACACAGTCCCAGAAAAACAAACGACGAATTGTATCCCTCATATGTGGATGCTAACATCAATAACCCAGTTATAAATATTTCTTGTGGAGAGGGATGCATATTAAGAGAATAACAACAGAAAGACTGCATCAGAAAACTGACTGAAATGGTGAATCGGGAAGTGTGGGAGGGGCAGGAGAGGGACACGGGTGTATATTCGATTAATGTATATTTAATTGACGTGAGTTCAACAAGTATCCAGTTTTTTCCAGACTCTGTCTACAGGTTACATGGTGTTTTAGGACTTAGTAAAAGTAAATATGTGTATATTAAACAACATTGGTTTAAAGGTTCTGATAAAAACAGTAATGCACCTGAGTTAATTGGAAATATAAATTGTTGTTGTCCACATTTGTTTTACTTAAAATCTGTATAACAACAACTTTGGGATTGGCACATACAAATGTTCTCTATAATTTTTCAGTTGTACAGTATCACCTTGTAGCATTCTCTTTTACCTGTAGGAGGATTTAACTTAAAAAATTAAGTTTGTTTCCCAAGTTAACCACATACAGTCACCCAAAACAGCATGGGTGAATTTGATGAAATCTGCGCCTTGATTCCAGCCTATAGGTATTTGAGACTCATGGGTCAAAAAACAAAAACCTAAAATAAAAAAGGGGGATACAGATAGATATGAAATCTTTTTGTCAAAAACCTTGCAATTCAAATCTTAAAACTAACTACTGGAAAAGATTTGGATGATCTTTGTGATGTGGGTCTGTATGCGATTTGCAAGTATTTTGTTGAGAATTTTTGCATCTATGTTTATTAGAGAGGTGGGTCTATAGCTTTCTTTTTTGGTTGTATCTTTGCCCGGTTTTGGTATTAGGGTGATGCTGGCTTCATAGAAGGAATCTGGGAGAATTCCCTCTGTTTGTATGCATCTGAAGAGATTGAGTAGTAATGGTTATAGGACCTCTTTAAATGTTTTATAGAATTCTGCTGTGAATCCATCTGAGCCTGGGCTTTTTTTTAATTGTGAGGTTTTTTATTACATACTCAATTTCCTCAAATGTTATGGGTATGTTTAAACTGTCAGTCTCTTCTTGGTTAAGCTTTGTTGGTTCCCAGGATTTCAAATATTCATCCATTTCCATTTCTCTTAGGTTTTCAAATTTAGTGGAATATAGGTTTTTGAAGTAGTATTCCTGTATGATTGTCCTGACCTTTACTTTGTTGTGATGGTTCCCTTTTCATCACAAATACTATTGATTTGGAGTTGCTCTTTGGAGTTTCTTTCTTTCTTTCTTTCTTTCTTTCTTTCTTTCTTTCTTTCTTTCTTTCTTTCTTTCTTTCTTTCTTTCTTTTTTTGTTAACTGGGCTAGAGGTCTGCCTATTTTGTTTATCTTTTCAAAGAACCAGCTTTTGGATTCATTGATTCTATGTATCGCTTTGTTTTTATTTCATTGATTTCTGTTCTGATTTTGTGATTTCTTCCTGTCTTTTGATTTAGGGATCATTTGTTGTTGTCTCTCAAGTGTTTTAGCTGCAGTGCTATATCATTTATTTGTTCTCTTTCTGGGGTTTTTTTTTTTTTATGTAGGCACTTACAGCTATAAATTTCCCTCTCAAGACTGCTTTTAAAGTATCCCACAAGTTTTGTTGTGTTGTCTTTTTCATTCGGTTCCATGAATACTTTTATTTCACTCTTTATTTCTTCCTTGACCCATTCATTATTCAGTATGGTGTTGTTTAGTCTCCATGTGTTCTTGTAGCTAGTTGGGCGTATTCTGGTGTTCATATTGAGCTTTATTGCACTGTGGTCTGATAAAATGCATGGAATAATTTCAATCCTTTGGTATTTGTTGAGATTTCTTTCGTGTCCCAGTATGTGATTGATTTTGGAGAATGTTCCATGAGGTGCTAAGTAGAAAGTATACTCTCTGGTGTTTGGGCAGAATATTCTGTAGATGTCTGTGAGGTCCATTTGGTGTATTGTATTGTTCAGTTCTGATGTCTCTCTGCTTATTTTTTTGTCCAGTTGATCTATTCAAGGGGCTCAGTGGGGTGTTGATGTCTCCCACTATTAGTGTGTTAGGATTAATCTGTGTCTTGAGGTCCTGCAAAGTAGTGTTTATAAAGTTAGGTGCACCAGAGTTTGGTGCATAGACATTTAGGATTGTGAAGGCAGAGAAGGGTGGATCTTTATGAGTTCAAGACCAGCCAGGTCTACAGAGTGAATTCCAGGACAGCTGGGGCTACAGGGAGACCCTGTCTGGAAAAGGAAAAATAAATAAATAAATAAATAAATAAATAAATAAATAACAAAAGACTATGGGATGTTCCAGGATTTTATTATCTAATTAAATGGACAAAGTTTTCTATATTAAAACTTATAAATAACTATGAAGAAGTAAATTATAAGCAATCCACATATGATGAAACAAAATACATGAGTTTAGAGACATTAAGAAAGGGAAAATTCCAGCCTGGTGACAGGGCTGCAATCCCAGCTATTACTGGGGATGAGATATGAGAGTCACAAGTTCAAAGCTTACCTGAGCTATATCACAAGTTCAAAACCTGGTTTAGTGACTTGACAGGACTGTGTCTCAAAATAAAAAGGAAATGAGCTAGGGTTCTGGTTCAGTTGGAGAATGACTGGATTCACTGCCTAGTACTACAAAGCCAGTTCCTTCAATAAAGTTATTGAAGGAACAAAGTGAATAATTGTTCCTTCTATTTTGACAAGGGCATCCAATTGATATACCAAGGACATTGCTGACCGAGGGCAGGGCTGCTCTGAGTTCAGATTTGACTGACATTTTTGTTAATGAGCATTTCTTTTTCTTCAAATGAAAGATTTTTTTTAATCTTTCCATGGCTTGAAACCAGGTGAAATTTGTTTTCTCTTTCCCTTCATCTTTTAGCAAAAAGTGTAAAATCTGTACCCTCTGTGTGCAGATTTAGAAGGGAAGTGTCATTGCAAAGCAATCACTAAATTCATATAGCCTTTCATATTGCAAGAATCCAAAGAGGAAAGTCTACTGAAATTACCTAAGGCTCTCTCTCTCTCTCTCTCTCAAAGATGGATTACGATGGAAGACATATATTGATTAAATTGAGCCTCTTTTTCGTTATGACTTTTTTTTTCTTCCTACTTTTGTGTAGGAAAAACTGATTCACTTAGTGTCTGTTCTAGCTCTTTCTCTTGAAACATTTAAGTAAGTTCTTTGCTGTGAAAAATACCATGTTTCAAAAACATACCATGTTTCTTGGGGTCTCACATTGGGAAGTGAGCACACATCTGTGCTGTGACTCTACAGATATTTAAATTCTGTTTTCTTTGTTTGAGTGAGGTTTATTCCACCACTGCCTGGTTGTTCATAATAGTAAAGGAAATATTTCCAGTCATTTGTTTCTGTAAGTATGTGGTTTCTATCCACATCATTGGACTTCAACAATCCTTTGTAGAAGATTGTGATGACACCAGAGTCTTCAAGGAGATATGGGTCTTGTTTAGTAGAAGGCTTTCCCTACTTTGTTTTTCCTACCAAGAGACTCTTTCCATTGAGCAGAATAAGAAATTCGTCTTAGCTCATGAACTAACTGATCACTGGAAGGAACCAAACAGAAACAGAAAAAAAAGACATTTGGAGAAGCTGGAATTTAGTACCAAGTAGTCAGGGAAATGGAACTGACAATGTCTGCACTTAATCTCTGTAAGGTGTCCCCTTTGCCTTGTTGCAAACTCCACTTGATGTTTCATACATGTCACTTTGTTCCTTGTAAACCAATGTGTTCTGATTAAAACAGGTGTTATCGATAATAATAAAATAATAACTCTATACAAATGAAAATTTTGCACTAAAATATGGTTGTGACATTATATTAATGCTGCATTTTACTTTCATATAGAGAAATAAAAGTAAAGCCACAAAACTACAGTAACCTGGTAACTTTTGAAGATAAATCTAGATTTGAAATGACAGGTAGGTAGAGAAACTGCAACACTAGCTGAGGAGAAGTATAATAAGATAAGGGGCAAAATGAGATCTGAGAAATGATGTGAGAAAGTAAAATTAATCATGGGTGAATGTGCCTCAAAAAGACCATTTAGAGCTGAGCTTAAACTTGACAATGGCTCTTTTTCTCTCTGAATAGTGGCCTTTAGAAACCCACTGAAGTTTAAGAAGTCATCTAAAGATGAGAATCACTTCTTCCTTATTACTCATTTTACTTTCACTCCTCAACACCCGAGGCATGTATTAGAAGTGGAAGGACATTTTACAAGGTTTGTAATAGCTATGGACCCTCTGTGTGCAGATTTAGAAGGGAAGGGTCATTCAAAGCAATCACTAAATTCATATAGCCTTTCATATTGCAAGAATCCAAAGAGGAAAGTCTACTGAAATTACCTAAGGCTCTCTCTCTCTCTCTCTCTCTCTCTCTCTCTCTCTCTCTCTCTCTCAAAGATGGATTACGATGGAAGACATATATTGATTAAATTGAGCCTCATGACATTTGGCTTCTATTTACTATCTTCTTTCAAATTAACCTACAAAGATCCTCCAAATGTGCTGAGTCCTGAACCCCAAATTTCTGGTATTGAGGGATGGATGCTATGGGATTGAATCTAAAATGTCTACACATGCTCATGTTGGAATGTGGGTGCTCCATCTGCTGAGATTAATTTGGGATGCAGTGGAACCATTAGAATGCAGGGTCTGGCTAGCAGAGGTGGCTCACTGCACACCTCCCTTGAATTTCCTTCCTGCCCACTGTGCTACCAAAGTTTGAACACTTTATGCTTCAAGTTCCAGCTGCCAGAGACTTAGCTATTCTGCCAGGCACCCCCTGCTTTGAAGGATCTCACTCCTGTAGAACTACAAAGGACAGTAATGTGAAAATGACTTATATGAGGACCTTGGAAAAGAATTATATCATGAAGGTAGAGTCTTCACAAATGGCATCTGTGCAGATTTTAAAAGAGACACTAAACGTAGTGAAGAAGTGTGAAAAATATATTTCAGAGGCTTATGGCATGCAGTCTGTGGTTACTTTCTTATAAGAGCACCCATGAGTGACTAAGACAAGCATTTAAAATTGTGCCACAATGTGTGAAGAACATAGATATAGAATATTATTCACAGAGATAATTAAATGTGCATAAACTAGGAATTGTTCCATATAGATGCATTTCCTAACTTAAGATAACTGAACTGGAAGATGAGAATGCACACATTAACTTAAGTCTATATAATCAAGGCAAAATTATTGTCTTCAGGGACTAAAAACATTTCTTAGTCTTCTAAGCATGACCTAAAGCACTGGGGAAAACATGAATGAGAAATAGCTCAGTCATTAACAATTTATACATTTAACAAATGATGCCTTCCTATTGTGTTAGATCTTGTAAACATGTCAGGCAGGAAGAGGTATAAAGAAAAAGAAGATGATCCATATCATTTTTGTTAGATGAATGAATTACTAACTTGTGTCAATTAAGAAAAAAGGGAAGAAATTGGGTTTGCATAAAAAATTGAAAATACCCAATTGTTCTTTTACATTTTATTTATATTTCCAGCACTTTAAATTTATGTAACATTTGTATGGTTGATAAGTTAGAGCCACAGAATATCAAAATTACATTCGTAGAAGGTACTAAAATTAGCATTCCATAAAGTGGTTAAGACTAAAAATAATTGTCTGGCTCCTGAGTCCAGGAGAAATTTCAAGCCAGATTCTGATGTCTTTTTGATTATTCAATGCAAAGATAGTGTACGCTCTACATTAACTAAAATTGAACTTCCGGGGGCTCTTCTTGCCTCAAGTCTGTTCTCAGAAAACTTATCCAGTGAATAGTGTATTGCATTGGCAGATCTCAAGCTGATGAGCAGTGTGCCTGTGCTCTCACATACCCATCTTTAAGGTCCTCTTTTCTGAGAAAACTTCTGGAGCCAGTCTTGTAACAAAATGAGTTAGAAATTAAGCCGTATTTTAATTTCTTCTTGTATTGTCTATTTCACAGTGATTCTCAGTTTGGCTTTTTACACACTGTTCCAAAATTCTAGGAATGACCTCCTGTTAAATCAGGGATGTATAGAACCAATTGATATCCTTTACTCAGTGCCATTCAGAACCATTGACCAGTTCCATTGTAGAGCTAAGGAGCAGAATATTGTTCACTTATTGCCTTAATTATTTTACTTTTCATTATACAATTCTAAAAAAGTGCAGACATATATAACTTAATGAAATGGTTGGGAAAATGTAACTAATTACTATGTAGGAGTTAAAAATAAAGATGTGTGCTACATAACTTTTAGTACATAAAGTTGTGTATAATGAAGTTTTAGGAAAACAAAAAAAGGAAATATTTCAATTATTCTAAGAAAGCCTGTTTTAATCATAATTCCATTCATTCATAATTTTCTTCCTTCAAACAGTTGACCAGCCTTCTGCTCTTTACTAATACCCAATGACCAATACTAAGATTCATATTCCTCATTTCTCTGGAGTATTTCATGTGAGATTTATCCAGGGTAGGTTTCTTCAGGAAAGCTTTGGAAGTCAAATCAAGATTTCTCAGTTGAGGACAGTGTATTTACATTCTAAAACATATAAGAAGTATCTGTTCTACCCTGTGTGGATAATGGGAAACTATGCAGGATATATAAAAATATCCTGCATCTAGCAATGGTAGACTATATAAATCACACCTTCACACTTTTGAAGCTGTCATTCAAGATCTTATCAGCAGCAATGTGTGCCTTCCATGGGAATTTCCTTCCTGACTGATACTGCAGTTGGTTGGGTCAATTTCACATCTTTATAATATACTATATTTCTCATGTGTATCATAAAACTAGTATTTTTTCTCTAGTAGCTTATGTCTCTCATCTAGGGCTCCTGACTTTGGTCAACAGCAATACTGATCATTAACATGGCAACTGCATACTAGTGGCAATCCTGATCGTCTTACAAACTCCAAGCTTTGTTTCTCACAAATGTCCTTTCTTTTCCCCTCACGATTGCAAAGACTCAGGAAGCACAGTTGTCATTCTAAGTTTACCAACAATGCGTATCAAGTCCTGTGTTCTTCCTCCCGTAAGCATTTGTAGTTGGGCCATTATCTAGCCCCGGGTCCCACTCTCTAGCCCCTTTTTCCAAGTAATATAGCACATCTCTTCTCTACTCACCCACAGGATTTGGTGGAGATCCTAATCTCAAGTCTGAATTACCCAACTTAAGACAAATACCATACTGTATTACTTATCTGTGCTTCTGTGATAAAACACCAATAGTAAGCCAACTTATGGAAAGAAGAGTTTATTTGGTTTATACTTCCAAGGGGATATGAGTCCATAATAGTGAGAAGGTAGTCTGATCAGAAAGCTGAGAATGCAGATCTTCAACCAGGCAAAGATAGCAAAGAGATAGAAACTGGAACTTAGTCATAGCTATGAATTCTCAAAGCCGGACCTTTTGACATACTTCCTCCATCAAAGAAGCACTTCTCACACAACCTCCTCAACAGTGCCACCAAGTGGTGCCAAGTATTCAAATAATCTGTAAATCAATATAAATTAAGAATTGTATACTCAGCAAAGGAAAATTCTTTGGAAAGTAAACTTACTTTAAAATTTTGCGTATTTTTTTACTTGTGGCCTGGGCTGTGGAAATAAAGAGAGAAGTTGGTTATGTGTCTGTGTAGTTGTAAATAATGTTTTCATTTTATTTATTAATTTCTTTATATTTATTTTATATGCATGAATGTTCTGCCTGCATGAATGTGAGGGTGTCATATTCAGGCATGCAGTGCCCCTGGAGGCCAGAAGAGGGCATCAAACCTCTGGGAACTTGACTTTTGAGTGGATGCTTGTGGATACTGAGAACCAAACCCAGATTCTCTGCAACATCAGCTAGTGCTTTTAATGGATGAGTCCTCTCTCCAACCATGTAAGTATGGCTTTTAACTTTCATTGTACTGTGAAGTATTTGAGTGATTCTAGCAGATAGAAATTAAATTTTAACTTCTTAACTTACATGAATTATCTTCTGCTTTTTCACAGATGTAATTAGGATTCTACCTGGGAGATGACTACAAACCTGGAGTCTTGCCTCCCCCCACCACTGGGTTCCCAAGACCTGCAAGAATGGCTCTCTGAGGCACATTTCAGAGAAGTCTAATCAGTTGACTCAGGCTTGCCTACAAAGAAATGGAAATAAGTTACATAAAAAGTAGCAGCTCACGGACTGGAGAGATAGCCTAGTGGTTAAGAGCACCGACCACTCTTACAGAGGACCCGGGTTCGATCCCCAGCACCCACATGGCGGCCGAGAACAGTCTGAAACTCCAATTCCAGGAGAACTCCAGTTCCAGGGGAATCCGATACCCTCTTCTGACCTCCGCAGCGTTGCACGACACGGGTGCACAAACTTGCATGCAGACAGTACATCCATACACATACAGAAATAAATAAAATTAATAATTTTTTTTTAAGTAACAGCTCCCTTTCCCCCATGTAAATCCAAAATCCCCACATGGACTCAGTGACCTCTGCCCCCTGTGAAGACATGATGAGAGATGGTCCAAAGTCATATGGTAGGCCTTTTATATGTCTCCACCCCTCCCAAAGTCCCAGAATTTCAATGAGCCGGAATTCCCAAGTTTTGTTGCACCCTCTGTGGGAATGCCAGCATCGTGTGAAACTTGCTGACCAGATGGGATACAAACTTAGCTCCTCCCACTAAGAGCTCGTTTCAAAGAAGAAATAATCCATCTCACAATAGAGATAAAAGAGAAAACATTAATATAAGCTATCTCTAAAATTCACAAATGAGAAGTAAATTCATAACTTTAAAGTAATAATTAAAATTGTTATTGCAGACACCCTTACCTTTGAGATAGTTGGTGAACCCAAGATCATGTAATCCTGGTGATTATTTCATATTAAGCTCTGAATAATTTTATATTTAAGAATTCATGACACATTTTAAGAGAGTCAATAGGGAGTAAATATAAATAGGTTTATACAATAATAGCAAAGAGAGCTGATGATGAAGCTCGGTTAGAAGAGACCTTAACTCACATGCCCAAGGAAAAGTAAATATATATGCTTGATAACCAAGCCTATAAACCAGTACTGAGGAGGTGGAGGAAGAGCAGAAGGACTGGCTGTTCATTGTCATCCCCTGCAACATAAGGGCTTCCAAGACAGCATGGGCTGCACATAATTTGTTCTTTTTTTTTTAATTTTATTTATTTATGTGTATGAATGTACTGTTTGCGTGTAGGTCTGGACACCCGTGTCGTGCAATGCCGCGGAGGTCAGAAGAGGGTCTCGGATTCCCCTGGAACTGGAGTTCTCCTGGAATTGGAGTTACAGACGGTTCTCAGCCGCCATGTGGGTGCTGGGGATCGAACCCGGGTCCTCTGCAAGAGCGGTCGGTGCTCTTAACCGCTAGGCCATCTCTCCAGCCCCCATAATTTGTTCTTAAACCAAAACATTAACAAAAAAGAAAATCCCCACAACATTACATATTTTTGTGATTTATAAAAGCTTTCTTCTGCTGGGTGTGGTGGCGCACGCCTTTCATCCTAGCACTTGGGAGGCAGAGGCAGGCGGATCTCTGTGAGTTCAAGGCCAGCCTGGTCTACAGAGTGAGTTCCAGGACAGCTGGGACTACAGGGAGACCCTGTCTTGAAAAAGACCAAAAATAAATAAATAAATAAATAAATAAATAAATAAATAAATAAATAATAAAAGCTTCTCAAATTTTTTATTGAGCTTGTGTACCATTTCATACAGCATTTCTTAATCAAATTTCGAATACTTCCTCCATCCCTGACCTTTACTCTCTCCAGAACTCATGTATTCTGCCACACATGATAAGACCCCTGTCTTGCATCTTTTTCTCAGTGTTTTTTTTTTTTTTTTAACTTTTTTGATACAGTAGTTTACTGTTTGGGTCTGTTCTTCGAGCAAGTCTTTTTTTGTTGCTGTTCACTTTAACTTTATATTACTCCAAAATATACATATTTACACTCCACACATGTACCAGATTTACAATGTCTGAAAATAAACCATAGGTTCATTCCAAAACCATTTAGGGACACACAGTTTAACAATAAACTTGCATGCGGGTAAAATGAAATACTTCACATTCCTAAATTACATGGCATGTTGACGTATGTTTTGTGATTTTTAAAAAAGAGACTTGTAAGCCAGGTGTGGTGGTGCACGCCTTTAATACCAGCACTCAGGAGGCAGAGGCAGAAGGATCTCTGTGAGTTTGAGGTCAGCCTGATCTATATACTGAGTTCCAGGACAGCTGGGGCTATAGGGGTACCCTGTCTCAAAAAAGAAAAAAAAAAGAGATTTATTCTTTCTCATAAATCTTACAAGTGAGGAAAAAATAGGCATAAACTTCAAGCTATATTTATAGCAATATCAGTCAATGTATTATTATCTTTTCTAACCAGTTACTCACCTTGACTTATATATAAGGATTGGTGCTAGGATCCACAAATGAGAGACAATATGACATTTTTCCTGAACCTGTGCTATTTCACTTAACATAACAGCTTCTAGTTCCATCCATTTAGCATAACAGCTTCTAGTTCCATCCATTTGCCTGGAAATTTCATGATGCCCCCCTTTTTTTACCACTGTATAGAAATCCATTATGTCAATGTACCACAATTTCAATATCCACTCATCATTTGAGAGACACGGGTTGTTTCCACCTCTTTGCTATTGTGAAAAGAATAGCAATAAACATGGTTGTGCATGTATCTCTGCTATAGGATGAACCCCTTGGGTATATACCCATGAGTGTTAAGACTGGGCCAAATGGTAGGTTCATTTTTGTCTTTTAAGAGTTCTCCACACTGCTTTCCATAGGGGTTACACGAGTTCGCAATCCCACTGACAGTGAATGAGTATTCCCCTTTCTCCACATCCTCTCCAGCATTTGGTATCATTTGTTTCCTTTTCTTTTTCTTTCTTTCTTTCTTTTTTTTTTTTTTTTTGGTCTCATTTGAGGCACAGTCTTACTGGTAAGATGAAATTTTCTTAATTACTAAGGATGGTGGAACACTCTTTGGCATGTTCTCAAGCATCTTTACTTTCTTTTGAGAATCCTTTCGATCTTAGCCAATCTTTCTATTGGTATTTATTTTTTCCTTTGTTTTTTGAGTAATTTATATACTCTGGATATTAACCTCTGTCAATGTGTCACTGGTGAAGATTTCGTTGCATTTTGTGGTTTCTCTTCATTTATTGTTTGTTTATTTTGCTAGAGAAACTTATTTTGCTCAGAGTAAATGCAGATCGGGCTTAGATATGTGATAATGATTATTAAATCTTTAAGCAAAAATTATTCTACATCAGACGACAACAGGTGCTATTTAGAATATTTTTGTTTCTGGTCTTCACTGGTGTTATCCTTGTAGTCATATAAATATTTGCATTTAATTCAGTTTATATAATAATTTAATAGAAAAATTTAAATGATAGTTTTATAAGTTTAATAAATAATTTAATGGCCAAAACTTAAATGATAGTTTTATTTCAACATAAGTAGAACTATATCAGAAGCTAAATTTGTTAGATGTAATCTAAAATTATTCAATGGTCCAAAATTATTATAATAATTAAAGCATAAATGTATGAAGGCAAACCTTTCTAGTAATAAAATAACATGAAGATTTGACCATGCCCCCTTTAAATTATAAAGACAGGAGAAAGTTTATGCAGTGGTTTATTTTTCTGACATTTTTACATTTTTTATGTCCATAGCACCATAAAAAATTTACACTTAAAATATAAAATAAAGCAATTATATGTTCCATGTATATGCAACACAGGCCTTTATTCCAGCATTCAAGATGTAGAGGCAGGTAGATAGTGTGAGATCAACGCCAGCCTGATCTACATAGTGAGGTACAGCCAGCTGAGGCTACAGGAACAGATCCTGTCTCAAAAAAAAAAAAAAAAAAAAAAAAAAAAAAAAAAAAAAAAGTTAACACTAACTCCTGTTCCAGATAGGATGCAAGCTATTAAATGAATTTTAGCAGAAAGGCACAAAGTCTTTCATCTACAATTACTTCTGAGACTGTAACAAATTTTGGCAGAATAAGGAAAGTGTAATTTAGATCTTAGATGTAGTTATTATTTTTAATTGTTCTGTTTTTTATTTGCAGAACAGTGTGAATATTGAAACAGCTCTGCTGCTTTGTTCTTTTCATTGTTGTCTTAAAATTAACATTTTCTAAATGCTCCTGTCACTAAACTAACCAGAGCTTGCCTAGAACAAATTTCAGATCACTATAATGAAATGTACAACTCACTTTCAATATTGAACATCATGAGGAAATTAATCTGTTTAGAAGCTGGTGCCAGCCAAAATGTTGATAGTTCAAAACCGGCACTTTTCAACTGAGTATGGGTTTAAAACAGCTGTTCACAATGAAAAGAAACTTAACTAAATCATTATTAGTTTTGATCTTAATAAAAGAGAATTTTGTCTAATTATTGTAGACATACTAGGAAAATAGCAAAATTTTTCTAGAAATCTAAGTTTGATAAAGGAATTGAAAAGGGAATGGAGGCCAACTTTTGGGGGGAACTACTAAGTACTTAGTGACTAAGTGCTAACTTGTCTAGCTTATGTTTTGTAACTCTCCAGGGAGGGATTTAAAAAAAGAAAGGTAAGAAAATTGTATGAAGCTACAATCCCAGCTAATATTAGAGAATCAAGCAGGGAATCAACCCAAGAGATGTCCAAAATATTCACAATGATTATACTCCTTAAATGTAACAATTTTGTTTTTCACATGAGAATATAAAAACCAAATCTGTTTTTTTTATTAATTTTATTTATTTCTGTATGTGTATGAATGTACTGTCTGCATGCAAGTCTGTGCACCCGTGTCGTGCAATGCCGCGGAGGTCAGAAGAGGGTGTTGGATTCCCCTGGAACTGGAGTTCTCCTGGAATTGGAGTTTCAGACGGCTCTCGGCTGCCATGTGGGTGCTGGGGACCGAACCCGGGTCCTCTGCAAGAGCGTCGGTGCTCCCAACCGCTAGGCCATCTCTCCAGGCCCCCAAATCTGTTTTTGTAACAAGGACACCGACTATACAATTTTAGTACAATAACACAATAGGCTTATTGTCCACATTTATATTTTAGAAGTAAAATGTCTCTCACTGACATGTGTGTTTGAGCATGTGGCCCCCAGAGGTTGGTGCTATTTTAGTTTGTGGAAATTTCTGGAAATGGAGTGCAGCTGGAGGAAGTGGAGCTTGAGAAGCCTGGCATTGATGTTGACAGTCTGACCTCACTTCCTATCCTCAGTCATCTTTCTGGCTTGCCAAGATGTGAATAAGCAAGCTCCTACTCCTCCGCCACAGACAAGCTGATCACAGAACAAGACTTCTCCATGAAGATGGACCACTTCAGACCACCACAGACAGGCTGATTACAGAAGAAGACTTCTCCATGAAGATGGACCCCTTCAGACCACCACAGACAAGCTGATCACAGAACAAGACTTCTCCATGTAGATGAACCCCTTTAGAACACCACAGACAAGCTGATCACAGAACATGACTTCTCCATGAAGATGGACCACTTCAGACCACTACAGACAAGCTGATCACAGAACAAGACTTCTCCATGAAGATGGACCACTTCAGACCACCACAGACAAGCTGATCACAGAAAGACTTCTCCATGAAGATGGACCACTTCAGACCACCACAGACAAGCTAATCACAGAACATGCCTTCTCCATGAAGATGGACCACTTTGCCCAATAATTCACAGGATGAAGTAAAACTTTACTCTTTAAACTTGAATGATTTTAGTCAGATATTTGATCATAGCAACAAAAAAGAACACACCCACCTACTTGCAATCTTCATTAATGTTGCATGCAACAATTTGGGGCTTACAAGTGAGGGAAACTCTACCTTTCTGCCATGCCATATAATACACTGATTCTCTTTGGTTGAATCTGATAAGGAATGTGTATCCACCTAGCTGCAATAAGTGTGGTCACATTTTCCTCTGCTATAAATATAAATGATAGATATTTTATAGCTTGGGAGCACTTCAGTGGGGATTTAATGATTCTCTTATTATAATTCCTAGTGCCACCTTCTTTCCTGATACCTACTTTTGAAAAAAAAAAAACACCTACTTACTAGAGCTTCCAAAATCTCATTACTGACCTGTCTGCAGGACAAAGATATATGTTTGTATATCTCTCTGTTTACACATCTTTGTATATCTGCGTAGACACACTAAAGGATATTTGGCTTCTAGTTCTGGGAGATGCAGTCCATCATGGAAGTATGGAGAGGGAGTAGGAAAGCAAGGGGGTTATTCATACAGTTGGAAGCAGAGGATTGGAAAAAAGACTCAGTTAGCCTCATGGCCTGTTCCCAGTGGTCCACTTCTTCAAGCCAGGATCTACACCCTAAATGTTCCACAGGCTTCTGAAACAGCAAAACCATCTGGGGTCCAAGTGTTCAAAAGTATTTACCTATGGGGAGTCATCTTAAAACTGAGGCCGAGGCTGGCAAGATGGCTTAGCTGCCAAGCCTGAAGATGGCAGTTCAATACCTGGAACCCACATGACTTAAGGAGAGAATTAACTACTGTAAGCTGGCCAACAAAGAGATACATTTACACACAGAACACACATATACACACATACACACACACACACACACACACAATAAGAATTTTTCTTTAAAGAACTGAGGCCAAATAAGCATAAGATATCACTAAGCAATCTGTTGCAACACTTGATTTGGGCTATGCTCATGCTTCTTTAATAAAGTACTTGGTAGACTAAGACCCTAACTGCTACACACTATGCACACATATATGCCCCTCTCTAAGCAATGCATTTAGATATTGGTTAGTGACCTAGGACACACCATCTATATCAAGCTGCATTCATTGTCCACTCTGAACAATGAAATAAGTTTCTCCTTCTTCTAACAATCATCACATACATTCTATCTAATTGTACACCAGTTAAATGAGGGTAGAGAAGATAGTTCAATCTAACTTGAACTGCCTTATTGCCTGGACAATAATGTAAACTTTCAGAGTGAATCCCCTATTTATCATCATATGCCTATGCATAATTGTGCATGCCTATAATTAAAGTGTATATATATATATATATATATATATATATATACTTATATGTATATATTTAAGTGATTTTAATGTCATTATGGAATAAGATTCAAAGTAATTGGATTGTTAGGCACAGACCTCAACCACTGGGGAAAAATACCACAAGAATTACCTGAATAAATGTTTTTTAATTGTGATAAATTCAGTATCTCTTCATTATAAGAACCTTTCTGATGGCCAGAGAAAAGTGCAAATCATTCTAAAAGGTATATATTTGGCACACATACAACAAACATCAAAATATGATGGATATTATTCTCAATGGGCAAGAGCTGAAGTCTTTTACTCTAAGACCAAGACTAAATCAAGGATGTTCACTTTAGCCCATTCAATAAATTATCACTTATTGTTAAAAAAAATGAAAACAAAACAAAGCAAAAAAACAGAGAAAGATGCAGAAAAGTTACGGCAGATTGCATGACCTGGGATGGGTAGGGCTGGGGTGGGGGGGAGGGAAAGGGATATATGCCTGAACTGAATTGGAAAATGATGTATGAAATAAACAAAACATCAATAAAAAATAAAAAGATTGATAATGTGAAAAAAATAAATTTCAGGCAATTTTAGCTAAAGAACTCAAGAAAAAGAAAGAAATGCTAAACATCCAAACTGAAACTGAAGAAGCCAAATTATTTACTTTCAGATAACATGTTCTTTATATGTAGAAAATACTAAACATTTGTTCAAAAACAAATATAACACAACTTAGAAGAGATAAATGCATCAGCATCAAGATATAGCAGTAACAAAACAAAATCATTTAAAAAGAAATTTATCATTTACTATTAATTAATCATTTCAAAAATCATTTCAAGCACACAGAAAAACTCAATATCTGAGAATAAATTTAACTAAAGCTGTGAAAAATTTCTACAAGGAAAATCATAATACAGTGATAAAAGATTTAAGTGGATATTTGAAAATGAAAAGATATGCCATTCTCATGGATTGAAAAAAAGTTTAAGAAACTTAAAGTACTAAAAGAAATCAACATAGTCAACAAAATCACCTTGACAGTAAAACATATGACCGTGGAAATGAAAACAAAGAAAAATTTCACCAGCTACACATCTGATAGAGGATTGGTATCTAGAATATACAAACAGCTAAAAAACAAAGAAGCAAGCAAACAGATGGCCCAATTAAAGATGGGCAGTGGGTCTGAGCAGAGAGTTCTCAAACTAAGGGAAAAAATGACTAATAAGCAATTGAAAAAGAGTTCAATGTCCTTAGTAATTAGAAAATTTAAATTAATGCTACTTTAAAATTTCTTCTTAACCCAGTCAGATTGGATAGAAACAAGAGAACAAATGACATAAATGCTGGTGAAGATGTGGGGGAAAAGGCACACTCATTCACTACTGACAGGGATATAAACTCCTGAAACCACTATGGGAAGCAGTGTGCAGAACTCAAAGAACTAAAAATAAACTGACCATATGATTCAGTCATACTGCTCCTTGGCATATACACAAAGGAATCATTCTTCCATAGATCCTTGCACAGCCATACTTGTTGCTGCTCTTTTCACAGTAGCTAAGAAATGGAAACCACCTAAATGTCCCTCAACTTATGGATAATGCAAAATGTGTTATATGTACACAATGGAGTTCTACTTAGTGGGAAAGAAAGAGGAAATCATGAAATTTCAGATAAATGGATGAACTCGAAAGTGTTATACTTAGTGAGATAACACAGGCTCAGAAAATTAAGCCCTGTACCTTGTGTGCTTTAGTACCAAATACTTATATGTGAATATACATTTTTATGTAACCACTGACACCACAAAAATGGAAAAGAACTATGGAGTTAAAGAGAAAGAAAGTGCCTGAATGAGGGGAATGGTAGAAGACAGATGTTACCAAGTGGGAAAGCAGGCAAATGGAGGTATTAAACTGAGAATAGAAGAGGTTATTCAAGAAACCATGGTGGAAAAGGGGTAGAAGGAGCTCATGAGACAGGAATAGCAGGATACAGGTATTATGGAGGGGAAATGCAGAAAATGGGGTTACTTTAGTGAAGAGGGAGGAAGGAGGGCTAGACAGGGAGAGGAGAGAGAAATAATTCCTAGATGGTGGGAAAATCAGAGGGACATGTATTAGTACAAAAACCTACTGAAAAAATATAAAATATATATATATATAATTTAAAAATATGCAAAATATACATATATAATATAAAAAATATATAAAATCTGTACATGAGTGGATGTGTATAGGTGAAGGTTGTATAACAAGAAACACAGTGACAGATAGGAGAAACCTCTCTTTGAGTTACTCATCTGTGAGTTCAAGAGATTCCCAAAATAACACAGGCTATTGCCAGACACTTAGTACCTCTAATAACTTGACAGTAAGACCCTAGTGCAAAAGAAAGGATATATTTCAGATACAGGACTTGGGGCAACAGAACTGGAAGTGACCTGGAAGCCATCTCCCTGAAATTCACCTCTGATAGTTTTGGAGGATACTATGAGCCTGCTGTGATGGTTAATCCTGGGTGTCAACTTGACCGGTCTAGGGATGAGCAAATATGAGAAAGAGATCTTCAGATTGGACTACCTCAAGCAGGATGGCCCACCCTAAATGTAGGCGTTACCTTTTGCCAGCAGGCTATACTGCCATGGCAGAGGGAGCTGGTCCCTTTTTTCCTGTGGCTTGCCTTCTCTCACACTGGTGAGTTTGTCTTGCTGCTGTGATCAACTCTTGAATCCCAGCGTGTACTGAGACCGGCAGATCTCCTGGGATCCATCGGGCCTTCAGCACCAGATTGGGACTACTGAGACATCCAGCCTTGTGGACTGAGCATTCCCTGGATTCTCATCCTCTCCAGTGCAGCACAGCTATTGTTGGATTCCTTGGACTCCATGAGCAAATCAATAAATCTCTATATAGATATATATTCATTCTATTGATTCTGTTTCTTTAGAGAACCCTGACTAATACACCTACTAAGGGAGAAAATCAATCAATGTCACAACCCCAGTTAAAAGCCTAATAACCACAAAAGTAGCTAGCACAACAAATTATATTTTTGCAGTAATGGTACTTTTATCTTGGAGTTAATCAACAGCTATCTGATTGAACTTAATGCCCTCTCAATAGGAATGACCTCATGTGTGGCACCATAAACCTACCCAGAAACACATGGCTTGAGAGATCATAGATGTTAGATAATATATCTAATTCATTACTTTATGCTAAAAATGGATCCTTATATTTATAAACAGGTATACCAGTCACCACTTATCAAACAAACTTCTTTTTACAACATATAGAGACTGTTACAGGGTTCCACAACTGGTCACACATAGAGAATAATTGTCTCTAATATCCCAGCACTAAGTGATACATCTACTGTGGATCTTCTATAACTAATGTTAATGGATCATAATGAAATGGGCTGGTAAAGAGAATACTAATGCATCTTTCTGCTTGCAACAGCAAAGCTTTTCCATGGATGAAAATAGACTACAACAATCCAAACTGTAGAAAATAAGAAGGCAGAATTTGTGTCTCTGGATAGGATTCCTATATTAAACCTCACCCATCCAGAGCTCAAGAACCATTGTGGAAGAGGGGGCAGAAAGATTGTAAAAGCCTAGTTTGGTGCACAGCCATAAGGAAACAAATTCTTCCAGATCTCTGGTAACTTGCTAATATGAAATTGCAACAATGATGACAGCATGACAAGACCCATCAGAGAAAACCTCAGCATAGAACTAGAGCAACGGACAGGAGCCCCAAGCTTTGCTGGGGTACTATTGCCAGCTGACTGCTGCTGGGTGATGGAAAGTAGATCTTTAATAATGGAGATGATGCTACATAAGCTGATCAGGCTCCGGTGGATAAACTCACACTGAGGGACATCTGAATAAAGAAACTTGACTCAGTAAGCCTTGCCATATATGACAGAATGCATGAAATCATATTCAAAACTCTTGGAAGGTGGTACAGATAGGAAACAGGGTCCAAATATGATTATGATGTATTATATGACATGCACAGAATTGTAGTTAAAATATATATTGAAAAAATGTCCAAATACACAGATAAATGTTTTTAATATAGTCTATAAATATAAAGGAATATTATTTATCCAAAATAATGAAATTCTGCCTCTTGAGGAAACAGGGTTAGAACTGAAATACCGACATTAAGTAAAATGATCCACAGACAATGACAGATATTCTATGATCTCATTCACTTGTGGAAAGTAAAATGTGAATTTAGAATTCAGGAGAGGCTAAGGTGTAAATGAGGGAGAGACATAGAGAAAGAGGGGATAAGGAATAATACCCAAATACAGTGTGGAAACAGTTCTAATGAGTGGAAACCTACAATGTATATCAATCCTATATTTCAACAGAAGAAAAATAATCTGGATGTTCCAACATATACAAATGATATTTGAGCAGGTGAGCATACTAGTTTCCAATATTTTATCATGATAAGATATTCATGTGTCCACTTACAATACCATACCCATAATACATAAAAAACCTTTTGAATAGAAAAGAAAAATCATGACAGGTACAGTGGCACACACGGTTTAACCTCCCACTCAGGAGGCAGAGGCAGAGGCAGAAATATCTCAGTGAGATCAAGACCAGCCTGTTCTATATAGACGCTACAAAGACCTTGTTTTGAAATGACTAAAAAAAAGAAAGAGAGGGGAAAAAAGGAAAGAAAAACTTGAAACAATGTTCATAATGTCATTGTCCTTAACTATTAAAAAAATAGAAATAACATAAATGTCCTTTGGTAACAGTCTACATATAAACAATCTCTAAAACAATATAAGGGGCCTAGAGAAATGGCTCAGATGGCAAAAGCACTGGCTGCTCTGACAGAGGACCTTGGTTTCATTCCCAGCACCCATTTCACAACTAACAAACATCTGTAACGACAGTTCCAGCACATCTGAAACCCTATTCTGGATTCCATGAACACTGAACAACTACAAAGTTGCGCTTACATACATGTAGGTAATGCACTCAAACAAATAAAAATAATGTATAATATATATTTTTAAAACATTATTGGAATGTATGTAATGCCACAAATAGTAATAAAAAAAAAACCTGCTGTCTCAGGAGGAAGCATCAACATTCATCCAGAAGATGTACCTCTTTCCTTCTTCTTCCACTATGATGATTTTTTATTGTACATTTTTCATCAGTGTATTTCATTTTCTTTCTTCCAGTGTTTAATTCTAGTTTACATATGAGCCAAGAGTGGACTCTCTAATTTTAGAGGAGGGTTAATTTCATGTTTTTCTTTAAGAGTTTTTTTTACTCATTTTTTTTTTTTGGTCTTTTCAAGAAAGGGTCTCCCTGTAGCCCCACCTGTCCTAGAATTCGCTCTGTAGACCAGGCTGGCCTTGAACTCACAAAGATGCACCTGCCTCTGCCTCTCAAGTGCTAGGATTAAAAGTGTGCACCACCACACCTGGCTTTTTACTCATTATTTTTATTTTATGTATATGAGTGTATTGCCTGCACGAGCATAAGTGCATCCATGTCATGCAATGCTCTTGCAGATCAGAAGGGAAATTAACATCCTCTGGAACTGGACTTACAAGTGGTTGTTAGCCACTATGTGGGTGTTGAGAATCTAATCCAGGTCCTCTGCAGGAGCAGCCAGTGGTCTTAACCACTGAACTATCTCTCTAGTCCAAGAGTTTTGTTTGTTTGCTTGTTTGTTTGTTTGTTTGTTTTAACAGTTTAATCCAATGAATTTGAAAAGAGAAATGTTCCTTTACTATATCAGATACCACACTACATTTCCTGGATCATATTTTCTTATATTGCTTTCCACACTTACTAATATGTAGCACTGAAAAAAGAAGATATCCTGTCTTGTGGCATTCAGCAGCATGCAGGTGGGGGTCTTGGCTCCCTCTGGCATACAGGTGACCCCCCCTTATGCCCCCACAGATGGTAACAGAAGAGATAACAAACCTGCCAATCTGGTTGATACCTGGACCAGCCAGTACTCCACATAAACATTTGAGATTCACGCCAGATCCAAGCAACAAAACAAACCCACATGCCAAAAACACAACGAAAAAAATAACAACATGGGAAAACCACATAATGAATCTCCACCAAACTCTATCAGTCATATGAAAGATTCTTACAACCGCAGCTTCCTGGAAGGAATCCAGGACACGGATCTTAGAAGAACAGTCATGGACATATTCAAATAAATCAAAGAATATAAAGAACAAATGATAGAACGAAAAGGAGAGAATGAAAAACTCAGGAAAGAACAAGAGGGAGAGAAAGACAAACTACAGAAATAACTAGAAGGAGAGAATGACAAACTCTGGAAATAACTAGAGGGAGAGAATGACAAACTCCAGAAACAACTAGAGGAGGAGAATGAGAAACTCCAGCAGAAAGTGGAAGCACAAAAAATATCCCACTCTGAAATGACAAAGAAAACCACCCAGAGAAGCAAGAAACTACAAAAAGAGAATGACAAGCTCCAAAAAGGAAGTGGAAATACTAAAGAAATTACAAGATGAAATAAAAAAGGAATTTGCACACTCATCCAATCAACAGGAAAGGATGGGAGAAAGCATCATCTGTAGTGGAATGGATGAAGCAGAAAAAAGAATATCAGAATGGAAGATAGCACAGAAAAACTAGAATGCTCAAGTAAGAATTATGAAGGATATATAAAAAAAAAAAAACACAAGAGTGGAACAATCAGGAAACGTAGGACACTATGAAAAGAGCAAACCTCCACATCATATGGTTAGAGGAAGAAGAATCCCAAGAGAATGGTAGTGATCAGATCTTCAACAGAATAATAGAAGAAAATTTCCCCAAATTGAAAAAAGACAGGAGGAGAGTGGGAATGCAAACCGTACATAACCCCTAACTTTGCCCCCAATAAACAAGTCCACAACAGCTCTCCCTCTGTCTGCGTTCACCCAAAAAAAAAAAAAAAAAAAAAAAAAAAAAAAAAAAAAAAAGACAAAAGATAAAACCATACAAATACAAGAAGCTCATAGAATACCAAATAGACAAGACCAAAAAAAAAAATTCCCTGCATCATTTCATAGTTAAAATGCTACATGCACAAAACAAAGACACACAAGATACTGAAAGCCACAAGAGAAAAGCAAGTTATATATAAGGGGAAACACATCAGAATTGCAGCTGACTTTTCAGTGCAAACTATGAAAACCAGAATAATGTGGACCAAAGTTTTCTCAGTGCTAAATGACTTTAGATGCCAATCCATATTATTATACCCAGCAAAAATATCAATTACAGTTGAATGTGAAAGAAAAAACTTTCATGACATAAGCAAGATGAAAGAACTCATGACCAGTAAACCAACCTTCCAGAAAATATTTGAAGCAATTCAAAGGACAGAGAAATAAAGCAACTATCTCTAAGCAGCTAGAGAGAGAAATAAGTGAAAGCATAACTGTGGAAGTACAAACCTAGAGCAAGAATGCAAACAGAAAATAAGGTGAAAGGAAGCAACACACATCCATCAATAATAGCCTTAAATATTAATGGTCTAAATTCCCCAATCAAAAGACATAGACTAGGATAATGGATTAGGAAACAGAATCCATCTATATTATGTCTACAAGAAACCCATCTCACCCTCAAAGATAGGCACTGACTTAAAGTGAAAGGATGAAAAAAAATATTCCAAGCAAATGGTACCAAAAAACAAGCAGGAGTTGCTATTCTAATATCAGACAAAATAGATTTCATAGTAAAATTAATAAGAAAAGACAAAGATGGTCATTACATCCTTATCAAAGGAACAATTATCCATGAAGATTTTGCAATCATAAATATTTATGCACCAAACTCCAGTGCATCCAACTTTATAAACACAATTCTGCAAGACCTCAATGCACAGATTAATCCCAGCACACTAATAGTGGGGAATTTCAATAGCCCTCTGAGCCCTTTGGATAGATCAGCTGGACAAATAAACAGAGAGACATCTGAAGTGAAAAATCAATATAGCAAATGTACCTCACATTTACCAAATATTCCACCCAAACACCAGAGAATATACCTTGTACTGAGCACCCCGTGGAACAGTCTCCAAAATCAAGTGCATACTGGGACACAGAAAAAAAAAACCCTCTACAAATACAAAAGGATTGAAATAATTTCATGTATTCTATCAGACCACAGTGCAATAAAGCTCACCATCAACAGCTGAATAAGCCCTACTAGCTACAAGAACACATTGAGACTAAACAACACACTCCTGAATAATGAATGGGTCATGTAAGAAATAAAGAAAAAAATAAAAGTATGCTGGAACTAGATGAAAAATACAATACAATTTCAGCTATCTCATATTTGACAAGGGCGCCAAGAACACAATGGAGAAAAGACAGCATCTTCAGCAAGTGGTGTTGGCAAAACTGGATCACCACTTGTAGAAGAATGAAATTAAACCCCTACCTCTCGCCCTGTACAAAAATCAACTCCAGATGGATCAAAGACCTCAATGTGAAACCCCAAACTCTGAAGGCGATAGAAGAAAAAGTTGGCACCAAGTGCTGGAGAGGTTGTGGGGAAAGGGGAACATTCATCCACTGCTGGTGGGAATGTAAACTCGTGCAGCCACTATGGAAAGCAGTGTGGAGAACCCTTGGAAGACTTGGAGTGAACTTGCAACCCGACCCAGCCATACCACTCCTAAGGCATGTACCCTCAAGACTCACCCCACCACAGAGATACATGCATGGCCATGTTTATTTCAGCTCTCTTCACAATAGCAAGGAGCTGGAACCAACCCAAATGCCCCTCAATTGATGAGTGGATAGAGAAAATGTGGCACATCTACACAATGGAGTTCTATGCAGCAGTAAAGAAAGATGACATCATGAGCTTTGCAGGAAAATGGCTGGAGCTAGAGGACATCATGCTGAGTGAAGTAACACAGTCCCAGAAAAACAAACGATGAATGGTATCCCTCATCTGTGGATTTTAGTGCCAATTACCTAGTTGTAAGTATTTCATGTGCAAAACCAATCTACAGACTGTTGTGCCAAAACCCCCACAGTCCCGCCATTCAGTGGGGGGTGACAGGTTGTTTGTTCAATCAAGTTGATCAAATGAGTGTCCAGACTACATCGCTGTAGTTTCACCGTTCACCCCAATAGCAGCCTTTACATTCTACCACGCCCCCTCTTCCGCAGATTGTTCCCTAGGCTTCGAAAAGGGGCACAGGTGGATGAGAAGTAAAACTGTCCTCTCTCTCTGGAGCTGTTGACTTGGATTCTGGTCAATTCTGGCTGTAAACAAGATATATTGACAGACATCTAACCTAGTTAACAACAACAAAAAAAAAAGAACAAGCATCTCCAAATCAATAGAATTCATGATGAAAATGGAAACATCACAACAGACAAAGAAAAGATTCAGACTATGAGAGTACTTCAACAATCTATACTCTACTAAATTTGAAAACCTGAATATATGAAATCCTGGAAATCAACAACCCATAACCAAGGAGTTATTGACGACTTAAATAGACCCATAATATATGAGAAATTTGAAAATGTAAAAAAAAGCCCAGGCCCAGATGGTTTCACTGCAGAATTCTATAAAACATCCAAAGAGGACTTACAATCGTTAATATTCCAACTTTTCAGAATGATACAAACAGAAGGAAATCTTCTAAATTCCTTCTATGAAGCCAGTATCACTCTAATACTAAAACCAGGCAAAGATACAACCACAAAAGAAAACTATAAACCCATCTCATTAATGAAATTAGGTGAAGAAATTCTCAAGAAAATATTTGCAAATTGCATACAGACCCATATCAAAAATTGTGTCCATCAGGACAAACATGGATTCATACCAGAGATGCAGGAATGGTTCAACATACATAAATCAATAAATATCATAAAACACATAAATGGACTGAAAGACAAAAAAACACATGATCATCTCAATTGACACAGAAAAGGACTTTGACAAGATGTGGCATCCATTCATGTTTAAAGTTCTAGAGGGAACTGAACTGATGAATAATTCCTCAAGATAATCAAAGCCACATACAAGTAAATCCACTGCAAACATCATCCTTAATTGAGAAAAATTAGGAGAATTCCCCTTAAAGGCAGGAATCTGTCAAGGTTGCACCCTGTTGCCATTCTTCTTCAATATAGTGCTTGAAATGCTTGCTAGGGCAAAAAGACAAGAAAGGGAAATTAAATGAGTACAAATCAGAAAAGAGGAAGCCAAACTATCCCTTTTTGCAGATGATATGATAGTATACATAAGGGATGCTAAAAAAAAAAAAAAACTCCATCATAAAACTCCTAGAAATGATTAAGAATTTCAGTAAAGTGGCTGGATACAAAATTAACCTAGAAAAATCAGTAGCCTTTCTTTACACCTAAAATAGACATCTGGAGAAGGAATGTAAGGAGACATTTTTATTTACACAAGCCTCAAAAAATAATAAAATACTTAGGTACAAACCTAACCAGAGACACCAAAGAACTCTACAACAACACTTTCAAACCCCTGAAGAAGATTTCAGAAGAGATCAGAAGATGGTAAGACCTAGCATGCTCATGGATTGGAAAAATATAGTAAAAATGTCCATTCTACCCAAATTAATATAGATTCAATGAAATCCCAATTAAAATTCCCATGAGGTTCTTCAGAGACTTGGAAAAAACACCCTTAAATTCATATGAAAAAACAATAGATCCCGAAAGCCAAAGCAGCCCTGAGTGAAAACAACAATACAAGGGTTGTGGGGGGTAACTATACCAGACTTCAAACTATATTACAGGGCTATAGTCATAAAGACAGCCTGGTACTGGCAAAAAAACCAGACAAACATACCAATAGACCAATGGAACAAAATTGAAGATCCAAACTTGAGCTCATATAACTTCAGTCACCTCGTATTTGACAAAGGGGCTGAAAAGACTCAATGCAGCAAAAACAGCATCTTCAGCAAATGGTGTTGGCAAAGCTGGATTACCACTTGTAAAAGAAGAAAATTAACTCCCTACTTCTCACCCTGTACAGAAATCAACTCCAACTGGACCAAATACCTCAACATGAAATCTGAAGCCCTGAAAGTGATAAAAGGAAATTTTTGTAGTAACCTACAAGACATAAGGTTGGGAAAAGACTTTCTAAATCAGACAGCAGCTGCCCAGAAAATAAGGTCAACAATTGACAGTTGGGACCTCATTAAACTCAAAAGCTTCTGTATAGCAAAATAATCAATCAATGAAGTGAAAAGAACACCCACAGAGCAGGAGGAAACCTTCACCAGTGATATGTGTAACAGAGCATTAAGATCCAGTATATGTAAACTACTCAAAAACAAAGAAAAAAAAATAAGCCACTCAAAAGATGGAGTAAAGACCTGAAGAGAGAATTCACAAGTGAGAAGTAAAGATGGGTGAGAAACATCTTAAAAAGTGTGCAACCTTGCTAATAATTAAGGAAATGCAAAATAAAACCACTTCAAGATATAATTTCATGGGCTAGGATCAAGAAAACAAATGATACCAAATGCTGGAGAGGTTGTGGAGAAAGGGGAATACTCATCCTCTGCTGGTGGAAATGTAAACTTGTACAACCACTATGGAAAGCAGCGCAGAGAACCCTTAAAAAACTCAAAATGACCCTACCACCTGACCCAGTCATCCCACTCCTGGGTATATACCCACAAGATTCATCCTACTGCAGAGATACACGGACATCTATGTGTATTGCAACAGCTCTTTTCACTATAGTGAAGAGCTGGAACAAATCCAAGTGCCCCTCAACTGATGAGCAGATAGAGAAAATGTGGTACATCTACATAATTGAGTTCTATGCAATAGTAGGTAAAGAAAGATGAAATCACGAACTTTACAGGTAAATGGATGGAACTATAACATATTATGCTAAGTGAAGTAACACAGTCCCAGAAAAACAAATGACAAAGAGTATCCTTCATTTGTGAATGCTAGTACCATCAACTACCCAATTGTAAGGTAAACTGAGCAATTTTAATGTTATATTATATATCTCTTTATTTGATAGCAACTGTGCTCTTATAATTTGAATTCCTTAACAGGCTCTAGAATTTGAAATTTGGGTATATGGGTGGAGGGTATGTATGCATATTTTTAGAGTAATATAAAATTAAGAGGGAAAAATGTGAATCCCAAAACAGGGTTTGGAAATAACATACAGTTTATTTTCAGACAACATAATTTTAATATGTGATATATATATATATATATATATTTGCATGCATATTTTGGAGCAATACAAATTAGAGTGAACAACAACCACAAAAGGACTGGGAAAAACAACTGACAGAAACAGTTCACTTCTGCAAAAACCAGTATGTCTCTGCATAGAAAAACTTTAAAAAAAAATGAGAAAAAGATACAGGACATGTATGGCAGAATGCATGAACTCAGGTGGGGTTGGGGGCCTGGAAAGGGGAATGAATCTAAATTGGACTGAGAAATGTTGTAGGAAATGCACAAAACATAAATTTAAAAAATAAATTCATAAAAGAAACAAAAAAAATGATTTAATGAGGCTATCCAAAATTCCCACACTTCTTACAGTTATATCATCACAGTAAAGCCAAACTTTAAATTTGTTTTATGAAAGATGAATTAAGGGGGCTAATTTTATGAAAAAAAAAGAAAAAGAAGATATCCTGCTACTGCAAAAGAATTTGGATATATGTTTTTGTTTTAATTTGTTTCTTAATGACATGAGCTCTTCTATTAAATGCTGTTAGATTCTGATGAGCAAAGCTTACATAATATATTCTTTTTGCTTTCAGTACCTTAATCAGTTTTCTTGAATAATCTTTCTACTGCTTCATGAAACTTCATGTCCTTGACTGACTAACAGAAATTCTACAGATCTGTATATTTGTTCATGTGGTTAAATATACATGTTGTCAAATAACAACACTTTATTTCAAATGCAACTTATAATCTCTCAATTTTAATGAAAATCTGTAGTAAAGTCATTATGATTCTTTTTAGCCATTCTATTGAAGAGTATCATGCTAACAAGTTAGGAATGATCTGTAGAACAAATTCAACTCTATTTGCAATCTTGTTAATGAGGAAATACAAATTAGAAATTGAACTATCCAGTGATAGTCCTCACATAGGTAGCTTCTCTAGGCCTCTGAAGAATGTCGGCATGCACCTGCAGTGTGATACTTCTAATAATCACAGATGAAGCAGGATCATTTACACTGAATTTACTTCCCCAATGACTAATTTATTTTCAATGGAATGGCTGTCTCAAGGATTGCAAAGAGCCTTAACATTTGTTCTCCCCTTCAACATCTTCAAAAATCCATGTTCTTCCTCTCTCATTATATGCCCTACCAACTGTTCTTAAATGAACTTTTATATTTCCCAACAAAACATTAGCTGGCAGCATACTCTTTCTCAAAGGACATAAGTGAAGAGAGTAGAAGAGTTCACATTTCCCCTAAATATATTAACTAGAGTGTTCTACTCAAGTGATGTACTGAGGACATTCAGCCACTATTCCCCTGGCTTAACTCTTCAAATAGAATTCAACATAGGTCCTAAGAAGACACATAAAACTGCCACTGTCACAAATTCAGCCACCATGGAAAATGCAGTAATTTAAGTAAGATGGCTTGTGGGAAGAGAGTTTACTTCATCACAAATTCTAACAGAACTGAAATTCACTTTCTCCTTTCCATCTAACCAATTAACTCAACAGCTCAGGAACTAGTTATTTATATTCAACCTTCCAAGACATATCGGGAGAAGGGTCATCATCAATAGCTAGGGTTTACTAGAAAGAAAAATCTTGCCTTCTTTTTCTACCAACCTAAAGAAAGAGTTTTAGAAGTTTGAGAAAAACAACTTCTCAAAATTTAGAATAATTTGATGCGATTGAGCTCTGAAGGGAATATCAAGAGAAAAATATTGAAAACTATCATTATCTATGGTTAACTGCTTTGCTCCCAAACTGAATCGGTCTCTGTATTAATTATTTTTCTGCTGCTGTAATAAAATACCATGAACAAAATTTATAATGGGAAAGGTGTCTTTGGTTTACAATTTCAGAGGGATTAGGGTCCTTAATGGAGGGGAAAGTGGCAGCAGAGATGGCCAGAACAGAAAGATGAGCCATCACATCATCATACAGACAATGGAAGAAGAGAGAGAAATGAAATCCAGAAAGGCTCAAGAACTCTAAAAGCCTGTCCCCAGTGACATGCTTCCTCTAAAATGGCGATATCTTCTAAGAATCCCCCAACAGTGACACCAACTGGGGACAAAATGTTCAAATACTTAGAGGCTACAAGGGGACAGTCTCATGCAAACTTCCATATTCCACATTGTGGGCCCCATACACTCATGACCATATTTAAAGCCAAATGTGCTTAGTCCTTCTTAAAACGTTCCCATAGTCTTCAACAGTCTCAATACTGTTGTCTTCTGTGAGGCTCATGGCAATACCTTAACTCTAAGCCCCTGTAAAATGAAAAACCAATTACATACTTTCTACATACAATGGAAAAAAATGCAAATGCCAATCCAAAATGAGGTACATGAGGGAATAGTGGGGAATTGTACGAAAACGACTGAAACTCACCAGTGCAAACACCAATCATGCAGTACTAAGTCAGAATATTAGGACTTGAACTCCAAAGTGTTTAGATGGCTCAGCTCCTCCAGGTTTGCTGCATTCAACATACATATTTCTTGACCTGGAAACGCTTCTTATATGCAGCTGTGTCATGGTTTTAGCATCTTGGGGTCTCCATTTTCAACAAGGCTTCACTCTTACAGCTTCACTCAGTGACCTACCAGGCCCTTGTTTATATAAAGATGCCCTCCCCCTACCATGAGCTTCATGACATTGGCAGCTCTCTGAAACCACAGATGAAGAACCAAGGACTCCTTCACTCTTGGGTCTTTCATGACTCTGTAGGCAGCACCATGTGAATGGCAGTTTCAAGTTTGGGCTTCTAGTTTGGGATAGACCCTGGCCTACTTCAGTCACATTACCACCGGCTTGTGTGTATTGAAGTTCTCATGTTGCGATAAAACAATATGGCCAATGGGACATATAGATGGGTGAGTTAATCTGGCTTATAATTCCAGATGGATCAGAATCCATAATAGTCAGAGAGGCATGGCAGCAGAGGTGGCTGGAGAAGAAAGTCAAGTACATCTTCAAGCAGAGAAAGGATGCGAAAAAAGGCAGAAAATAAGCACAGCCAAAGACATTAAAGAATCCTACGATGAAAAGTTTCAATATTTGAAGAAAGTGATTGAGGAAAATACCAGAGATGTTCAGACCTCCGGTGCTCATAGATCTGTAGAATTAAGAGTGTGAAAATGGCCATCCTACCAAAAGCAATCTAGGAATTAAATCCAATGCCAGTCAAAATCCCCATAAAATTCTTCACAGAATTAGAAAAAAAATCCTAAAATTCATATGGAATCACAAAACAACCCAGAGGGCAAAAGAAATCTTGGCACAAAGAGAAATCCGTGGTGATTACCATACCAGATACGAAGCTAAAATTTTTCTATACAACAAAAGAAGCAACCAAGAAAGTGAAGAGGAAACCCACAGAATGGGAGAAAACCTTCACCAGCTACACATCTAACAGAGGACTTATATCCAGATTACATAAATAACACTGAAAACAAAGGAGAAAACAACTGATGTAATTTACAAATGGGCTATGGATCTGAACAAAGAGGTATGAAAAGAAGAAATAAAAATAGCTAAGAAACACCTTAAAATTGCTCAACATTTAATTATGAAAATTCAAACAAAAACCACCTTAGATATTATTTTACCCCAGTCACACTGGCTAAGATTAAGATAATCGATTTTATCAAATGTTTGTGAGGTTATAGGGAAAAGAAAACACTCCTGGTGGGATTGCAAACTCACACAACCGTTATGGAAAGCATTGTGGGGAAGGCGTAACTAAATGAATATATGATATGATCCAGTCATACCACTTTAGCATATACCCAAATGAAATGACCTACTGCAGAGAAACTTTAGATCCATGTTTTGTGCTGCTCTTTTCCCAATATCCAAGAAATGGAAGCAACCCAATTTTCCTTCGACTGAGAAATGAGTTATGAAAATGTGGCACATTTACACAATGGAGTTCAACTCAATGGTAAAGAATGTCAAAATCATATAATTTACAGGTGAATGGATGGAACTAGAAACTGTTATATTAACTGAAGTAACAAAGAGTGAGAAAAATAAACACCGTGTGGTTTAAAAATAAATTTACGTGTGGATCTTAGCAACAAATCATTATATGTGAGTATATTTCCTGATTTAACTGCAGGAGTCATGAAAACAGAGGATTAATTAGACAAAGAGAGAGGAGGGTCAGAGAGGGAAAGAAGAGGGAGAAGAAGAAGAAGAAGAAGAAGAGAAGAAGCAGAAGAAGAAGAAGAGAAGACGAAGAGCAGCAGGCCGAGGAGGAGGAGGAGGAGGAGGAGGAGGAGGAGAGGGGGAGGAGAGGGGGAGGAGGAAGAGGAGGAAGAGGAGGAAGAGGAGGAAGAGGAGGAAGAGGAGGAAGAGAGATAAATAATGCTTAGCTTAGCTGGTATAAAAAAATAAAACCCTCCCTTTGAGTTGTTGGTCAGGGTAGTCTAAGAGAATACAAAATAGCATAGCCTGTTACTGGAGCCCTTAATTACTTTCCAGAACATGAATATAAGACAAGAATATCCTACTGATGATATTCATACAGGACATACTTTAGACACAGTACTTTGTAGCAATGGAGATGGAACTGGCATGGATACCACCTCCCTGAAAACTAGCTCTCAGTTATAGAACACATTATGAAATCTGCGAAGGAAGAATTCAATCAATGGCCCAATCCCAGCTTTAAAGCCTGATAATTACTACAATACCAAGTAATTACTCCCAAAATAAAAGCACCTCTACTGCAGTAGAGGTGCTTTTATCTTGGGAGTAATCAACAGCTACCTTATTGGAATTCATCCTCACCCTAAATTGGAGGGATCTCATATGTGGCTGGTCATAGATCTTAGAGGAAACCCTAAGCCTATCACATGTCTAGGCAAACATAATTCATTACTGTATGCTACAAATGGATTCTTATATTAACAAACAAGTAGGCCAGTCACTACTCATTAAAGAAGCTTCTTTTCGCAACATGTGGAGACTATTACAGAGTTCCACAACTGGGCACATTAAATGACTATGATATGACCCACCCTACATGACACATCTATATTACAACCTGTACCCCTAATGGTAACAGAACTTAATGAAACAAGGGGCAGGGAGAATACTAATGCATCATTCAACTCTCACCAGCAAAGTTTCCTCATGGAACAGAGGGTGATGAACACAAAAGGTCACAACTGGCCAAAGTGTAGAGAATAAGATTTTGCAAAGTATATGTCCCTAAGCAGGACTAATATTAAATTCCACTAACTCATTGCTCAAGGACCATTTCAGAAGGGGGGTGGTGTTAAAGATGGAAAGAGTCAGGATTAGTGCATGACAGTAAGAAAACAGTCTTCCATACCTCTGGGACTTTGTTCATATGAATGTATAGCAAGGGTGACAGTATGCACAAGACCCTTGCAAGCTCAATCGAATAAAAACCAACTTCAGTGTGGAACTATAGACGGCTGACCCCTGTTAGGAGAGGGAAAGCTTATCTTTTTTTAAAAAAAAAAGTTTTAATTATTTTTTTTATTTTGCTTGTATGAGTGTATTGCCAGTGTGTGTATAAGGGGACCATGTCCTACAATACCTGTAGAGATCAGAAGAATACATCAGATCCCCTAAAACTAGAGTTAGGGACAGTTGTTGGCTACCATGTGGGTGTTAGAAATCAAACCCAACTTCCTCTGCAAAAGCAGTACGTGTACTTAACTGCTGAGCCATCTCTTTAATCCTGAGATGATCTTCTTTAAAGGCAGTGATGCTAGAAAGGCTCCATAGGTTCCAGGGGGTGAACTCACACCACAGGACAGCTGTGTTTACAAGCTAGACTTTATAGGCCTTAATATAAATGACAAAATGCATGAAGTCCTGTAGGTATACTATAAGCAGCTGCAGATGGGGTGGGGGAGCTGAATATGATTAAGATGTATTATACGAAATGGACAAAATTCAATAAAATATATTAAAAATAAGAAAATAATTCTTAAATTCTGCCCTGTGATGTACTTCCCCCAGCAAGCCACATAGTCTAAGACCTCACAAATCAACACCATGAACTGGGCACACAACGACCAAATACTTGGAGGCTATGGGAAACACTCTCTTTCAAACTGCACTGTCTTATACCACAAGATCCTGTGATGTTCAGAAATTAGGTTCACAATGAACTAACTTTAGTCAATTCACTGTGAGATTTAGGGTTGCTCTAATCATGCAAAAGAGCAGTGTACAGTGTGAATATGCAAATCATTTGATAAGACTGAGAAAAAAATACTATTTCTTTGATCCCATCCATACAGGCTTAGAATTAATTGTTCTTATGGGTAAACAGAATCCCAATGTTTAAATTTTCCCAGTTTGACTTTCCTTTTCAGTGGAGGCTAATAACCATGGCAATTCAGTTTTCTGATAGATTGCTATTTTATAACAGCTCCTTTTTCTGGCTTTCAAACGAACTTAATGAATAGATCCTTAAGACTATGGATCTTAAAGATGAGGGACAATTAAATGGGAAAAGACATTGAATTTGTGTCCTTCTTTCTGAAGCTTTAATCCCTGATCTTTTAAATACATCCTAAGGGAATTATCCTTAATTCCTGTATCTTGAATATAGTTTTTAAATCATATATGCCCACTATTTATCCCCAACAAAGCAGAAAGCTACCCAATGCAAAAGATTCATGTTGTTGGCCAATCCCTGTATCAGAATTTTTATTTTTTAGTAAATATATAGGTTGATAAAAAGGAATATATGGGCCAGCAAAATGATTCACTGGGTAAAGGCACTTGTGTCTAACCCTGACGTGCTCAGTTCAGTCCCTGAGACACACATGCTGAAAGGAAATAATCTTTACCCACAAGATTTCCTCTGACCTCCACCCATAGGCCATGGCACTTGCATGAATACACACACACACACACACACACACACACACACACACACACACATGCTCATACGCTGACTAAAAAAATGAATATTAGAAGTATTATAAGTAAAAGGGAACAGAAAGTGCCCACATTAAAAAAAAATACAAAGAGAGTAAATAAAATGATCTAACACTGCAGCTAAAAACATTTGAGAGACCACAACAAATGAATCCTAAACCCGACAGACTGGAAGAAAAGACAAAAATCAGAGCAGAAATCAATGAAATAAAAACAAATAAAACAATACAAAGAATCAATGAATCCAAAAGCTGGTTCTTTGTTTTAATTTTCTTTAATTTTTTTTTGTATGTGTATGAATGTACTGTCTGCATGTAGGTTTGTGCACCCATGTGGTGCAATGAGGCTGAGGTTAGAAGAGGGTGTTGGATTCCCCTGGAGCTGGAGTTCTCCTGGAATTGGAGTTACAGACAGTTCTCAGCTGCCATGTGGATGCTGGGGATCGAACCGGGGTCCTCTGCAAGAGCAGTCGGCGCTCTTAATCGCTAGGACATCTCTCCAGCCCCAAAAGCTGGTTCTTTGAAAGGATGAACAAGATAGACAGACCTCTAGCCCAGTTAACCAAAAAAAGAAAGAACAACTCCAAATTAATAGTATTAGTGAAGAAAAGAGAACTATCACAACAGATAAAAGATCCAGACAATGATACAGGGATACTTCAAAAACATATACTCTACTGAGTTTGAAAACTAAGAGAAATGTATGAATATCTGAAATCCTGGGAAACAACAAAGCTTAACCAAGAAGAGATTGACACTTTAAACAGACCAATAACATTTGAGAAAATTGAAGAGGTAGCAACCCCCCCCCCCAAATAAAAAGAAAAAAGCCCAGGCACAGATGGTTCTACAGCAGAATTCTATAAAACATTTAAAGAGGTCTTACAACCATTACTACTCAAACTGTTCAGAAGGATACAAACAGACAGAACTCTCCCAAATTCCTTCTATGAAGCCAGCATCATTCTAATACCCAAACCAAGCAAAGGCATAACCAAAAAAGAAAACTAAAGACCCATCTCATTAATCAACATAGATGTAAAAATTCCTTTTTTTATTGATACTTTGTGTATTTCATACATCATTTTCCAATTCAGTTCAGGCATATTTCCCTTTCACTTCCCCCCACCCCACCCCACCCCATCCCAGATCATGCATTCTGCCATAACTGTCCTGCATCTTTCTCTCAGTTTTTTTTTTCATTTTTTTAGCAATAAGTGATAATTTATGAGTACAAGCATCCTTCATGTAAAACCAATTTGCAAGCAGTTGTGCCCAAACCCACACAGCCCATGGGTCCCACCATCCAGCAGGGGGGGCTTGTATGTTCAATCAAGTTGATCAAATGAGTGTCCAGGCTATATTACTGTAGTTTCACCATTCACCCCAATCACAGCCCTTACATTCTAACATATCCCCTCTTCTGCAGATTGTTCCCTAGGCTTAGAAAAGGGTCACAGGTGGATGAGAAGCAAAACAGTCTACTTTCTCTGGAGCTGTTGTCTTGGATTCTGCTCAATTCTGGCTGTTTCCTTTCAGGGGCTGACAGTTTGTCCAGGAATAACCTTTCTATCCTACTAATGAAGCACAAGCAATTAGATATATAGGTATTTAAACAGTATTAATAGTTGTGGTAGGTTACTTTGGTATAGACACAGATGTTTGGATGGTATGTTAATCCATGAATTACATTTTTTTCTGTTAAATATGACAGGGTCTTACTGTGGCTCCTCCGTCAGCACCAGCTACACCTCATCTGCCTGGAAATAATGTGCAGCAGTGGCAGCCATATGTCTGTATATACCAAATCTAATTGGCTATTGGCTCTCTCCTTGGAGGAATAACCCACGGCTGATGTCACAAGCTTACATCCTCTATTTGTTAGGAGATGTTATAAATGACACGAAGACCCTGCCATACTTGACAGAAGAAAATGTAGATCATGAATTGACATACCATCCAAACATCTGTGTCTATACCAAAGTAACCTACCATAACAATTAGTACTGTTTAAATACCCATATATCTAATTGTGTGTGCTTCATTAGTAGGATTGAAAGGCTATATATTATACTGTTTAAATACCTAAATATCTAATTGCATGTGCTTCATTAGTAGGATCGAAAGGTTAAGCCTGGACAAGCTGGCAGTCCATGAAAGAAAACAGCCAGAACTGACTAGAGACCAAGACATCAGCTCCAGAGAAAGTAGAGTGTTTTGCTTCTCATCCACCTGTGCCCCTTTTCTAAGCCTAGGGAAGAGGGGGCGTGGTAGAATGTAAGGGCTTCGATTGGGGTTAATGGTGAAACTACAACAATATAGACTGGACACTCATTTGATCAACTTGATTGAACATACAAGCCCCCCATTTCAGGATGGTGGGACCCATGAGCTGTGTGGGTTTGGGCACAACTGCTTGCAAATTGGTTTTACATGAAGGATGCTTGTACTCATAAATTATCACTTATTGTTAAAAAAATGAAAAAACAACTGAGAGAAAAATGCAGGGGGAATTACCTTACCAAATTTCAAGCTATAATACAGGGCTTTAGTCATAAAGACAGCCTGCTACTGGCAAAAATATTGACCCATTGACCAATGGAACAAAATTTAAGATCCAAACTTGAACTCATACAATTTCAGCCACTTCATATTTGAAAAGGGGCCCAAAAAAGCTCATTGGATGAAATATAGCATCTTCAGCAAATAGTGCTGGAAAAACTGGATCACCATTTGCAAAAGAATGAAATTAAACCCCTACCTCTCACAGTGTACAAACATCAACTCCAAGTGGATAAAAGACCTCAATTTGAAACCTGAAACTCTGAAGGTGATAGAAGAAAATGTTTTTAGCAACTTATAAGACATAGGCATAGGAAAAGACTTCTAAATCAAACAGCAGCTGTGCAGGAAATAAGGTCAACAGCTGACAAGCAGGACCTCATCAAACTCAAATGCTTCTGTACAGCAAAAGAAATAACCAACAAAGTGAAGAGAAAATCCACAGAGTGGGAGGCAACCTTCACCAGTGATACATATGACAGAGCATTAACATCCAGAATATATAACCTACTCAAAAAACAAAGAGGCAAGAAAGTAAATGACTCACTCAAAAATGAAGTAAAGAGCTGAACAGAAACTTCACTAGTGAGGAAGTAAAGATGGCTGCGGAACATCTTAAAAAGTTTTCAACATTGTGAATAATTAAGGAAATGTAAATTAAAACCACTCTCAGGTGCTTGCTTCGGCAGCACATATACTAAAATTGGAACGATACAAAGAAGATTAGCATGGCTCCTGCACAAGGATGAAATGCAAATTCGTGAAGCTTTCCATATTAAAAAAAAAATCAGTCTCAGATATCTCACTCCAATAAGACTGGCTAAGATCAAGAAACCAAAGGACATCAAATGCTGTAGAGGTTGTGGGGAAAGAGGAACACTCATCCACTGCTGGTGGGAATGTAAACTTGTACAACCACTATGGAAAGCAGTGTGGAGAATCCTTAAAAGACTCAAAATGAGCCTAACACCTGACCCATCCATACCACTCCTGGGTATATACCCACAAGACGCATCCTACTGCAAAGAAACATGCGCATCCATGTTTACTGCAGCTCTCTTCACAATAACAAATGATCTGGGGTGGGAGGAAGGTAAAGGGAAATATGTCTAAATTGAACTGAAAATGATGTATGAAATACATAAAACATCAATAAAAGTATTTTATTAAAAATAAAAGGGAAGTTTTTATATTGCACATTTCTCAAATATAGTGTCTAATAGTTACAGATAAGGGTATCAGTCAAATAATTCTTTTTTGTCTAAAAGAGAGGCTTTTCTAATTTTTAAAACCACATTTTATGGGCTGGAGAGATGGCCTAGCGGTTAAGAGCGCCGACCGCTCTTACAGAGGACCCGGGTTCGATCCCCAGCACCCACATGGCAGCCGAGAGCCGTCTTAAACTCCAATTCCAGGAGAACTCCAGTTCCAGGGGAATCTGACACCCTCTTCTGACCTCCGCAGCATTGCATGACACGTGTGCACAGACCTGCATGCAGACAGTACGTTGATACACATACAGAAATAAAATTAAATTTAAAAAAACCCACATTTTATTTATTTTTTTCACATTTTATTATATATAAAAACATTTTGCTTTTGAGTAATACTATAATTTGATTTTATAAATTTTAAGAATATTTTTTAATCTCTTAAAACATTATTTCAACATGTCCTCAATAAACAAGTCATTTATGAAGTATTTTTCATTCTTTTTCCTTGTTCTAGGAGTAATGATTTTTATATTTTTTAATTTTTAGAGATACAATTTTAGGAAATTTTCATACATTGTTACTATATTTGCATCATTTCTACCCCTCCGTTTCCCCTCAAACTCTTCCCATGGTCTCACAACTTCATAACTCCTTTGATTAGTCTTGTTGCTTATACCTAAGATGTGCTAAGTCCATTTACTTGTGCTTCTATGCATGTATCTGTTTAGGGCAGACATTTGGGATTAGATAACCTATCATGGAATTTGTCGCTGGAGAAATCTAGCTCTATATCCTTTGGCAGTTATTGCTTTCTTGTGGCATTTCATCTGGAAATGGGGCCTTATAAAATTTACCCCACCCATATTGTGATGTTACCCTGTGTTGTCACTATGCACCTCTTGTTTAGGAAACCATGTTGCTGAGAATTCATTGTCGAGCCTTCCCTGCCATGTCACAGTCAAGCAGCAAGCACCCTGGTCTTCTAGACTGTCTGAATCCTGCAATCTTTCTACCCCCTCTTCTGCAGTGTTCCCTGTGCCTTATTTATAGTGGTTGCATTGTGGACTGGGTTGCTCAGTTGTTTTTTTCTCTGCATTTTGACTAGTTGTGGAACTTTGTAATTTTCTCCATCTATTGCCAAAAGAAGTTTCCTTGCTGTGTGGTAAAAACTGTATTTCTCTGTCCACATAAAGTTATTTACAATAGGTTCAAAAATTATATTAGTATCATAAAGTGGCAATAGTAGGTTATCCTGCTGGGTCTATGACCTCTCCAGTCACAGGTACTTGCCCATGTTTACAATAACAGTCAACTATTTCTTCCTTTTGAGTGGGGCTTGTGTCTATTTAGGTAGCTATTGGTAACTCACAAGATATGTTTCTACTACTACTACTACTACTACTACTACTACTACTTCTACTGCCTCTGCCTCTGCTACTGCTACTGCTACTACTACTACAACATTCAGGATATTTTTCAGGGCTAATCATTGCTCTGGTTCTTAGGCCTCACAACTGAGTCAGACCAATGATTGTTTTCTATCTTGAAGCTTTCATAGCAATTTGCAATACTGTGAAATCTAGTCCTCAAAGTAGAGACTTTCAGGTCAGTTCCAGCTTGACTCCTAAAGTCCTGTGACCAAAGAGTGTGGCATCTTTGGAAATAGGGTCAGGGTCTGTGAAGTAAGCAAGGGCTATGGCAATAAACTTTCTTGTTTTGGGAGTCTCTTCAACTACTCTGACCAATAACTCAAAAGGAGGTTTCCCATGCCTGGTACTGGAACTTTTATTTTTTTATTTTTTATTTTTTTTTAATTTTTTAAATTAATTTTATTTATTTCTGTATGTGTATGAATGTACTGTCTGCATGCAAGTTTGTGCACCCGTGTCGTGCAATGCTGCGGAGGTCAGAAGAGGGTCTTGGATTCCCCTGGAACTGGAGTTCTCCTGGAATTGGAGCTTCAGACGGTTCTCGGCTGCCATGTGGGTGCTGGGGATCGAACCCGGGTCCTCTGCAAGAGCGGTCGGCGCTCTTAACCGCTAGGCCATCTCTCCAGCCCCGGTACTGGAACTTTTATAAGAGAGCATTCAGCTATACATGGACAAACTGTCAGACCATGAAAGGAAACAGCCAGAATTGACCAGAGTCCAAGTCAACAGCTCCAGAGAGAGGGGACTGTTTTACTTCTCATCCACCTGTGCCCCTTTTCTAAGCCTAGGGAACAATCTGCAGAAGAGGGTGCGTAGTAGAATGTAAAGGCTGCGATTGGGGTGAATGGTGAAACTACAGCAATGTAGTCTGGACACTCATTTGATCAACTTAATTGAACAAACAACCTGTCACCCCCCAATGGATGGTGGGGCTGTGGGGGTTTGGGTACAACAGCCTGAAGATTGATTTTGCACGAAGGATGCTTGTACTCATGGATTATCACTTATAGCTAAAACAGAGAAAGATGCAAGACAGTTACGGCAGAATGCATGATCTGGGATGGGGTGGGGGAAGGGGGGGAAGGGAAAGGGAAATATGCCTGATCTGAATTGGAAAATGATGTACAAAATGCACAAAGCATCAATAAAAATTAAATTAAAAAAAAACAGAGAGAGAGAGAGAGAGAGAGAGAGAGAGAGAGAACATGTATTTTTAAGTAACGCTTTAAGATGATATGCTTCCCTGTGGCTTTTCCGTCATCCTTAGTATCATTTGTCTCTGCCCTAACTCCATCTGCCTTACCTTACTTCCCTAAAGGTGAGTTCTCAACAGAGAGAAAATCAGTATATTTACTTAAGATTCCTGTAAAATTCTCACATAAAAGGTTAAAGTGAGGTTTAAATATTACATAAAGGAAAATAAAGTGGCAAGTAAAAATATAGAAATGTAAAACAGATGGATAGTGATATCAAATTTAGAAGACCAGAAAAATCTGAAACTTAAGATAGCCAGAGAAAAAGACAAAGAGCCACCTGCTTTGAATTGGATTATCCTAGAATTGTGTAAGAATTGGGGCTGGAGAGATGGCCTAGTGGTTAAGAGCGCCGACCACTCTTACAGAGGACCCGGGTTCGATCCCCAGCACCCACCTGGCGGCCGAGAACCGTCTGAAACTCCAATTCCAGGAGAACTCCAGTTCCAGGGGAATCCGACACCCTCTTCTGCTCTCCACGGCATTGCACGACACGGGTGCACAGACTTGCATGCAGACACCACATTTATACACAAACAAAATAAAAAAATAAAAAAATAAAAATAAAATAAAAAGAATCTATGGAACAACTACAGGCCTCTTATAAACGGATTCGAAGAGGTAAATACAAACAAACAACTTTAAAGTCTGGCCATGAATTTGTTGGCTACTTTGATCTTCAGCCTGGTTATGGTCTTTTTCCTGCTCCAGATAAAGAATAAAATGTACTGTAAAGAAATCGCCAATATAAAGATTTTTGTATCAAGAGAATATTAGGCATGGCTGGGGAAAGTGCAGTTTTAAAAAGCATGGCTAGGAGATCCCACGAGGCCTTAAGTAACTATCCAAGTATATTACATAGAGGAGTATAATCTCACAAATAAGAATCCCAGCTTTGAACCTAAATTGATTTGTTAACTTTCTTAACATTAGTTTTATTTGTCTCAGTTTAGTCATCTTGTTTAGTGTTATAGTCATAATGATTCAGTGGACGTAAAGAGTAGAAGATTGAATAGATGAGTACATTTAATGTTCATATCTGAGTTCTTGATAAACAATTAGGAATACATATTTATAAACTATCATTTTCCCCAGAATAATATAATGAAGATGTTTATGATCTATGCCAAAACAATAAGTATTGGGTGATGGGAAAAACACATGTATAAATGATATTCAATGATATTACTTCTTCACAGTTTGTATCATTGAACAAAATCAGCCTGTCTACCCAGTTCAGTTGGGAGTTTTCACCAGTAAACCATTGGCCAAAACAATGCAATAGTGATCCTTTAGCACCCACAAATTTTTCTATTAGTTAAATATAACTGATAAATATTGCCCTTTCTAGACATCATAGGCTAATGAAAAATTAACCTCAGTGCTAGGAATGGACTCCTTCTCTAGAGGCTGTTGATCACTCAAACAATACTTGCCATTGCCCCTGCTCTTGAAATGTATGACAAGACCCTATTGCTGAAGATATTACACACTTAAGCTATAGAACAACAAGCAGAAATCAAGATGATACTAATTTCAAAGCCTCGTCTCTACCCAGCTCTAAATCCTATGAACCACAATAACAACTGTCCTAGCAAGATATGCCCCATGGTGCAATAGTCTTACAAATATTATGGGAGTAAGCAATCACTCTTTAATTATCTTTAAGGTCTGCTTTCTAAAATGGAGCCCATACCTGACATTGTTATCAGGCTTAGGAACCAAAGGCTAAACAGTTCATAGGACATGGGGGGAAATACTTACTTTCTAATAAGTAGTTTTTGTATTAAACTGATTTTCAGTGACTTATTGTTACACCCATAGATTAACGTATATTTCAACTCTCAATAGAGAAGCTTCCCTATGCAAAAGATGGCAATAAACATTGAAAGACACAACTGGCCAATGTGTGGAGAAGTGGAGGCTGCAGAGTGCTTATACTTGAACAGAACACCTGTATCAAAATCTGTCGTCCCCCCCCGCCACAAGGCTTAGAAATCATTGCTGAAGAGGAGGGAAAAGCTTATAAGTGCCAGAGGTGGTGGAGGACCACAAGGACAAAGAATTTCCAAGACTTCTTGTCAGCTGCTCACATGAAGTCATAGCTGGTGGCAACATGCACAAGTCCCAGGCAAGCTCAAACAAGAAAAATTCCCAACATTGAGATGAGGAAATGTGTAATGAAATCTGGTTTGAGGGGGGTTTAACCAGTGTGTACATGAGGATGGGGATAAAAAGATAATTAAGATGTTTTGTATGAAATGCACAAAAGTGAATAAAAATATACATTGAGCAAAAAAGAATGCTCCAACCTCACCTAAGGAAATTGTAGCAGCAGATAGCTGCTAAGAAAGGCAGAGATGGTCTCTTTAAAATGGAAGAGGGGCGTGGTAGAATGTAAAGGCTGTGATTGGGGTGAACGGTGAAACTACAGCGATGTAGTCCGGACACTTATTTGATCAACTTGATTGAACAAACAACCTGTCACCCCCACTGAATGGTGGGACTGTGGGGGTTTGGGCACAACAGTCTGTAGATTGGTTTTGCACGAAGGATGCTTATAGTCATGGATTATCACTTATAGCTAAAAAATGAAAAAAAAAAAAAAAACCCTGAAAGATGCAGGACAGTTATGGCAGAATACATGATCTGGGATGCGGTGGGGGTGGGGGGGGAAGGGAAAGGGAAATATGCCTGATCTGAATTGGAAAATGATGTACGAAATGCACAAACCGTCAATAAAAATTAAAAAACAAAACAAAACAAAACAAAAAGAAAAAAAAATAAATAAAAAATAAAACATGAGAATCTTGGGGCTGGAGAGATGGCCTTGCGGTTTAGAGTGCTGACTGCTCTTGCAGAGGACCTGGGTTCAATCCCCAGCACCCACATGGCGCTAAGAACCATCTTTAATTCCAGTTCCAGGGGAACCTGACACCCTCTTCTGACCTCCACGGCATTGCTCGACACGGGTGCACAGACCTACATGCAGACAATACATCCATACACATAAAAATAATAATAATAAAATAAAAAAAAATAAAACCTGGTCTCTTAGTATGCTAATCAGGCCCAGTAGATGGATCCACACTGAAGGACATTTGGAGATAAAAATTTGAGTCTGTGGCTGGAGAGATGGCCTAGCGGTTAAGAGCACTGACCGCTCTTGCAGAGGACCCAGGTTCGATCCCCAGCACCCACATGGCGACTGAGAACCTTCTTTAACTCCAGTTCCAGGGGAATCCGACGCCCTTTTCTGACCTCCGCGGCACTGCACGACACGGGTGTACAAACCTGAATACAGACAGTACATTCATACACATACAAAAATAATAAAATTAAAAAAAAATTGAATCTATAAGGCTTATTGCATATATAATTGAATATATAAATTTGGACAGGAGGAAATAAAGGGATGTGGAGATAGGGGAAGGGAATTAAAATACCACTAAGTTATACTCTGTGAAATTTGCAAAACTCAATTATAAAAGAAAATATTTGGGGGGAGGGATTTTCTACAAGAACATATGGAAAATAAAACTAGTATTTATCAGAAGCCTGGCAGAGCTAAAAGTATGTATGGAGGCTGGAGAGATGGCCTAGCAGTTAAGAGCACCGACTGCTCTTGCAGAGGACCCAAGTTCGATCCCCTGCACCCACATGCGGCTGCGAACCATCTTTGACTCCAGTCCCAGGGGAATCCAACGCCCTCTTCTGACCTCCGCGGCATTGCACGACATGGTTGCACAGACCTACATGCAGACAGTACATCCATACACATAAAAAATAAATAAAATTAAAAAAAAATGTATGGAATGCTCAGCAGAGCCTGGTGGATCTCTGCAAGTTCAAGGCCAGCCTGGTCTACATAGTGAGTTCCAGGATACCTGGGGATACCAGGAGACCCTGTCTCAAAAAGACCAAAAAAAAAAAAAAATGTGTGGAAAACAAAATGGAAAAAAAAGAGCTACGATAAATTTTGTCATAGAACAGTGGAGGGTGAAGATTGCTTATCCTTGAACACCTATGTCAAATTTCTACCTACCTCCTCCCCCCAACCCAGGGCTTAGAAATCATTGCTGAAGATGAGGCTAAGTCTTGTAAGTGCCACAGGTGGTAGATGACCACAAGGACTATGAAACAGAGGTAAGTTATGAAAATTAATTTTTGAAGATAAACTCTTAAAAATTGAACTAGAGTAGGAAAAAAATTCAATACGAGTGTGTCAAAATAAAATCATAGATAGCTTCCAATAACTATAATGAAATAAAAATTGATTAAATATAGAATGCAATGTTCAAGTGATATGAAATTATTAAACAATTATTTTAGGAATGCTGTCTAGACTAAATGAGCTGCAATAATTTACCTACAATATGTTTACCATGGTTACTGCATAATGAATAAAAAACAATATGCTCCGTGAAAATCATCATGCTTTTCAAAGTTGAGGGATTTGAAAAGACACTAAATACATAAACTAGAACTAAAATAGTTAACAATAAATTGCAGGGGTCACAAAGGAACAATGACATCACCTTGGTAGGAGCAGAAAAGACTTGACAAAAGACATTATCTCATCATGTTAAAAATCCTAAAGACTTTTGAATAGAAGGAACATATCTAGTCATAGTAAAGACTATATATGACAAACCTACAGCCAACATTACATTAAATGATGAAATACACAGAACACTTCCACCAAAATCAGGAACAGGAAAAGGCTGTTACATAGAGGAGAGTCTAGAAAGTCATCTACTTTCTTTTTCATGGAAATTTTGTCAGGATTTTTGAGTACAAGATCATTGACTTCTGAATATTCTTCTCTCACTTAGCTTTCCAGCCTTGGAGTAATGTAGCATCAATTTCAGAAATTTATGATAATAAGCTGTCTGAAGCTCCTCAGAGATTTTGACTCCTTAGAGAAAGATGGGGTTAGCCATCACTAAGGCAAAATCATAACTCTGAGTCAGATTCAGAAAAGTTTAATGAAGAAATTGAACTTAGAAATACAGGACCATAGTTATCTTCCACAAAATTGGATACAAACCTTTGATTTTGTCTAGAAGAGATCAAGAGGGAAAAGAAGAATCTTCAAGAGTACCTATTTCCTCTAATGCACAATCAAGATCTCATATTTTAGAAGAGAATCAAGTGAAGTGGTTAATCTTGAAGCATAGCATAAGCTCCTTGCATATGCTGCTAACACAAACATCTGGAGCATCAAGCAGTGCCTCAGTAGGGGGCTCAACATCAGATCTGGCTCATGGTAGCAAAATACAGGGATAATGTGAATACTTCCCTCCAGTAGTTGGAAATAATTTGACAGCCAATGTCATTATTATTATTGATATTTTTCTTCTGGTTTAAATCCAGAGGATGGGAAAGTGATAAAACTAAAAGCATAACTTCAAGAGCTGCAGAAAAACTACTGAAAATAAAAGAAAACCTTTTAAAGGATTCTCAAGAGGCAGAAGGCAACTTATTTTTGAAGTTGCCAGATGCCAGCAGAATTATCATCTAATATACTGATAGATCAATGCAAATGCACAGTAAGTCTGCTGTATGTCCATCAAGATTGTATGAAAAAAAATGGTTCCATGCCAAAGTTAACTCTGGTTCCTGATTAGAGGCTGACCCCAACTGTGAAGTCTTCAAAGAAAAATTGCAACTAAATATGTGTGATTTGGATTTTCATGTGTGACATAGAACTCATGCAAATGAATGTGCTGAGTACAACTTTATCAGTTCTGGTCTCTACCTGCTGTGTTACTGCACATGAGTGAACAAAGCTTTTCTGATATGATGGGAAATAAAAATAAAGCAATAATTAATCCCATTTATTAACCTTCCAGGGACTCTTCAGACACATATGGAACATTTTTGAAGATTCAGAGGAAGATTCTCAAGAAGACAAAGCTCAAAACAGAACTTTTGACACTGCCTAACTTAATTTAAGACAATGGATGGTCAGAGAATGTGTGTTAATAGTATTAACTAAATATGGAAAATTTTGTCAGAATAGCCGTAATGCATATCTATTCTCAAATGTTGCTGAATTAAAATTATAATTCTATGGATGATCTTTAAACTTTATCCAGCAAATATAATGTTTATAAGATGTAATCAGCAGATTCTCCCAGTGGCCCCAGCAGCTTGGCTCCTGGTGGGTAAGAGAGGAGAGGTCCACAATTTGTCTCCTTCTTCTGCTATAATAATGTGTTGTGCACTTCAAATTTCCGAGGTATTTTTCAAATTATTTATTTTGGTTTTCTTTTACTTTTCTGGGCTCAGCTGAACGTGACTCTAGGGTCTACATTGTATTAGGTCACTTAAATGTCTCCATATTTTTTTCTATCCTGACAAGTGTGAAAATATTCTTTGTGTAGTAGATTACAAGAGAAAATATGATTATCTAACCACATTACTTTCTTTCAAATAAGCATATTATGTGCAACCTACATCTCATCTATTAATGAAAGTGTAACACAAGACCAGAATAATATCAATGGGGTAGGGAGAGATGCTTCCCTCACTCAAGATGAGGGAATTAAATGGTGCATATGGAGTTTTTGTGAAAAATGACAATTATGTAGTCTGGACACTCATTTGATCAACTTGATTGAACAAACAAACTGTCACCCCCCACTGAATGGTGGGACTGTAGGGGTTTGGGCACAACAGTCTGTAGATTGGTTTTGCACGAAGGATGCTTATACTCATGGATTATCACTTATAGCTAAAAAATGAAAAAAAAAAAAAAACCTGAAAGATGCAGGACAGTTATGGCAGAATACATGATCTGGGATGGGGTAGGGGTTGGGGGGAAGGGAAAGGGAAATATGCCTGATCTGAATTGGAAAATGATGTACGAAATGCACAAACCATCAATAAAAATTAAATAAAAAACTTAATTAAAAAAAATAAAAATAAACAGAAAAGAATTATATAACAAAGAAAAAAAAAAAAGAAAAATGACAATTATCCAATATTCCCACACCAAATGCAGTAAAGCATTCACATTCTGTAAGGACTGTCATTTTAGTTTAGGGGTTTTTTTTTTGTTTTTTGTTTTTTTTTTTTTTGTCTTTTCGAGACAGGGTCTTCCTGTAGCCCCAGCTGTCCTGGAACTCACTCTGTAGACCAGGCTGGCCTTGAACTCACAAAGATCTGCCTGCCTCTGCCTCCCAAGTGCTAGGATTAAAGGCGTGCGCCTCCACGCCTGGCTAAGGACTGTCATTTTAATCCTGCTCAAATAAGCATAAAAGTCCGGTTGTTATTGGCCTGAGAGATTACTCATTGAATAGAGCAGCACTTGTCCTGTGAGAGTGATGACTGGAATTCTGATCTGTATGAAAGCCAGGAAGGGGACGCAGCAGTCTCTAATGCAAACACTGGGGAAGTAGAGCCAGAGGATACCGGGAACGAGATTCCAAGATTTCTAGTTAGAACAGCTGAAAATGACAAGCTTTGGATTCAGTGACTCCATGAATTTAATTTAGAGCAAGTGAAGAAGAAATCCAACAACAACTTCAGGCCAGCACACAACATGTATGCATGCATACATGCAAACTTGCACATGTGCATGCAACCACACGCAAAAAGTTTCTCATGTAAGGCAAAAATCTGGTTTCAGGACTTCAGTTTAGATTCTCCAATGTTATATTCAGAAGGTGTCTACATTTAAGTTTTAAGTTTTATTTGTCGTATATCTGTTCTGATATTTGTGTATTTGCATACATAGCTACCACTAGGTGTTAAATGGTAGAAAGTTCAAGAACTACTCAGAAGCAGCATGTGAATTAGAGTTAAAAAATGGATGAAATCTGCCCAGTGTTCACCACTCAGTCCACGTACTACTAAACACCACGGAACAGCTAATAATCTGTTTTAATGATGCTTACTGTAGAGAAACAGATTCAAAGAGGTATATTGATAGAAATAGGAAGAAAATATGTAAGACAATTTCATCACTCTCTAGGTAATCCATTTTATTTCTTCCAAAAGGAATCAAATGATGCTACATTTTCACAATTTGACTTCAAGCAATCTTAAGTAGCCATTTACAAAAATTTATCTTATTCAAATGTACTTTAAAGTTAATTTCATGACAGAAATGAATATATGATTCATGATTTTTCTAATATGAACCTTTTTTTGTGAAAAACTTCAATAAATTAACAGAGTGCTCAGTGATCACTTTTCAAGATGAATAGTTTTTAATGGAGTCACTGATTGACTGTAGTTTTAAATTATATAGAATGTCATGAGAATTTATAGACCCTGTGTTCTTCCAAACTCTCATTTATGTTTATTTGTCCCACATCATTTTCCATTGAATATATATGTATATTCATATATGAGAATGACCAAACCTCCTGGTCTTGGAATTTTTAAATCCATTATAAATACTTTTTTTTTCTTTTTGGTTTTACACTTTTTTTGGTATTTTTGAGACAGGGTCTCCCTTTTAGTACCAGGTGTCCTGGAGCTCTCTCTGTAGACCAGGGTGGCCTTGAACCCACAGAGATCCACCTATCTCTGCCTCCAGAGTGCTGGGATTAAAGGTGTGCACCACCATGCCCAGCTATAAATACTTTTAAAAGTAAGTCAAATAAGACTGTCAGATGTTGATTAATTTCCACAATTGGAACTAAAGTACTTTCTTGACTTCTAGGAACACTGCATTCTTAAGTTGTTATTGACAGAAGATTTTCTTTAATAAACACCATATGTAAACACAAGCCTGGTTATTACTACTGAGAATAAGTGTCTTCAAAATCAAATATATATATATATATATAATTTAAAATATATGTAATCTTTATATAACAATTGGTACAGTGGTTTAGATCAGCAAATTTTTCTCTTCTTATTGCAAAGATTTTTTTGTTAAGGAGTTGTTCCATATTATTGACAAAAATTTAATTTGAGGTATGACTCAAAATATCATGGTTTGCAATTGCATCATAAGAACATACTTTTTTCTGTTTTATTGAATTTTTCTAATTTTTTTTCATTTTTCTAATTTTTATGTAATACTATGTGATTATATTTAGATCCCTTTCCGTATTTGCACCTCCCCAACTGTCCTCCCCCAATTTAATATACTTTCTTTTATGTTAATGCCTAAAAAGTCTGATTTGTGTCCCCAAATGCTCTCCAGTGTGGGTTTATCCACTGTCCCACCAAGAGTCCCAACCCTATAAGACACCATCCTTCCCCATTCCAGCAGCCATCAGTTGCCAAAAGTTTCTTAGGTTAGGTTGAGATTTCTTATCCCTTTCTTCATGTCTGTGCTGAGATTTTGTCCAGTTTCAGCATGTTGTCACTCCTGAAATGAGATTATATGAGTAACTGACAGAACACCTTTTTATGTAAAATTAATTGGTTGTCTCGATTCTTTCTTGATGCAAAACGGAACTTGAATATCTAAGCAACGAATCTGATGACAAAAATCATTTTCTTTTACATCAACATCATTTTCACAGCACATATATCATTCAGACCAAAGAGGTCTATGCTTTCCTTGGGTTGCTGTGGAGAGAATCTTGCTTGTTTCACTTACTTTACGGCATGACTTCCACTTCATTAGATACTTCTTGATATGTTGAGCTACAATAAGACTTGACCAGAGTACTTATGTTTCCCATGACGAACACTCAACAATTGTAAGAAAATATTTGATTATTGGATATCAGTAACCCATATAATATGGTATATGATCCCAGAAGCCCAGAGTGCACTTTAAGCAAAGCTATTGTTTTCACAATGTAAAAAATATTTTATTTCTGCTTCTACTTTCTAATTCAACTTGCCTCCTTTCAAATAATTATTCAGGCTTTCCATTATATCTTTATATTTTGTACATAAATTTACTTCCAATTTTCTTTGGTAACATCTTCCAATAAACCATAGTATTTATAGCACTTGCCAGTTAAATATGACTATAAAATTATCTGTAACATATTAACTAAATTATTAAAATCCTTTAGGAAGGACTCATTTATTTTTTTTCCTTATTACTACCTCTTCAAATATATGTATTTTTCTTCAGCAAAAGTTGATAAAGTTGGGTTTTGAAATCGGCATATTAAAAATTAAAAGTATAAATCTACATTTTCTGATAGAGATTCAGACCCTGCCATTTAGAAAAGCTTTTTAGGAAATGGCACACTGTAAGTGAACATAAAACAATTTAAAGATTAAAAATAATTTTTTTCAACAAAACCAAGAACTTTCAAAGTGGAGTTGGTGATTATAGAATAAACAGAAGTTAATGGAAAGAACCTACAGCTACAAAGGCTAGTTGACTGGTTAGAACTTCAATAATTGTGGAGAAGCAGGAATATTGTAGCTTGAAATGATCAGGCCCTATCTTTAATCTCCTTAAAGACAATGCATTGCCCATATTTTGATGACCTAACATACTTGTGACTCTTAACTCAATTCTTTGGAATTACAAACAGATCCCTAACTCCCAACAATCCAAAACCTAGGAATGTCATCAGATAACATCTGGGGCATAGAACAGAGGTTTCCACCTTGCTTTATTACAGCTACTGAATGCAGTTAACAATGTACTTAAAATACATGTTGATTTCGGGCTTCTTGTTATATTGTCATGATAACTTCTTGGAACTGCCCATGTTGCAACACAGACTTTGGATAACCAAAATCTGTGTTTCCAGGACATGATCAGTCATATTTGGCTCCAGAAGAAATAATGTCTCATCCTTTCTGAGTGAGACTTGTGTTTTTATATTGACATTGTTGAGAAGAAAACTGATGGATAAGTAATAGATGATAGATGATAGATCGATAATTGATAGATAGATAGATGATAGAGAGACAGATGATAGATAGATAGATAGATAGATAGATAGATAGATAGATAGATAGATAGATAGATAATACATACTGGTAAATTTTGGTAGTCAACTAGAATAGATCTATAATCAACCCCAAAATAAACCACTGGACATTCTTGTGAGGGGTTTTCTTGATCCGTTTATTTTAATTAAATACATTCAACTTAAATATGGCTTGCACATTTCAGTGGCAGCCCAGATAAAAGAGCAATGGAATTAGGCAGGTTTTTTTGCCTGTTTGTCTCTGCTGTTGCCTGCAACTTCATTTATCCTGTTGCTGCCTGCTGCATTCCCTGGCTGATATCAAAGTCAACTTTTGGAGCTTCCAACACAGACTAAATATCAGTGGCTTGACAGGAAACGCCCAGGCCTTTAGTGCCAGATTGGCCAGCTGAGACATGGATTTTTGTGAACTGAACACCTACACACACACACACACACACACACACACACACACACACACACACACAGAGAGAGAGAGAGAGAGAGAGAGAGAGAGAGAGAGAGAACAATTTTAGTTTCTATATTTCAAAAATGAAATGTAGAATGTAGTTTACAGTTTTGCAAGAAACATCAACACCCAGGAGAGGTTCAATTTATGGTGAAAATATATTTTCTACATTTCAGAGTAGTTAAGAGTAGTGCTTACTTTGCTATATGAATATATATAAGTATAATAGTCTTTTTTATATATATATATATATATATATATATATATATATCCATCTGCACCACATAAATTCATCATGTAGACCAAAAAAGGGTATTAGATCAGATACCCTAAAACTAGGGTTACTGGTGAGTCCTCTGCATGCACAGCAAGTATTTTTCATCTGGTCAGTCATCTCCCCAGTCCCAGTAGTTAGGGTAACACAAATCATATGAAATGTGATGGTTGAATGACACTTATCTGTCCACTGGCCTTAAGCATCCAGAATAATGTAAGTAAACACTGTGTCTGAGGACTACCAGATATTTGCATATCAATAAAATGTGTACAGACACACTGAAACACTCCATGTCAAGAGTCTATTGTCCTTCTTCTAACAAAGTGGAATATTCCCAACAGAGCCATGTCAGCCCAGGAAGAACAAATAAGTACTCAGACTGGGAGAATTCATAAATTCCAGTATTTCTCACCAGGTTTGGAGCTCATGAGATTACATTTTTTGCAACCTGGCTCCAAAAAAATGAGAGATTCTGATTGCAAAGCCTATCACATAAACCGACTATAGGGAACCAACTGTATTTTTGCTTTCTTTCATTCTCTACTTTATTATCTTACCCGTATTCTAATTTTTCAATTAGAAATTAAAGTGCATGGCATTAACTATACCCCAGAGTATTTATTTGCATAATATTTATGTGTCTTTAATTTCCATAGAACTGACAGCTAAGAGATTGGAAGGAAATAATGGTTCCAAATAATGCTAACACAGCAAATTTCTTGTCCCTATGGAGAGAACTTGTGTCAATTAATAAGAGAATTTCATCATAGGAGTAAATGAGGATACTTCTGGTGCCAAATGTAGGCCAAGCATAGGCAGCATACATCCCTAGGATGTGAATAATGTGGGTAATTGCCTCATGCATCTTGCTGGTGACTTTCAGAGATGAAGCTCCTTTAGGGAACAGAAACTGTAGTAGAACAGGGAAAAGAGTTTTGCTGAGAATTATTCTAGAAGCAATAATATCCCTATTTAAAGACCTAAGACCTATACAAGAATAGATAGCTGCTCCTGAAATGGGTTTGCATGTGGAGGTAAATAACTTTAACAACCAAAGATTTAATCAAATTTCAGCATAATTTCTTGGTGCACTTGCTAAAAATGAATGTATATTGTTGAATTCTTGGCCAGATATCTAAAGAAACTATCAAAACAATGCAGTTTATTTGGTCAGAATTTGCTCCAAGTGATAACACTTAGAAATATAGAGATCTGAAAGATGTATCATTGATACTGTATTTGCTTATTTTTATTGGTCTTTTTGAGACAGGGTCTCCCTGTACCTCCAGCAGGCCTGAAACTCCCTATGTAGACCAGGCTGGCCTTGAACTCACAGAGATTAATCTGCCTTTTCCTCCTGAGTACAGGGATTATAGACCTGAGCCACCATACCCAGCAATACTCTATTTTACAGCTGTCAATATAACAACATTTCATTAAAAGGAATAAGTCTTTGAACACTGGCTGGGGTTGTACAAGTGACTAATGTGTGTAGATGAAACTGGAATTACATTGATATCAACAAAGCTTCAAGCTAACACCATGCTATGTCTAAGTCAAATCCTATACTACAACCTGTCTTCTCTCTCTGTACCAAAGACTCACAACAACTAGAAGAAAGATGTCACATATAAGTGTCATCTATTTGCTGAGGACTCTAGTGCCAGCCACTTAAGTTTAACTGCCAACTCTTTCTGACTACTTGGATATATTTCTCCAGCATCCCTGCCTCAAAATGTTGCAACTGAGCACCTACCATGCCCAACACACATGTCAATTCAGCTAGCTCCCTTCTCATTCTTTGACATTTCATTTTTATAGCATCTCAATTCTTGTAATTTATTAGGCAAAAACATTAAAGAAATACTTGACTCCATTGTTTTCTTTCATATTCCACATCAGATCCATCAGTAGCTCCTATGTTTTCCATGATCAAAATTATGTCAATATGATCATTTTTCTTCATTTCTATTAGTCTCACACTTGTCCAAGTCACCAATACCTAGCCTAGACTTGACTTGTACTTTTTTTCTCCTTCCTTGCATTCTAAACATAGAAATTAGATATTATAATAGTGACTCCTTGAGTACCTTCTTGAGCTGTGGAGATTGCTCAGTGAGTAAGAGCACTTGCTACACTAGTATGAGGCTCTGAGTTTGGATTTTCAACATTCATAGCACATTGAACCACAGAGACAAGGATGGTTCAGCGACTGGTTGTCCAGCAAGTGTAGGCGAATGGCAAGCTTCAGGTCAGTGTGAGACCCTCTGATTAAGGGATATGAAAGAACGTGATAGTGAAGTTAATACGGTGTTCTCCTTTGGTCTCTGTGAATGTAAATCACTTGTGCATGGATACACAATTAGTTGAGTTTATCTGTTTATCTTGCTTAAGTATAGACAAACATTGAAAAGGTGTGGAGATGTTAACTTACTTCTCTCCCTCTTGTTCCCTCTACTATTTCTAGCCTCTTTTGCTGATTTTGAAACATTTCCATGATTTTCCTTTGGACAGTTGTATTTCCCTACCTACAGGTCTAAATGGGTATTTCTGCAGCTATCTTCATGGATCTCTATTCCCTGCCATCAAATGTTTATTCATCTTTTTGAGGCCTTTAGAATTATCCTGTCAAAAATGACAATGCCCTTCTGCTCCAGGCACAGGCCTGGCCCCCCATCATCTACCACAAACTGTCAATCCCTTTCCAGCTATGCAACTCATCTGTTTTTTTCCTGCTTTCAACTCACCAGAAAGCAATTTCCAGCTTCATTTTTGTAGATAGCTATGCATTGTACAAAATTTTTCTGGGGATAGTAAAATCTGTAAAGTAACACTAAGTGGATAAATAAATTGAAAATATGAAAATGTATAGAAAGGAAAATTGGAAAATAAGGAGCAAAGTATATTTTAAAGTAAATTTAAAACAATGTATATATTCAAACTCCTCAAATCCTCCCAAGATCAAATAAAAACAAAATAGAGGTGAAGAAATGAGTAAGATGTCCCAACCTTAGGCAAAGAACCATTGGCAGTTGATTACTGATGGGAGAGGGTGAACTGGACTTTAAGGGAGTGGCACTAGAAAGGCTGACCAGACTCTGGTGGATGAACTCATAACAAGGGATATCTGTGGAGACAAACTACCCTTGATGGGCCTTAGCATATATGGCAGAATGCATGAAATCCAGTGGAAGACTTAAGGTGGCAGAACAGATCAAGGAGAGCTTCTAACTATGACTAAGATGCATGCTAAAAATGCACAAAAATTCCATAAAAATATGTGTTGTAAAATTTCATCAAAGCTTTTTATCTGAGTCATTACTTTCCCTCCTTAAAATTTTGTTCTGGTTTTAAAAATGGTTTTCTGTATAATTCCAGAATTTCTTCATACAAAAAGCATACACACAAAGTGAAGATGATGTTCCAATCATATATTAAGTTGTTGCCTTCCTTTTCCTACTGCACAGTAGAAATAAATCATATACTATTTCTCATGTTGGAAATATTCAATCTGTATTATCTGTCTCCAAATCTCTTCTGAATATTATCATATATTTTATTTCTAAATCACACTGCTATCAAAAATTCTTCATGTATTTGGAATTTTAATTGAGACAATGTTCCTTTCTAATATAGATACAGAAATGTTGATTGCATTTTGAATTACAAGCAGGTTTTATGAAAGTTAACTTTTTAAATGCAATTACATGTTTAATATGTTTTTATAAGAACAAGAATACACTTTTTTATTTCAAACATATGCCAATTAGTAATTAAAATTTTATTACATCAGAAATGTAATTAAGTTTAGAAAATAGTGTGTTATTTTGTCTTAAAATTATTAGGAGGTGCTCATGAAAATAATATTGTATATTAATAAGCAATACGAACATCAATATATTCATGCATCTGTCTAGAGTCAAGGAAAAATACAGGAATAAGGGTCTGGAGAGATGGATCAACAATTAAGAATGCTGGTGTCTTGCAGAAGACATAGGTTCAAGTCCCAGGAACCACAAGGTGGCTAACAGCCATCTGTAACTGCAGTTACACCCTCTTCTCTCCTCCACAAGTATTGCATAAATAGGTGCACTTACACACATATAGGTATGACACTCATACACATGGAATAAAAATAAATTTAAAAATTACAAGAATGGATCAGGTATAATTGGGTTATCTGAAAAAGTAAATTCTTTTATCTTTCAAATAAGACAAAATTGAAATATGTTACCATTAATTTTCATATATTCTGAATGTAGCTTTTTAAGAATTAACATTTTTGTTATTTGAAGACAATGCAGCAAGGACAACAACACAGGAAATTCCATCTGGCTAAGCTGTTCAATCCCAATCCTTTAAATACCTTACTGATAAAAAAGAATAGAAATGCTATATTTAAATGTATGTCAAGGACTAATACCTAAACTGTTATATAAAATAACTATTAGTCATCGTGGGTCCCAACATATGCTGTAACTATGCAAATCCAGGGGAATTAGATTATGCCAATACATTTCCATTGCTATAACAAAATAGCTAAGAAATCAACTCAAGAGTGTAAGATTTAGTTAGTTCACAGTCTTGGAGGCTTCAGTCAACATAGTCTATTTGAATCCATTGTTTTTAAGCCTCATTACAGATGCATGAAATCTGGAAGGTGGGCTATGGAGGTTGTACAGATAGGTGAGGTGTCTAAGTATGAATAAGACATATTCTACAAAACACACAAAAATTCAACTATTTTTTGAAAGGATAATTTTCTGTGATTTCTCATCAGCTATACAATTCCTGTAGCCCATACACCCATACAGGTTAACCAAAAGCAAAGAATTTGGGTCACTTTTGGAAAGGTCAAAAATAAAGCTGTTGGAAAAATACACAATAATTAAATACTAAGGATTGTTGCCCATATGCCCAGTAAGGGCATTAATGCATCATTGATATACTTATATGAAACAATTTAAAGAGTATACAAAAAAATATGTTTAAGATAATTTATTAGTTTCAGCATATATGATAGAATGAAATTACATATAATTTAAAGTAATTGAATAATTTAAAATTTTATTCTGGAATGATGACAAAAAAACAAGCTCTGCAAAGCTATTGTAACTTTCTGTATTGGATCTGCATTTTGAGCCACCTACATTTTTAGATCATACAATTTTCACTTATGTCAAAGTTTGCTGAAGTTCACATTATACATGTTTATACAAAGTTATTCATACATAACAGTAGGTGTAATTTTTTTCAAAGCCAATTTTTATTGAAGCTTTGTGCATTTCATACAAATTTTCCACCATTCCCCCTTTCTTGTGCCCCCCCCACCCCACCAGAGCTCATGCATTTTGCCAAACATGTTTTTCATCTTTTTTCTCAGTCTCTTTTAAAATTTCCAGTGCGGGGCTGGAGAGATGGCCTAGCGGTTAAGAGAGCCGACCACTCTTACAGAGGACCCGGGTTCGATCCACAGCACCCACATGGTGGCCAAAAACCGTCTTAAATTCCAATTCCAGGAGAACTCCCGGGGAATCCGACACCCTCTTCTGACCTCCACGGCATTGCATGACATGGGTGCACAAACCTGCATGCAAACAGTGCATTCATACACAAGAAAATAAATAAATAAATAAATAAAATAAATAAATAAATAAATAAATAAATAAAAATAAATAAATAAAATAAAATTTCCAATGCAATACCCCAGGTGGGGTCTGGTGAGCAGGCTTGTTGCTGCCCACCCTGGGCATCTGCCACCCACTGTTAGAACCATACAGAGGAATTGTGTGCATGTGCATGGATAGAAGGACAGCCAGAGGTGCAAACCCTCATCACCCACATGGGGTCCAGTGTGAGGGATAAAGGAGTAATACCTCAACACCAACTCAAGCTACTGGTACTGTGGTGGAAAGTATAAGCTGCTGGTCCTGTGGTTTACTGTGTAGGGATGATCCAGCAGTGTCATGATTCTAGGCTGCACAACCAAAGCTGAGGAAGAAACCAGCAGGAAGCAAACTAAGTGACTGACCAGTCTTCAATATTAAAATTTGAGGTTAGCAACAGAAGCCAAACAAACAAGGGGGGTGGGAACAAGTACACATGCCAAAGACACAATGGAAAAACAACAATATGCGAAAAGCTCATAATAAATCCAGACCAAACACAATCAGTCCTGCAGAAGATCCCAACAACGAGATCTCCCTAGAAGGAAACCAAGACACTGGCCTTAAAAGAACAATTGTAGACATATTCAAAGACTATAAAGAACAAATTGCAAAAAGACAAACAAACAAAAATAACGGGCATGGTGGGGCATGCCTTTAATCCTAGCACTTGGGAGGCCTAGGCAGGTGAATCTATGTGAGGTCAAATCCTGTCTGGTTTACATAGTGAGCTCCAGGCCAGCTGGGACTAAAGGGAGACCCTGTCTCAAAAAGACAAAAAAAAAAAAAAAAAAAATCAGAGAACTAAAGGGAGAGAATGAAAAAGTCATGAAGGAACTAGAAAGAAAGAATGATAATCTCCAGAAAGAACTAAAGGGAGAGATTGACAAACTCTGAAAAGAAATAGAGGAAGAGAAATACAAATTCTTAAAAAAAAATAGAGGGAGAGAATGACAAACACTTGAAGGAAGTGGAAACACTAAAAAGATCTCAGGCTGAAAGGAAAAAAAGAACCTGACAAGCAAAGTAAGGAGCTACAAGAAGAGAATGAAAAGCTCTAAAAGGAAGCAGAAATACTGAAGAAATCACAGGGTGAAATGAAAAGGGAAATTGAACATTCATCCAGTCAGCAGGAAAGTATGGGAAAAGGCCTCAGAAGCAGAATGGATGAAGCAGAAAAAAAGACTATCAGATCTACAGGATAACACAGTGCAACTAGAAACCACAAGAAAGATTATGAAACATTTTTTTTTTGGGGGGGGGATGGCGGGCGAGAGGACCCCTCCCGAGACGCACCGCTCCCCCTGGGAAAAAGGAGGCCGCGAGGACCCTCCGACAGACACCGCCGGCCTCCCCGGCAACCCCGTAGTCCCAGGCCCGGAGGGACGCAAAACTCCCCGGCGGGGCGGGGAGGAGTCGGGGTCGGGGGTCGGAGAGATTCCCCCCCCACCCCTGACCACCGGGGGACAAGAAGCACGCCGTGACGCGGGACGGGCGCGTGGAGCGGCCACGCACGCGAGACCCGCGATGCACCGTCCCGGCTCGGCCGAGGGCCGGAGCGGGCGAGGGCGCACTCGCGCCCACCCGGTGGTGGGGGTGCGAGGAAGCGACCGACCTCCCGCCGCGGAAGGAAGGATGGATGGACGGAAAGAGCGGGAACCCCGGAACGATGCACGCGCGAGCGGGCGAAAGGACGAAGCCCCCCAACCGACCCGCCCGCCGGACGGGAAGAGGGCGGGCGTTGAGGCGGGGAGGGGGAGGGAGACCGCCGCGGCCACCGCTCGCCAGGGATCGAGACTCGGAGACGAGAGAGAGAGAGAGAGAGAGAGAGAGAGAGAGAGAGACAAACCCTTGTGTCGAGGGCTGACTTTCCAGCGAGAGAGAGAGAGAGACAAACCCTTGTGTCGAGGGCTGACTTTCAATAGATCGCAGCGAGGGAGCTGCTCTGCTACGTACGAAACCCCGACCCAGAAGCAGGTCGTCTACGAATGGTTTAGCGCCAGGTTCCACACGAATGTGCGTTCCGCGACGGGCGAGAGGGCGGCCCCCTTTCCGGCTGCACCCTGTTTCCCGGGACGAAGGGCTCTCCGCACCGGACCCCCGTCCCGACCGTGAAAGCGGGGCCTCACGATCCTTCTGAGCTTTCGGGTTTTAAGCAGGAGGTGTCAGAAACATTTTTAAAAGCATAAGAGTGGAACAACCAGGAAATGTGGGACACTAGGAAAAGAACAAATTCTGGATCATGGGGATAGAGGAAGAAGAAGAATCCCAAGAGAACAGTATTGATCAGATCTTCAAGAGAATAATAGAATAAAATTTTCCCAAACTAAAAAAGACAAACCCGGGGCTGGAGAGATAGCTTAGCGGTTAAGAGCACTGACGCTCTTGCAGAGGACCCGGGTTCGATCCCCAGCACCCACATGGCGGCTAAGAACCGTCTGTAACTCCAAGTCCAGGAGAACTCCAGTTCCAGGGGAATCTGAGACTCTCTTCTGACCTCCGCGGCATTGCATGACACAGGTGCACAGACCTGCATACAAACAATACATTCATACACATACAAAAATAAATAATAATAAAAAAAGACAAACCCATACAAATAGAAGAAGCACATAGAGCACCAAATAGACAAGACCAGAAAAGAAATTCCCCATTCCATATCATAGTTAAAACACTAGATGCTCAAAACAAGGACAAAATACTGAAAGTCACAAGAGAAAAACAACCAGTTACATGTAAGGGGAAACTCATCAGAATCACTGGTGACTTCTCAGTGCAAACTATGAAAGTCAGAAGAACATGGACCAAAGTATTCCCAGTGTTAAATGACTTTAGATGCCAACCCAGATTACTATACCCAGCAAAAATGTCAATCATGGTTGAAGGAGAAAGAAAAGTCTTTCATGACATAAACAAAATGAAAGAACACATGCCCAAAAAACCAACACTTCAGCAAATACTGGAAGCAATTCAAAGAACAGAGGAAAGGAGCACTATCCTTAAGCAACCCAAGAGATAAATTACCAAAAGCATAGCAGAGTAAATAGGTAACTAGAACAAGAATGAAAATGAAAAATAAGTTGAAAGGAAACAACACACATCTCTCAATAATAACCTTAAATATTAATGGTCTATACTCCCCAATCAAAAGGCATGGACTAGGAGAATGGATTAGGAAACAGAATCCATCTATATGCTGCCTACATGAATCCCATCTCACCCTCAAGGACATACATGACCTTGGGGTGAAAGGATGGAAAAAAATTATTCCAAGCAAATGATATCAAAAAGCAAGCAGGCTATTCTAATATGAGACAAAATAGACTTCAGAGCCAAATTAATCAGAAAAGTCAAAGAGGGCCATTATATCCTTATCAATGGAATGATTAACCAGGAAGATTTCACGATCTTAAATGTTTGTGCACCAAACTCTGGTGCACCAAAATTTATAAACACAATCCTTAAGGACCATAAGAAAAAGATTAATCCCAGCACACTAATAGGTGGGGATTTCAATATCCCACTGAGTACCTTGGATAGGTCAACTGTACAAAAAAATAAACAGAGAGACATCAGAACTGAACAATACAATACACCAAATGGACCTCACAGATATCTACAGAATATTCCACCCAAACACCAGAGAATATGCTTTCTACTTGGTGCCCCACGGAGCAGTCTCCAAAATTGACCAAATACTGGGACACAAAAGAAATGTCAACAAATACATCCCGTGCTTCAGATTCTCTGGCAAAATCCCCTGCTCTGAGCTCTGAGACATCGAGTCCCAGTAGGTGTAATTTTTATCACGTGTGTTTATCTATGAGGCTTTCCCTGCAGCTTTTTCTGTTTTTGTATTTATTAGGAAATGTTTACACACCTTACTTACCTACTATTTATACTTTAAGTTTGAGATCAATCCATGACAAGAGACTTAAATATTATCAAATTTATTTCCTTGTTTTCCTGTCTTTATTGTATCATATGGCTGTTCTAAGCATCATAAAGAATGATCAGTTGAGATCATTTCCCACATATAATTGTTCCCCAAACAGAACTTTGTAATTAAAAATTAAAAATGTGTCCTGTTACTAAGTAATGTCAAAGTTCTGAAGGTTAAGGAAAGGTCAGGTAATGGGAACTGGAAATACCGATGGTTGAGGAGAGTCAGGGGTGTTAATTGGAAATGGTGTGCAATATAGTTAACTCATTAATTTCTGCAAGAATGAAAATTTTCTTGATAACCGATCCTTCATCTCTAAAGTATACCATAACAATGTGCTAACATAAACAAAACAGTGGGGATCTTATAAAATTTGATTTAGAAAGGATTGATATGTAAGAAACTAGTGATGCTTTTTACTTCCCTTTCTTCCTTCCTCCCACAATGCATTGAAAATGCACATTTTTTCTCAACCTTACAGACAGTTCAAGCAATTAGAACTTCCACATTACTGCTTAGTTAAATGAAGTCTATAAAACTCATATGGAAATGGTTTTCAGGGGCATACAAGGTTAGGAACTGACAACCACAAATCATAATAATCATTAGCACCCTAGGCTGAAACAAACCAAGGGCTGTTAATCAGAACTTAAAAATGAATGGCTTTTTTATGCTGAGTCAAGTAGATTTCTTAGCTTAGCAGAAGGTGGTAAGTCAGACAAAGAAACAAGGGTGCATGTCTACAAAATCCATTTCCTATATTGCTTTATACTTAATCATCATTTTCCGTTATTTGGATTGATTTTATTATCTATCAGTTGCTATGGTAAATCAAGATATGTAGAAAAGCACCTAAATGAATTAGCTGACTGCTGCCATGGGCTATTTATCAACAATGGCACTTACAAAATTCATAGTTATTACTTCTTGCATCATAAATTAAACTAATTATTTTAAAGAAAATTAGTTAATTTTCTAAACAACTTAAAAACCGAGTATTAATGTCACCTCATTTTTATCAGATGAAACTAACTTGAAAAATGTCAAACATTTTGCCTCAAAGTACATAGTAAGCTGGCTGTGGAGTTCCTGTTCAAAACCTCTTACCTGTTTCCACAAATAAGGTTTCAGATAAAGTTTGGGACTGATCTGTTCAAGATCAGATGAATGGATCTGATTTTCCAGTGTTTTCCCTTTGGCTTTTGTTTTAAACAATTTAAAGGACATTAAAGTCAGCAGCATTTTCAAACCAGTCTATTACTATCTGCTTCTATCAGAAGGAACTATAGCTGGTTATTCTTCAGCTTATCTTTAGAGATCGTTAAACCAATTGAAGATTTCTGCTTAGCAAAAAGAAAATCTGCATCAATTTATGTTTTCTTGCTAACAAACAACCAAATTAAAAATCAACCTGGAAAGTTACCAATTAAAAAATTTAAAACTAAGCTCTACCAATTCTATCCCATAGAGATGTTGACTGATTTTAAGTACTTGTATTGACACAAAGTAGCAATTTTATGGAATTTGTTCCTTTGCCTTCTTATTTCTACAATTTTTAATATGATGCAAATAATGAAAGTGGACACAAAGAAAGATAAATGCCAGTATGTGTAGATGACATCCCAATGGGATAAAATAAAGAAAATAAAGCAGAAGAGAACCTCATGGAGTGTCCTCATTTGGAAAGGCTTTAGAAAACACAGCTCTCAGAGGAAAATGATTGCAGACAACTATTTGTATTTACAAAATCTGAAGTGCCTGGGGAAGGCAGAAATCATTGTTTGTTCCTCTTATTTTCTATCCTTTTGATCAGAATGTTGTAATTTTCATAACTCTGAAGGAAAAAAAGACAAGCAAGACTACAATTATTCAGCATGAAGACTTGGGAACAATTTTTGTAATCAATAACTAACCTTAGAAGAAATACAAAGTCATATTTAGAACCACTGTCACAGGAAATTCAGCATTATTGATTTTAGTATATTTGAGAAACACAGCCTCAGTTGCTGATCTCAGTGAATCTTATCCATATAATTATTTTGGATTTCATATAAACTTCCTTTGATTGGTCATAAACAGCCCCACCCATAATTTGATGCCTTTCTTAATTTATTTGAAAGAAAATAAAAATTATATTCACTATAGTGTGGTAAATGATCATTTCCACATTGCGACAGGCAATGGAGAAAATACACGTGTGAAAGCACAACACAAGGATACATGACAGAGTGCAAATGCAAATACAAAATGGTCATTTATTCAAATGCAACATGTCATTATATAGACAGTGTGACAACACCTCCCAGGGGCCAATCGCAGTTCCTTAAACATCACATCATCCTAATTTGTGGGTGGAGACAGAGAGGTCCTGTGATCCTTACTTGTGCCTCTGGGACAAGCTGGCTGGAAATGTTAGCAAACAGACACCTAAATCCAGATCAGTCACTCCCACGTCTCTCCCTTTTTTATATTAGCATCCACAAGCTCAGATAGCATTATAGAAATGGTGGTCAATTATCTGTGTATGGCCCAAATGGCCATGAATGTTCTGTGAAAATGCTGAGACTAATCAATGTCCAAATAAAATTTTAATATATAGAAATCTAACCAGTAAATACAAGCAACATACACACGAACCAAATTAGCAAATGCCCATGTCCAATTTTACACGATAGGAAATTTGCCTGTGCCCCCCCAAACCTCAAGTCCAACTAGAAAGGCCTACACATACAATTCTGCTGACCAAATGAAAGTTCAGTCTGTATTTGCTGTGTTCTCACAATTACTGCCCCTCTCCCCCACCTCAAGTCCTTACAATCTGGCATGCTCCCTCTTTTGCAAGTGGTCTCTGGACCTTGGAGAAGGGGCAAGAGAAGGTGAGAATAAAACAGTCAAGTTTTCTTTGAAGTGACACATCAGACTCTCAGGTCTGTCCAAGCTTTTCTTCCAATGGGCTGGTGGCACATCCAGGAGACCTTTTTTAAAATCTACTAATAAAACATAGACAACAAGAAATACAGGCACTTAAACAAACATTAATTGTAATGAAAAGTCACATTATGGGCACAGACATAAATGTTTATATAGTATTTTAGTCCAGGAGGAACTGTGGCCTTTTGTGCCAAGGGATGGTAAAACTTTCTATTGTGGCCTATAACATTGTTTGACCCTTAGAGGGTACAAGCTTATTGTATCAGCCTTATGTTCCACCCTCTGGTGGTTAGAATGAGAATGTAAAAATATTCAGATATTTTGTCCACATTTGGTGCTACTGTTTTGGGAGATCTTATGAAGTGTAGCCATACTAGAGGACGTATGTCATTGGGGACAGGCTTACAGAGTTCAAAAAGTGTTTCCAGTTCTCCAGTTGTTCTCTCTGCTTCTTGTGCCCACTTAAAGATGTGAAGCTTGGCTTTCTGCTCTGGCTGCTGCCACCATGCCTCCCTACCACAATGGGCTCTAATTCCCTAGAACTATTAATCATAAGCTCAAATAAACTTTTCCTTTTATAAGTTCCCCTGGTCATGGTGCATTTAACACAGCAACAGAGAAAGTGACTAATATGGTAATTGATACCAGAGAGTTGGCAGTGTGTTGTGAAGAACCTGACCATGTGAGTGTTTGGGGAAATGTGGAAGACTTTGGAACTTTGTGCTAGGAAAGATGTTGACTGCTGTAAGGAGAGCTTAAAGGGCCATTCTAGTAGAAGGCTAGAAGAAATTAGTGCTGAAATAATGCACTTCCAGAGGAAAATAAAAACTTAAGCAGCACATGGGGTATTTTGTCAAAGAGTCTGTCTGGAGTTTGCACACAACCGAAATGCTTGCCTGAGGCTAAATTGAAAAGCAATTGATTAATGTCTTTGGTGGAGATTATATCAAGACAGCCTAATGTAGAAATGGTGGCATAGCTATTAATGGTTAATATTATACAGATCTACAGTGAAAAAGAGCAAACGGGGCAGAAAGAAATGCAGAACATACAGTTTGAATTGGAAAAGTACACTGGGAATATAAATGTTGAAGCCAAGGCACGTACTGAAGGAGAGGATCCCTTTGATAAACAGAATAAAGTGATTAAGGAGAGCAGTAGAGATATACAAGTAAACAGTGGAAAGAATGACATTAAAGTGATTAGGGAGAGACCTAGAGATTTACAAGCAAACAATGGAAAGAATGAGATTAACATGATTAAGGATAGGCCTAGATATTTACAAGAAAACAATAGAAAGAGTACCTCCAGGGCAAGACAAAACCCAACTAAGCCTCCAACTTTTGAAAGGAAAATACTGAATGGGTTTTGTACTACAACAAGTCAAAGGCAAGGAAAAACTGTGAATGTGCTTGAAGTAGGCCAGGGTCCATCCCAAACTTGTAGACAAACTCGGGGAGTTTCATTCACATAGTGCTGGGTTTAGAGGCATGAAGGATGCAAGAGTGAAACAGTCATTAGTTATTCCTCCATGGATTCAGAGAGCCACCGAGACCAGGCAAAATGCAGCAGTGGATCCCTGCCTAAAGAAGTCCATGATAGGCCATTGCGTGAAGCTGTTAGGGTGAAGCCTTGTCAACAGTGGGGACCCCAAGGAGACCTTTGAAATGCTAAAGGTGTCAGATATTTGTCAAGGAGAGCTGAATTCAGTGAGTATTACCAGCCTAAGAAAGAGATGTATGTTGCATGCAAAGGTGGAAGAGCTGAGCCATCTAAGCCCTTTGGAAGTCAAGTCCCAGAAATCTCACATGGAGGTACTGGATTTTGTGTTTTCCCTGATGGTTTTTGTTCTTGTTTTGGTCCTATATTTCCTCACTATGCCTCTATTCCTCCCTTTAGAATAGAAATGTGTATTCAGTTCCACTGTAAGTTGGGAGCTTGTAACTTGTCTTTGATTTTACGGGAGCTTACAGTTAAGAGATTGGCCTGGGTCTCAAAAGAGACTTTGGACTCTAGACGCTGGAATAGTACTGAGACTGGTAAAGACTGTGGGGACTTTTAAGGTTGCACCAAATTCATTTTCAATTTATAGTTTCATGAGCCTATGGAGGCCAAGGAGTGGAATGTGGTGGTTTGAATGAGAATGTCTCCCATAGGCTTCAAGTATTCAGATATTTTGTCCCCAGTTGGTAACACTGCTTTGGGTGGTCTTAGAAGGTGTGGCCAGGATATCCGGGATTTCCCAAGAACACTTGAAGCACAGATAGGAGCTGAGTGCTTCAGCCAGGCAGACTGTTTGGTTTGATTCAATTATCTTTGGCTTGATTGGCTTGTGTGGCTGCGGGGGTGGAGTTGTCCTCCTAGGTGGTATAAAAGGTGGCCCTGTTGCAACTGTGAGACTTGAGGTCAGGGATTTCCCAAGACCACCTGAAGCACAGATACCCCCCCACCAGTCAACTGCAATTGTTGAAAGAGTGTAAGACTGTATTCTTTGAAGAAAATTCAGAACAGAAAGGGAAGAGTGAGTTAGACTTCTACTAGAAAGCCTAAAACTTAGACAAGTCAACACTCCATAAGCAAGGAGAAAAGAAGAAAAACAAATTAATCAATTAAACAAGGAAGGCATCTCAAAGAGGCCAGCAAAGCAAGCCTTCAACACAGTGAAGAGGCATTTGGGATTTGCACTGGAATACAGGCAAAGAGAAACCCACATGCCAGGGACCCAATGAAGAGACAACATGGGAAAGGTGCAGGATAATTCCACACCAAGCTCTACCAACCCTGTGGAAGACTCCTACAGTGGGATCCCCCTGGGGATGGCCCAGGACACAGATATTAGAAGCACAATTATGGACATACTCAAAGAAATCAAAAACTATAAAGAACAAGTGAAAGAACTTAGAAGATGGAATGAAAAACTTGAGAAGGACTAGAGAGAGGGGATGACAAATTCTGGAAGAAAGTAGAAACACTGAAAAGATCCCATGTTGAAAAAGATAAGGAAACCAACCAGCGAAGCAAAGAGCTATAGGAAGAGATTGAGAAGTTCCAAAAGGAAGTGGAAATACTAAAGAAGTCACAAGACAAAATGAAAAAGGAAATCAAGCACTCATCCATTCAAGAGAAGCCTCAGAAACAGAATGAAGGAAGCAGAAGAATACCAGACCTGGAAAATAACACAGAACAACTAAAAACCTCAAGTAAAGATTATGAAAAATTTAAAAATACACAAAAGTGGAACAATCAGGAACTGTGGGACACTATGAAAAGATCAAACTTCCGCATCATAGGAATAGAGGAAGGAGAAGAATCCCAAGAGAATGGTTTTGATCAGATCTTCAACAGAATAATAGATGAAAATTTCCTCAAACTAAAAAAAAGACAAACCAATACAAATACAAGAAGCACATAGAACTACACACAGACAAGAACAGAAAAAACAAAACAAAACTCTCCATGCCATGTAAAGTTAAAATGCTAGACACCCAAAACAAAGACAAATTTCTCAAAGCCACAAACAAAAAGCAAGGTACATATAAGGGGAAACCTATCAGAATTACAACTGACTTCTCAGTGCAAACTATGAAAACAAGAAAAACGTGAATCAAAGCATTCCCAGTATTAAAGGACTATAGATGCCAACCCAGGTTACTGTACCCAGCAAAAATGTCGATTATAGTTGAAGGAGAGAAAAAATCTTCCATGACATAAACAAGATGAAAGAATACATGTCTGGAAAACCAACCTTTCAGAGAATACTTGAGATAGAAGAAAGGAGCAACTATCCCCAGGCACCTAGAAAGAGAAATTAATAAAAGCATAACTGCAGAAGTAGAAACCTAGACCAAAAACGCAAATGGATAATAAGGTGAAAGGAAGCAACACACATCTATCATTTCTAACATTAAATATTAATGGACTAAACTCTCCAATCAAAAGACATAGATTGGGAGACTGGATTAGGAAACAGAACCCATCTATATGCTGTCTACAAGAAACACATCTTACTTTCAAGGACAGGCACCACATTAAAGTGAAAGGATGGAAAAAAATATTCCAAGCAAATGGTATCAAAAAAGAAAGCAGGTGTTGTTATTTTAATATCAGACAAAATAGACTTCGAAGGAAAAGAAATCAGAAGAGACAAAGAAGGCCATTACATTTTTACCAAAGGAACAATTCACCATGAAGAATTCACCAAACTCTGATGCACCAAACTTTATAAAGATAATTCTCCAGGACCACAAAGCATAGATTAACCCCAGTCCACTCATATTAGGAGACTTCAATACTCCACTGAGCTGTTTGGACAGGTCAACTGGATGAAGAATAAACAGAGAGACATCTGGACTAAATGATGATACACCAAACGGATCTCACAGACATCTATTGAATATTCCACCCTAATACCAGAGAATACACTTTCTACTCAGCACCCCACATAACATTCTCCAAAATAGACCACATACTGGGACACAGAAGAAACCTCCACAAATACAAAAAGATCGAAATAATTTCATGAATTCTATCACATCACAATGCAATAAAGTTCATTATCAACACCAGGATAAGCCCTACTATCTACAAGAACACATGGAGACTAAACAATACACTCCTGAATAATGAATGGGTCAAGGAAGAGATAAAGAAAGAAATAAAAGCATTCCTGGAACTGAATGACAAGGATAATAAAACACAACAAAACCTATGGGATACCTTAAAAGAAGTCCTAAGAAACGCACCTAAGAGGTGCGTTTATAGCCCTGGGTAACTAAATTAGAAAAACAGAAAGAGCACAAATGAAAGATCTAACACTGCAGCTAAAAACACTTGAAAGGCAACAACAGATGAACACTAGACACAACAGACTGGAAGAAAGGACAAAAATCAGAGCAGAAATCAATGAAATAGAAACAAAGAAAAAATACCAAAAAAAAATCAATGAATCCAAAAGTTACTTCTTTGAAATAATAAACAAGATAGACAGACCTCTAGCTCAGTTAACCAAAAGAAAGAACTCCAAATCAATATAATCCATGATGAAAGGGGAATATCATAACAGACAATGAAAAGATCCAGAAAATCATATGGGAATACTTAAAAAACCTTTATACTACTAAGTTTGAAAACCTAGAAGAAATGGATGAATATCTGAAATCCTGGGAATCACCAAAGCTCAACCAAGAAGAGATTGCCAGCTTAAACACACCCATAATATAAGAAGAAATTGAAGATGGAATAAGACACATCCCAACTAAAAAAAAAAGCCAAGGCCCAGAAGGTTTCATGGCAGAATTCTATAAAATAATTTCAAAAACATTTACAACCACTATTACTCAAATTGTTTAGAAGGATACAAACAGAGGGAATTCTCCCAAATTCCTTCTATGAAGCCAGCATCACTCTATTACCAAAACCAGGCAAAGATAGAACCAAAAAAGAGAACTATAGACCCATCTCCCTAATGAACACAGATGCCAAAATTCTAAACAGGATACTGGCAAATTGCATACAGACCCACATCAAGAAGATCATCCATGATGATCAAGTTGGATTCATACCAGAGATGCAGGGATGGTTCAACATAAGAAAATCAATAAATATCATCAAGCATATAAATGGACTGAAAGACAAAAACCACACCATCATCTCAATTGACATGGAAGAAGCCTTTGACAAAATCCAGCATCCCTTCATGCTTAAAGTCCTAGGGGGAATTGGATTGGAGGGATCATTCCTCAATATAATCAAAGCCATATACAGAAAACCCACAGCCAATATCATCCTAAATGGGGAAATGACAGAACCATTCCCTTTAAAGGTAGGAACTCCACAAGGCTGACCCCTGTCACCAATCCTTTCAATATAGTGCTTGAAACACTTGCTAGGGCAATAAGGCAAGAAAAGGAAATTAAAAGAGTACTAATTGGAAAAGAGGAAGTCAAGCTATCCCTTTTTGCTGATGATAAGATTGTTGACTTAAGGGATGCTAAAACCTCCACCAGAAAATTCCTAGAAAGGATTAAGAGCTTCAGTAAAGTGGCAGGATACAAAATTAACCTAGAAAAAACAGTTGCCTTTCTTTACACCAACAACAAGCAACTGCAGAAGGAATTCAAGGAGACCTTCCCACTCACAACAGCTTCAAAACAATAAAACACCTAGGAACAAACCTAACCAATGACACCAAAGATCTCTACAACAAAAATTTTAAACCCCTGAATAAGGAAAATGAAGAAGACATCAGAAGATCGAAAAACCTCCCATGCACATGAATTGGGAAAATTAATATAATAAAAATGTCCATTCTACCCAAACTCTTGTATAGATTTAATGCAATTGCAATTAAAATCCCCAAGCGTTTCTCCACAGTCTTGGAGGAAAAAAAGTCTTTAATTTCATTTGGAAACAAAAAAGACTCCACATAGCCAAAACAACTCTGAGTGAAAAGAGCAATCGGGGGGGGGGGGGTGTGGATCTGGTATTGCCACAAAAACAGACCTGTTGACCAATGGAACAAAACTGAAGATCCAAACTTGAGCACATACAATTTCAGCAACCTCATATTTGACAAGGGGGCCAAAAAAACACAATGGAGGAAAGACAGCATCTTCAGCAAGTGGTGTTGGTAAAACTGGATCACCACTTGTAGAAGAATTAAATTAAACCCCTACCTCTCACCCTGTACAAAAGTCAACTCCAGATGGATTAAAGACCTCAATGTGAAACCCCAAACTTTGAAGGCAATAGAAGAAAAAATTGGCACCAGACTACAAGACATAGGCATAGGAAAAAACTTCCTAAATCAGACAGCAGCTGCACATGAGTTAAGGTTGACATTTGAACAAATGGGACCTCATTAAGCTCAAAAGCTTCTGTACATCAAAAGAAACAATCAAGGAAGTGAAGAGAAAACCCACAGAGTGGAAGGAAACCTTCACCCCAGACACATCTTACAAAGTATTGATTTCCAGAATATATAAATTACTCAAAAAACAAAGGAGAAAGAAAACAAATGACCCACTCAATAGATGGAGCAAAGAGTTGAACAGAGACTTCACAAGTGAGGAATTAGAGATGGCTGAGAAACATCTTAAAAAGTGATCAAAGTCACTAATAATTAAGGATAATAATTAATGCAAATTAAAACCACTTTAAGATATCATCTCACTCCAAAAACTGGCTATGATCAAGAAAACAAATGATACCAAATCTTGGGGAGGCTGTGGGGAAAGGGAAACACTCATCCACTGTTGGTGGGAATGCAAACTCATACAACCACTATGGAAAGCATTGTGGAGAACCCTCAAAATACTCAATATGTACTTACCACCTGACCCTGTCATACCACTCTTGGGTATGTACCCTCAAGACTCACCCCACCACAGAGTTACATGCACAGCTATGTTTATTCCAACTCTCTTCACAATAGCAAGGAGCTGGAACCAACCCAAGTGACCCTCAACTGACTAGTGGATAGAGAAAATGTGGATAGAGATAAATCTACACAATGCAGTTCTATGCAACAGTAAAAAAAGTGGACATCATGAACTTTGCAGGTAAATGGCTGGAGCTAGAAGATATCATGCTAAGTGAGGTAACACAGTCCCAGAAAAATAACATATCCCTCATCTGTGGATGCTAGCACCAAATAACTAATTGTATGGAAAATTGAGCAACATCAATGTGATCTGAAAACAACTGTGCTCTTATATTGCAGAATCCCTTAAAAAATAAACAAATAAAGGAAAAAAGAGGTGTAACCATGCTAGAGGAAGTATTTAACTGGGAGCAGTGTTAGAGAGAGCAAAAAGCCTTACCAGTTTTCAGTTGCTCTCTCTGGTTCCTGTGCCCACTTGAAAACGTGAACCTTAGCTTTCTGATCCAGCTCCTGCCACAATGCCTCCCCACCACAATGTACTCTAAATTCTGTGGGACTGTCAACCATAAACTCAAATAAACTCTTCCTTTTATAAGTTCCCTTGGTCATGGTGGTTTTATCATAGCAACAGAAACATGACTAATATAGTCCCCAAGGAGTGGGCTGTATAGCCAATTAGATATTTGAGGGTGCTCTATTATTGTGCTTCCACTCACTGTGCTCTTTACAGGCAAGTAAGGAGTAGCTGATGAGTCTTGCTTTTCTGAGGAGACCATTACCTTCCAGTGTCTCCACAACACTCTCTGGCATCGTGAAGGTCAGCTATCCATTTGGAATGCAAGTTCTCAACACAATTTTTCCTTTTCATGCTAACACCATGTCTTCAGCAGTAAGGTCTTACCACCCTTCTTGTGTGTACTCAAACATTACATGCAAATAGCTTTTTTGTGGGGATTTTAGAGCCCCCTGCCAACAGATTCTTCTTAAAGGTAGCACATAACTGGTACCTTAAGATTTTATTTACCCATATGTCTCACCTGATCATAAAGTAAAATTTCTATTTAGAGTATTAATCTAAAGGGATAGGTACAAATATCCGTGTCACTATACTTTCTAAATGTTTAGACAAATAAGCTCCTCTAATGGTCCCAAAGTTCTTCTTCATTAATATGCTTCATTTAACCATTAAGCTGTTAAAGGTTTTAAATATTTTATAATTATACCCGGCCCTGTACCCCTCCTTACTGAATTGACTTTTTATCTTTCTTCCTTCAGGTTCATGGGATAAGTCTCCAACTTGTTTCAACTCTGGAAAACACACAGACATTAGTATTAGTTATTCGATTAAATATAAATCAGGTCCAACATAGCATGGGGATATTCCATTTATTTCTGTGAATTGTTCTACCAAAGTGTGATCAGCATTAATTTGGTTAATTGTTTAGCAACTGTCATCATTTTCTTGAAACCATCCAGTATCCAGGTGGTTTTACCCACAGGCTCCCTCTATTTTTCTAGTTTTGATAGACTCATTGGGCCTGTCTCAAGCTGCCTCACTCTGCACAGGACCAAGGAGGAAGGTGTTTCCTTTTGCCTCTGCTGTATTTGCTGATTAGCTTAGTCAAGCAGACCCTATGCCTGACTTCTGGCTGTGGTCAAAACCTGCTTTCTTTCTACTGAAACTATCTGGCTGCTAGGTGGGTCCTCAGGCAGGCAAATAACTCCCTCCCCCAGTAACACTTTTCTTTGTAAAAAAAAAAAAAAGGTACTCCACTTAATTTGAGGGGTTCACTACCTACCCCCTGATCACTTCCTCATTTTGTCCATACCTCTTTTGAACTGTTCCTCAGGCTTTAAAGCCTTTCAGGTGCTTTTCAGCACTGAATTTGGCTTTAGTAACTTTTAAATTAATTTTACTCTTTATTCTAGTCTTTTGTGGATAAGAAATATACCTCCAGCAGATCTCATCATTGTTGGTCAGTCAAAGGAAGGAGCCAGGCAGGTCCCATAAGAAGTCACTGCCATAATGATGGACTCAACCCAGAGACTCAATCCCAGCAGGAACACCTATGTGTCACCCTGTGTGTTGGTTCCCTGCAAAGTGTCCTTTGTTTGGACTTCTATCATTTTTTTCTTGATGTTTAGAAGGACAAATCTTTCTGTCTGTGGATCTTGGTCCGACTTTCATAGTCCAAGAACAGACATTTCTTGCAGGCACCCAGATTTGTCATGGCTCTGTTTGTGGGAATACACAAGCCAACTTTTTCCTATAGTTAGTAGTGGATTTGAGTTTTTTTTTCCCTTGCCCCGACATTGTACCCTGCCATAGGACCAACTACATAAATTGTGGCCTGTTAGAAGGCTCCAATGTTTATGTATTGGAATTATTATTTTTTATTTTAAAATTGAATAATTGGCAAAGAATTTAGAGAGTGCTCTGCAAATTGCTTCCCAGAGGGATACAGAGTAATCTCTCTTTTTGTATTTTTACCATGAGTAGAATAGTATTTCTTGTGTTTTAGACTCATATTTTGATCTATAATTTTTTTAAAAATGAGTTTCATCACATACACATAGACAGGAATCAAGTTATAAATGTCTATTAAGCACATTCAAACTGTTTTCTATTGGAGTGTACACTGTTGGTTAAAGGGGTAAAACTCAGGCTTTTTTGAACCAAATTATCTTTGTAAGCAAAAGAAATGTTACATATAATATTCATACAACACATACAAATTTGAAGAATACTTACATACATTTAATCCCAAATCTGTCCCTGGGAATCTAGTACAAGTTAGGAGTAGATCAAATATTAATAAGATTTGGTAGCCCCAATTATCTTGTGTATTACCATTTTTATATTAAAAATATTTAGCCAATTTTATTTAATATCAACATTTTAATTTGTACTAAACCCTTAAATACCATATGGTTTCTAGATAAATCTTGCAAAAATAATGAATATTTTTAAACAAACCTCAGATTATAAATTTTGTCTTTTAAACTACTAGAATAAATCATGAAACTATATATATATATATATATATATATATATGCTTTATTTATTGTAACAAACCCCTTTAGACTTTTATAGACTATTTTATTATCTTTATATATATCTTTTTTCTTTTTTCCAGAGCTCATGCATTCTGCCAAACATGCTTTTCATCTCTTTCTCAGTCTTTCTCAATATTCTCCATGTGGAAGTTGACTGTTTTGAGCAGAAATTCACTGTTTCAGTCAGTTATTTGATGAAGTCCTTTCTGTTGATGTTGTTGTTATTGTTGTTTCCAATATGCATCACTCCCAACAGCTTTGGACAAAAGCTCAAGGGGCCATGCACAAGAAATACTTACAACTAGGTAATTGGCACTAGCATCTACAGATGAGGGATACCATTCGTCGTATGTTCTTCTGGGACTGTGTTACATCACTCAGAATGATGTATATAAATCTTTTCTAAGTGCCTTTATGCCAGGCATGGTGACACATGCCTTTAATCCTAGCACTTGGGAGGCAGAGGCAGGTGGATCTTTGTGAGTTCAAGGCCAGCCTGGTCTACAGAGTGAGTTCCAGGACAGCTGGGGCTACAGGGAGACCCTGTCTCAAAAAGACCAAAAAAATAAATAAAAAAATATATAAAAAAGTAAAGTGCCTTTATGTATGAACATGGCAACATAATTTTAAAGTATAAACAAAGAGATCTTAGCAATAAGGACAAAATATAGACAAACAAAGATGGGCTTTGTTGAAATTGATTTATCTTTTACTTATTTTGGTTATATTAACAGACCTGAGTCTGGGACAGAAGGGCCAGTTCCATTCCAGTGTCAGCTTCTCATTGATTCCTGAACAAATTCATTAACAATTAACAATTTCTATAAGACCAATTAAAATTGATAATACCAAAAAGTGTGAAGCAAATAGCTTTTTTGTTGTTTGGTCTTTTGAGACAGGGTCTCCCTGTAGCTCTGGCTGTCCTGGAACTCACTCTGTAGACCAGGCTGGCCTTGAACTCATAGAGATCCGCCTGCCTCTGCCTCATTCACACACACGCACACATAGTTTATTTAGATGGTCTGTTAGGGAGGAAATTACATCATTAATTGATACTCAAAGAGAATCATAAAACCGTTATTTAAAAATCTCCATTTAAGGGGGCTGGAGAGATGGCCTAGTGGTTAAGAGCACTGACTGCTCTTGCAGAGGACCCAGGTTTGATCCCCAGCACCTGCATGGCAGGTGAGAACCATCTGTAACTCCAACTCCAGGAGAACTTCAGTTCGAGGGGAATCCAACACCCTCTTCTGACCTCTGCAGCATTGCATGACACAGGTGCACAAACCTACATGCAGACAGTACATTCATATACATAAATAAATAAAAATTTTTAAAAAGGCATTTAAAAAAATCTCCATTTAAATCACACCAAGATTTTTAGGTTATGTTGTTAATGAGAACTTTTACTTATAGTTATCAAGAGTCAGTTCATTCAAGCCAGGGCTTTTTGCTTTAAATTCTGTAGGCAGACTGGTCTGGTCTCAAACTTCCAAAGAAGTTTGCTTTCCTGCCTCTGCCTTTACAGTATGGAAATTAAAAGCCTGTGTTATACCAAGTTAATTTTAAAAGGCAATTCCAAGCAGATTTAAACATGAGATTTAAGATGAATTGATACTGAAGTGCGCTGAGAGTCATTGGTGCACAGCTTAGTGGCTGATGTGCCCACAGAAGGAAGGTATGGCATGCTGGTTCATAGGCCACTTGTGGCAAGCAAACCTGTGAATTAATTTTTTTTCCTTTTTAGGTGTTTTCCCTCCTCCAAAAAATTTAGGAAATGTGTGAGGCCAGATAAATCCATTATGGCTAATTATAAGAGAGCTGGCTTCTTCCCCAATAACCTAGAAGGTTGGTAGGAGATTGGTACTGCTCCCAGTCATCATAATGGATATCAGGCACCTACAGCCCACCCCCTAGGGGAGTGTAGCTTGAAGTGTAACATTCCTAAGCTTCTCCCTCCTGAGACATGTCCACCTTGTCCTCTGGAAGTAAATGTCACAAGCCATAAGCTTATCTCGAGGGGCTCTGGTATTCCTTCCATAAAACTTACCTGTTGCAGAACACACATAGGCTTCCGCTCTGTCCCTCTCACCTCCTGGTTAAAAAGCCCACCCAAACCCTATATAAGTGCTTAAAACACTGAAATAAATGAGTTTCTTCACTGATGGAATTCCCAGGTCTTTCTTTGAATCTGTCCCCATCCCAGGGAATATCCTCTGCTCCCTTCTGCTTTCTTCCTTGCTGCCCCTTGAATTCATGCCATGGCCAGTCATGACTGCCATACCTAGGGCCATGAGGCTGGTGACCTGGGAGACAGGAACCTCATGACATGGAGGAACACAACAGGAATTCACTAAAGCTAACTCCTGAATAATGCCTTTAAGGTGAAACAAATTTGAAAGACCAGATTTTAATGCCTAGGATGTTTAATTAATTATTTAGGTATGTGTATTTAAAAGATGTTTATGGTAGCCACATTTATAAAAATGTATTTTGATTAGGCATGCCAAGATGAAATTTTTTTGTCCCCCCAAATTAAGAGAACAGTTTTAAATGGAAATATCTTAAAATCATCTCGAGACAAAGTAACACATAATGACAACATATCATATGATATTTCACTGTATAGAAGTATATTAAATTATAATACCTGAAGACATATAAGAATATGACATGATGAGGAAATTTTTTAAAGACATAAAGTAAATTTTAAAGGATAGAGAGAACTGTGAAACATTATGTAAATTATACTATATAAAATATATCAAAATCTAAAATGATCCTTTTAAAATAGGCAAATATTACATGAGCAGCATTGAAATTTAAAGACAGGTTCTTATGAGATCCATAGAAACCACAGTATAAAATAATTCTATCCAGATACAGGTTGAAACAGTAATAAAACCTTCTAAAATGGAGACCAGAACAAATTTTAAAAAGGATAGAACCTATTAGAAATGTTTACAATATAATTTTTTCGCTTTCAGTTAATGGAAGAAAATATGTCTTTCAAAGACTGGTTGTTGCAGTCCGAGCTGTAAATAGCACTTAATTTGCATTAAGAGTCTGGTCTTCAGCCTTTCATAGTTACCTAGCTACTTAATTTGCATTTGAGGAGGCCTAGGAAGCCATGGTGTTAGGGTGTAGATGCTTTTAAAAGAAATTCTGAGAATTATAGAAAGAAATCTCTTTAACTGGTAGTTTAACAATTTTTTTTGTCATATGAGGGAGGGAGGTGTCTAAGGCCAAGGACATGGGCATGCGCACTGTTGTTCTGGGGACACAGGTGAAAGACAGAGCCTAGGCAAAAACACGGGGGCATGAGTGAGCAAGGGAGCAGGGCGGAGCTCAGGCAAAAATCCAGGGGCCTGTAAAAATGATTAAAAATGACCCCAAGGCCAAGCATTGCCTTAGGTTGATAAGCCTCATTACTGCAAGATTGGGTAGTCCTATTGCCACACACATCCATAAACTTGATTGGCTTCTTGGTCAAACTTAGCTGAGAGGCTGCTGGCTTCCACAGCCTGCAGGAGTGAACAATTAGCAAATACATGTGTGGGAGGATTGTAACTCCTGAGACACAACAGACCAGGAAACTGCTAGTTTTCCATAGACCCCCATGCAAGCTAATGGCTTTGTGGGCAAACCTGTGTGTGGGGAAGTGTTAATTCCCAGGCCCCACCAGGCTAGGAAATTGCTGAATGCCATGGCCTGCCAGCAAGTTGATGGCTTCATGAGCAAACCTGAGGCTAGACAGGCCAGGAAACTGTCAGTTTCTTCCATGTATGCAAAACCACATGGCCCCAATTCACCAGCCCTCCAGCCAGTAAAGCAATTGTGGGAAACCAGCCCCAGGTTTGCGCAAAGTAGAAAATAAGGAGAGAAAAAATGTTACTAGTATAGACCCAGCTTGGTGGAGTTCTCACACTTGAATTTCTCCAGGACTTCTTCAAGTCCCACACTGGAGACACCAGTTGTAGTAAGCAATCGTTTCCATGGTGGAACAGGCCATGGAGAAAGCATGCACGCAAAAGCACAGCACAAGGACACATGGTAGTGTGCAAATGCAAATATGACTGTTTATTCAAGTGCCAACATGTCATTATATAGGCAGCGTGACATCACCTTCCAGGGACCAATCCCAGACCTTTGTAGCATAATGTCATCCTAATTTGTGGTCATTGACAGAGAGATCCTATGAGGTCCTAAGCCCAGTTCAGGCATGCCCAAAATATAGGAAGTTATTATGAATAATGTTATTTGTAAGATGAAGCAGATAAATAGATGGAAAAATCAAAGGACTAAAGGTTTTGGTTTATAACAATATCTGTTACATATTACTTTATATTATTGACTATTTTTCCATTTTTCATTGAATAATTAGGTGTCATTAACTAACAAGGGGATCTAAGCTATAAAAAAAGTAAAAATTAGGGTGTAATATTTTTGGTTCCAGGTCTAAAAGCAACAAAGTTTTTGTCATCTGGAGACTTTAAGGGCAGATATTAATTTACTTTTGTAAAATTACTAAGAGAATAAACTGAATTAAGCAAAAATAAAAGTAAAAAATAAATCAATTTGAATATTGTTACTGTTATTTGACATCATCTCCTTAGATACCGCCCATCTTGAAGTCACTGTGTAGGCAAGGCTGGCCTTTATCTCCCTGAGATCTGCCTGCTTCTGCCTCCCAAGGGCTGGGACTAAAGCTCGCCACCATCATACTCCACATCAATTTGTATTTCTAACATTCATTTGAAAAAATTCCAAATGAAAACAGCTTCCCTCAATACTTAGGTAATATTTAATTCAGATTCTGTGCTGATTAGCTTGAGTTGTGAAGTTTAAATACCTCATGACCTGGGACCTCAGTTGGAGAGTTTTCTCCATTGCACTTGCCTATGGTCATGTCTGTGAGGTATTTTCTTGATTATTGAGTGATGTGGGAGGGCACAGCCCACTGAGAATGTGTTGTCACAACAAGGAAAGTTGTCCTAGGTTTACTAAAAATCAGGCCAGACATAGGCCAGAAGAGCAAGCCAGTAAGCAGCATTCATCCATGATTTCTATTTTAGCTCCTGCTTCTAGGTTGCTGCCCTGAATTCGTGTCCTGACTTCCCTCACCCATGTTATTTGGAACAGTAAGATAAAGTAAGCCCTTTCATAGCTGTGGAGAGGACTAATGCAAGCCACCTAAGGAAGATCATCAGTAAACGGTCCAACATCAACCTCAAGACCAAATATCTATGTCAATTACCAACACAGCATAAGGCATCTGTGCAATAGCAGCACTTCTGTCTTGGGGTAAATCAATGGCTAACCAATTGAACCTAAACACCTCTCAGTGCAAGGAAATTCATGTGTCATATTGTTAACGTATCCAGATACACACAACTGGAAAGGTCATAGATCTCAGACAATTCTACAAGGTAGACACATCCCTGTGGGGAGCAGGTGTGGCGACAGTCCTAAGAAGGCACCCGAGACTTTATGACTAACACCTGAGTCTTATGATTAACACCTGATTCCCTCCTACCTGAAGGTAAAGCCACGCTCACCGTTTGAGCTGTGCAGGTGCACCCTGTATACAAGATCAGGCCAGATGATACCAATAGACCAGCCACGCAACCTGGGCAGGGAAGGTGAATAAATAGAGGGACTTTCTAGATAAAGGGAGATACACAGACACACACTCTCTCTCCTTTCTAGTCTGAGAGAGAAGCTTGCTTGCCTGAGGCGTTCTGACAAGACCTGCCTGCCTGAATAATAAACAGCTTTGAGAAGAACTAGCGAGAGGTGCTTTGTTGCTGCGGCTTCATACAAGTGTCCCCTACTAGTGTACGAGTGTTTCAAAGTGTTTCATACACATCCCTAGGCTAAGCTAACTTTTACCAACTACAAAAGAAATATCCTTATATTTACAGAAAAATATCCCAGACGCCACTCAGAAAATAAGCTTCTTTTGCTTCAGATGAGAACAGTAGAGAGTCCCACAACTGGACATACACAGACATGGTCTGTGAATGGCTCCTGCCTAGGCAACACATCTACAATACAGCGTCTACACATAAAATCCAAGCATCATAGAACAAGGAACCAAAAAGGCATTAACTACTTCTTAACTCTCCTTAAGGGAACTCCTTCAGCACAGAAGTGCAGCAATGTGTAACAGAGCCCAGCCTTGGCTGAGGAAATGCTGGTAGCAGACGGTGGTAAGGCAAGGAAGACCTGGCCATTTTATAAAAGAAACTCCAGATATGCTGTCTAGAAGCTGAGAGGATGAGCTGGCACTGAGGAGTGAGCAGTGAGAGTAATTTGAAGCAATGGATGCTAGCACAAATGATAGACGTTATGAACTCAGGGGTGGGGGTGGAACTATGGGGGATATCAAGCAAGAAGTGGGTATAATGGGGATTAAGACTTACTGAAAAATTATGATATGGATTATTTTTTTTCCATTTCTATTCCTGATCTGGCACAACTGCTTTATTTGATTATTTGATAATATCTTTAAAAGTAAATTATGGACATTGACTTTTTTCTAGATACTTCACAAATGTTTGATGTATATTCAATACATATTCAAATATTGATGTGTACAAAATACCTTACATACCCTATTCACAATTTTCCATAAGTTAGACCACAAAATGCTAATTATGAAGTTGGTACAGTTATTAATAATTACTGTCAAGAAATAGAAACATGCTAATAAATGCTACACAGGTTAAAATGGATAGATTTCCTCAAAATAATTTTGAGCAAATAGAGCCAACTTCATCTATATTGGGTTAAAATAAATATAAACTTATATTTGTGGATATTAGAAATGTTCTATATAAATATTTGGGTTGGGGCTGGAGAGATAGCCTAGCGGTTAAGAGCACCGATTGCTCTTGCAGAGGACCCGGGTTTGATCCCCAGCATCCACATGGCGGCTAAGAACCATCTGTAACTCCAATTCCAGGAGAACTCCAGTTCCAGGGGAATCTGACGCCCTCTTCTGACTTCCGCGGCATTGCACGACATGGGTGCACAAGCCTACATGCAAACAGTATATTCATACACATACAAAAATAAAATTAAAAAAATAAATAAATAAATATTTGGGTTGTGCTAACATTTTTAAATAAAATTATATTTTTATTGAAATTTTGTGCATAAAATATATCTTGATCATACTTAAAAACCACTCCCTTCATTTGCATGTCCCATAGCCTCCACCATATTTTATGCACTCTTGTTACATGTGTTAGGTCTTGTTGGATCAAGTTTGTGTTCCCTGATCTCCCATGGCTGGAGTTCATCCACTAGATCTTAGTCAGCCTATCTAGCCTCATTGCTTTAATGATCAACTCTCCCTTTCCCAGCAGTAATTAATTGTTGCCAATAGTTCCTCAGCCCAAGTTGGGGACTCTTGCCCATGTCCCTACTTCTATGTCACTTTTTTTTGTTTGCTTTGAGTTTGCATGAGTCTTGTGCATGCTATCAGCATTGCTATCCGTTACTATGAGAAAGTTCTTTACCTCCTGGAAAACTCTGTTTCCTTGTCCCACATGATTCATAGGTATATTTTCACTTTACAGAATGTTCAGAATCCCCAGGGTTTCACTAATAGCTTCCTGTTAATTTGAGGAATCAGGTGATTTCTTTTCCTCATATGGCAAATTCCCTAAAGAGGTTACAAGAAAAAGGTAAGGCACAATATCTAGAACTGAACGAGGTAAATTCATGATAGGCTATTCATGTCTTTCTTGCTTCCCATTTTTCAATAAACTTTTATGATTTTTCTTCCAGTGTAAGCATTTATTTTACTGTAAGAAAACTTCTGTAAGTCTTTAGGAATTTCTATATTGTTCTTCAAAATAAATTCCATCAAAGTAAGATGTGAAAGGAAGAGTAAAATAAAGACAGACATTCATGCACAGAAGTAAAATACTAATTCTGTGGAAAAAAAAACTTTGATTCTGAAATTCATTGAAACTTAATATAGAGTTAACTGTCAAAGGTAAGAAGTTGAATCTTAGCTGCAATACCTATGGACTGTATTATCTTGATAATTTGTATAATCTCTCATCTAAAAAACTAATGATCGAATACTTCAAAGGATGCCTTTAGTATTAAAGGAAAGATGCAATATTAAAAAGTTGCAAACTGTACAGTCAATCTATACCATTTAATTCCTATCCCTCTACTGCGATTAACAACCATGGAGGCAAATCTTGGAATTTTCCACTCTGGTACATTAGTATGCCTGTGTGCTATATGAATGGCCCTATTTAACAAGATCACCTATTCCCAAACCTCAAACACCATAAAAAATACTTCAGGGAAAGGCACCACTCAAGTCATTATATTTTGTACTGTGATACAAGTTTTATTCTTCGAAATTCTCTTCTGCCCAACAGTATACTTTTACATTGTAGGAGTATTTTACAGTTACCAAATTACCTCTTAAAAAGTACTCTTAATAAATTGACTTCAGTCTAGTGATTTGCTTTTCTGCAGGTAATTTACAGTTTTCACTTTTGTACACAGGGAGATTTATAACTCAAACCTCTGGACCTTAGACCATGCATTTTCTTTTGACTTACTGACAATCCACAGAATCCATGACCCAGAGACATCTGCCTTCTCTGACACAATTTCATTTCTACTAAGATGGAGTGGTGCCAAACAGGACAGTAATTTTGCTTGGAAAATATGGCTTTGGTCTAAGGAGTGGACTAAGGATTCCCCCCATTTATATTGAGGTCCTAGGTAGGCATCTGTTAGCTGGGGTGATGAATAATGAAGTTGATGCTATGAGGTAGACATCTGTGATTAGATTTTTTCACTAGACAAGATTATCCATCTGAAATGATCTTCCAATCTTAAGCCACTTTCTATTGTGGACCTAAATCAAAGTCTCAAGAACTAAAAGAAATAAGAAAAATGAGCCTGATGCTGCCATAAAATCTGGTTCAAAATTAAGATTGTTTAATAATGAAAATTACAGAATTCAATCACTTGGACTTGAGCTTTCATTATATACTCCAAAATGTAGAATTGAATGTAAGAATATTGATTTCTTTAGCATATTACCAATAATATTTTTGAGTTACTTTTTATTTCTTTTTAAGGTAGATGAAACTTGCTCTTTGTTATAGTCCTGAAAGTGTTAACCAAACATTGAATTTGCACATTTTTCATAAGTTTCTTACAAACAAGATATTTTTCTTTATGCTATACATTAAAAGTTTACATTGAAACATTTAATAATAATCCATTTACACAAATTTCAAAATTATCAATAATTATAGAAATAGAAAAATAAATGTCTTCTGAAAATGGCCAATTAAGAAAACATAATGAAATGTTTATTATATGAATAATTTTTTAAAGAAATGATACCATACACATTATTTAGGTTCATAATTTAAATTTCAATTTTTAGGATGCATTTAACATTTTAGTATGCAAGTTTCACAAAAATTCAATTTTATCACAGTTAATTAAGCTTCCTAGATGTCTTTGTACAACAGTAAATTATAGGTAAAATTTTTATATCAAACTGTAATTAATTAGTTCTTTTTATACTGCTGTCATAAAATACCATGACCAAAAATAATGTGAGGAAAGAGTTTATTTGACTTTACATTTCCAGAGGGATATAACTTATAATGGTAGAAATTGCTTCACCATGCAAGAGTTTTTGATAGTGTGTTCCAAGGGGGAAGAGTCCATCTCAAGTTGGCAGCCAAAGGTAAGAATATTTTCCCCATGGCTTAGAAGCACGTAAAATGTACAGATGATGGAGTCATGACCTCCTCTTCCATAGTTTCAGAGAGACACTGAAGCCAGGCCATTAGGGTGTGGCAATGGAATCACTTGAAAATTCATAAGAGACCATTATGAAGGTGAACCTTGAGTTGCAGTAGATATTTAATGTTGTTGGAGATGGTAGAGCTGTGTGCATATGCCAAGGAGAGCAATAAACATGGTGTGGAACTAGCTCAGGAGAAAGATGTATGTTACAGTTAACAAAACTGGAGGAAGTGGAGCTACTTACATCCTTTGAAACTAAAGTCCCAACCATTCGACCAGGGCTATAGAATTTGTTGTTTGCCCTCTGGGTTTTCATTTCGCTTTCGTCCAATATTTCCTCACTGTGGTTCCATGCCTCAGTTTTGTGCTGTGAATGTATAGTCTGTGCTATTGTACGTTGGATGTTTTTAATTTACTTTTAGAATTTTCAGGATTTAAAGTTGAGAAAGTGCCTTGAGTCTCAAAAAGGAGTTTGGATCATTAAAAAATATTGGAATTATTAAAGACTTTGGAGACTTTTAAGTGTGAACTAAATTCATTAAGAATTATGAAACAGCCGTGACCCTTTGGGGGGCCACAGAGGGGAACATAATATCTTGAACAAGAAATAGCTAAGTGAGTATAGTTCAATACATAGTATTGTGTATTGGTGCTACATGGGGAGGAGATGGAACTTAAAAGCAGTGCAACATTGCTGGAGGATATACATTACTATAGGTTGTCTTTGAGATTGTATAGTCTCTCTCTCTCTCTCTCTCTCTCTCTCTCTCTCTCTCTCTCTCTCTCCTCCCTCTTTCTCCCTGTACAGGTTGAAGATATGACCTTTAAGCCTCCCGTTCTTGCTGCCATGCCTGCCACATTTTTCCATATCTTCCCAACATGATGGACACTTATCCTTCAGGAAATGTAAGCTATAATAAATATTTTTCTCTGTAAATTGCTTCTTTGTGATATTTTATCACAGCAACAGAAAAGTAACCAATACATGCTGTGGTAACTTAAGCCTACAATGATGGAGTCTTGAAATAAAGTAATAGGAGAGGAATTAGTGAAACGAGGCAAAATTTTAGATATATTAAACTTAATTCATTGATTTATTTATGTTTTGGATGTGCATGTATATATTTCCACTATGTGTGCAGTGCCTGGTGAGGCCAAATAAGGGCATCAGATTCCTTGGAACCAGAGTTACAGTAGGTGACTGTGCATCACCCGATGTGGGTCCTGGGAATGGAATGGAGGTCCTTTGAAAGAAGAGCAAGTGATCTTAACCACTGAAGCATATATTAGAGATATTTTTGAGATATTTAAAGATAAACATATTTGGAAGAACTCATTTGAAGTGTGAGAGAAACAGCCTTAGAGAGGCAATAATTATAGATAAATAAAAAGAAAAGATACAAGAATGGTATCATGCGATTAATAGAAGAAAAACAAGACAGAAACACTAAGGTACAGATAATAGTTTGAAATTTTCAGAATATTAACACAAATATTATGGTTTGGACATAGTAAAATTAATATGGAAGAATAAGAAACAATGCTCTTTATCAATGATTTTGAAAATCAATACTCCATATTATAAGGCTAACAAAGGATTGGTATAATGTGTGTGGTAAAAGTATATGGAAGGAGCTTAAAATATTCAGAAGCAGATATTGTCACACACAAGTATAATAAACAAGCAGCAATATATTAGGTTCATTAAATCTTCTGTATTCACTAAATACAATCCCAGAACAGAGAAATGGAATTCAACCAACCATATGCTAACTTCCACAGCACAGGAGTGCTTGGGGATTGTGGGGATGTTAAATCCCAAGAAAGCTAGCCAGAGCAACATGTAATACAAATTGTGTGTGTGTGTGTGTGTGTGAGAGAGAGAGAGAGAGAGAGAGAGAGAGAGAGAGAGAGAGAAGAGCAGTTAACAAGAAAGAGAATAAATGATTGGGAAGTAAAATAACTAAAAATTTGTGTCATCCAGTTATTCAAGATCTGAGTTCCTTACTCCTAGCTTGATGATGATATTTAGACAGGCAGAAAATTAGGAGTTAAATATGTCATGAAGTTTAATCCCTGGTTAATGTTCTTTAAGTAATTTCAAGAGTTCCAACTCTCCTCAAACATGTGAGGTTACAACCACATTGTAAGCTGTACTCCAGAGATCTCTTACTTGGAAACCAGATATTCAGACACTCAGCTCTCAGGTCTCTGAAAGATGTATTTCTGGCTTTGAATAAGTACTATAAGTAATATAACAATAAAAAAATGACTGAGTCATGTAGCTTCACAAGAAACAGGAGGCACAGTTTACACCCTTTATCTTAGATGAATTTGAGAGAGGTATTTGGTGGAAAGCTGATTCAGCCAAAAAGGAAAATGAAAACAGAGAAAATAAAGTCTTAGAAGTGATCCCATGTGCACAGTCCAGGGTTTGGAGGAATCTTGTGGCAGAGTGGCATATGAGCATCCACTGAAGTGGAATATGCCCTGTGCAGAGCAGTTGGAGAGTGAAATATTATATGGTATAAGGTACTGTTTTTCTCTAAGTGGCTGAGACTCTTGAATAACACACATGGGAATTTTATTTAAAAATTCTAACCATTACTTCATATTAATTTTAAGGATTTATTTTCATGTTTATTTGTGTGTATATGTGCTTATGTTTCACATGTATGTAGGTGCTCACTAAGGCTGGAAAATGGAGTAGGGTGCCCTGAAGCTGGAGTTGTGAGACCTTCTCTCTGATGTGAATATTGGGAACTGAACTCATGTCATCTGGAAGAGCAGGAAGCACACTTCACTTTTGAGCCATCTCTACAGCTTTGATGATTATTTTATACAACTGGAAATACAGTATGCACCTCCTAATGTCTTTGTCAGCAATGGACCACATGTTTGATGGTGGTCCCACAGGATTACACCACCTGTTGGGGAGGTGGCTTGTATTTGTTTATGTATTATGCTATCTCATGCGTGTAGGTCATTGGTATTCCCTGATGATTTTACATGTTTTCGTCTGTTATTCCACCCTCAAGCATCAGCCTGTTAATAAAATAATCATGAGTGTACATTTTCATGTTGAGACCAGGAGAACATCTCACAAGTATTTAGTTATTAGGAGTATTTAATGAATCAGAGGGGCCAATCTGGAAGTCTCTGAACAGGCAGAGTCAAGATATTAACATTCTGCATGGTGTACATACCATAGGCTATCTCTGTATAGTGCCTACTGAGACCTGCATAATAGTGAGATCGGATCTGCATTTTGTTCTTACCAAAAAAAAAAACAAAATTAAGGGGATGGGGAGATGGGTAAGCAGTTTGGAGTACTAGCTGCTCCTACAGGGGACTCAAGTTCAGTTCCCAACATCCACGTGATGGCTAACAACTATCTATAACTCCAGGTCTAGCTTTCAGAAGGCTTACAGGACATGAGTGTACTTAAATACATGAAGACAAAACTGCTCATACACATAAAAACATATCCCTAATTAAAAAGTAGCTCTTAGTGTTAAAAGAAGTTTTGGAGATATCTATGCTAAACATTTTAGCATAGGCCAAAATAAAAATGCCAACAATATCTCATAGAAAAGACTGGAATACTGGGGGCTAGAGAGATGGCAGAAGATCAGCACTGGAGCTAAAACTTATGATGTCATAATTTTGATGTATGTGTAGCATGCATATATTCAGATTTTAGAGTGATGCAAATTGGAAGGAACAACAACAAAAAAGTACTGGGTCAAAGAACTGACTGAAATGGTGAACTTCTGCCCAAAACAGTAAACTCCTGCATTGAAATTTTAAAAGAGACTGAGAAAAAGATGAAAAACATGTATTGGCAGAATACATGAGCTCTTGTGGGGTGGGGGGCAAGGAAGGGGGAAATGGGTCTAGATTTGATTGGGAAATGTTGTATGAAATACACAAAGCTTCAGTAAAAATTTGGCTTTGAAAAAAATCTTTTGCAAAGAAAGTAATAATAATAAATACAAATTTTTAAAAACTAAGTCCTTGGCTACTTCTAATCAGCTCTGCATCATAGCTTTAAATATGTATGCACTGATGCTTCTTCAGTGTGTTAAATCCAACCTGAATATGATTCTTGATCTTTTGACTTAAATAAACATCTGTGAAATGAAGAAAAAAATAAAAAATAAAAGACCAGCGCTTGATTCCCAGCACACACATGGTGGCTAACAACCATCCATAACTCCAGTTCCAGAAGATCATACACCATCTTCTTCCCTCCAAAGGCAACATACCACATGAGTGTACTTACACACATGCATTCACAACTCTCATACACATAAAATAAAAATAAATACATTTTAAAAAATTAAATAAAATGATGGAATACTAAACTTTATTCAACAGTCAACAACAAGTATCTGAAAATTCAAGCTTTGATGTTTTGTTTGATAGCCTTAGAATGGGGGTAAAGCAAATGAAGGAGCTCATGAGAGAGGAGATCATAAGAAACAGGTATTATCAAGGGTGAAATGGGGAACATTAATTTGGAGGGGGGAGGAAGATTAGACAGGGGGAAAGAGAGATGAGAGAGAAATAATGCTTAGCTAGTGTGAACAAAATAGGGGAAATGTATTCAAAATCCTACTGAAAAATTACACATAAAATATCTGTACATGTCCATGTGAATAGCTGAGGGCTATATAAAAAGAAATAGTTCCAGATAGAATCTTTCCTTTGAGTTGTTGGTCAGAGTAGTCCAAGAGACACCCCAAATTAAATAGGCTGTCATACAGTCCTTACTGCCTTCCAAAACTTGAAGGTAAGAACCTATTGTTGAAGACAGGGCAGGTTTCAGACATAAAATTTGGGCAAGGATCTGGAATTGACCTGAAACCTAGATCTTACATTTTCAGAGGACGGTATGGAAGCTGCTAAGGGAAAATACGAATTGATGGTCTAGTCTTACCTGTGAAGACTAATAACCTCAAAAATGACTGTCAACACACTAAAAATGACTTGACACACTAAGACTCATGGAAGATAGTGGAACACGGGGTAGAGCAAATGTTAATACACCTCAAACTGTCATAAACGAAGCTCCCTTATGCACTAGAGGGCTATTAACACAAAAGGACCCAAATGGTCAAATAATAGAGGGTAAGAATCTGTGGGGTGTGGGTCCCTGGATGGGCCTCCCTTATTATATTTCACTCACTCAGAGATAAGAGATCATTGCAGAAGGTGGGGCAGAAAGATTTTAAGAGCCAGGAGAAGAAATGCATTCCCATAAGGAAAGTCTTACAGGTTTCTTGTGCCTTGTTCATATTAAACTACAACAATGGTGTCAGCATTCACAAGACTCTGGCAAACTCAATCAGACAAAATACCAGCATAGAACTTGGGTGGGCAGCAGGCTGCAACTTTAACCAAAGACATATTGTGGGATGATTACTGCTGCTTGAGGGAGAGTTGATCTTCTTTGCTGGGGAGATTCTAGATAGGCTGATTAGACCACTGCAGATGAACTTTTACTGAAGGACCTCTGGGTACACTAACTGGACTAACTTGACAAAATAGGCCTTAACATATGGGTCAGAATGCATGAAATATGGTGGGTTGTCTATGGGAGGGTGTGGATAGGGAAGGAGGTATAAAGATGATAAGGAGTGGCAGGTATGGTGGCTCATGCCTTTAATCCCAGCACTTGGGAGGTGTAGGCAGGTGGATCTGTGCATTTAAGGGCAGCCTGGTCTACATAGAGAGTTACAGGCTAAGGGTTACAGGGAGACACTGTTTCAAAAAAAGACTCAAAATGATGATTAAGATGTTTTCTTTAAATGCACAAAAATACATTAAATATACATTAAAAATTAACTGAAGTTTAAAATCCATGGAGGGAATTCTCCATATTTGCAGTTTTTAAACTGTGTTTTAAAAATCTTATTGATATTTATATTTATAATGCATTTATATGTAACACCTGATGATGATAATAACAGAATGTATTTAACTTTCAGTCTATGCTGCATTGCATCTCATCTGATTAACAAATTTGTTGCTTTGGAAGAATTCTGTTTTTTTTTGCCCATATCTATATATCTATCAATCCATAGATATATAGATTAGATATAGATATAGATAGGTATAGATATAGAGACAGACATGAGTTTTAAAGTCATGAATAGAATAATGGATTTAGATTCTGATTCATACATTTATGAAGAAATAAGTACAACACCTATGAAAGGCTAAGAAGCCTTATTTTTATGTCACATTTTAAATACATGTCACAGAAATTAGCATTTTATGATTCATATAACAGATCTCTGAACTCAAATTCTCTTATTAAGGGATCCCTGATTATTGTAATTGCCAGAGTTAGGTTTGGTGTCAATATTTGTTTGATTCGTGAATTGTCCTTTCCACTTTCAATTCTTTGAACACTCTGCTTTGCCATGAATAATAACATGAAGTCACAAGGTGACTGTCAATAGATCCTTGTTTATTCATTTTTCTAAAAGGAATTCCTTCTTCTCAGATTCCTTTAATATAATAATGCAGAAGAAGTTCTTTTCCAATGGCCTCCAATAGAAAAGGAGAGGAACTTGTTCTTTTTGAACAAATCACTTTCAAGGCTATCATATTACTTCTGTGTTAAGCTTAGAACTTTACCTGTTCCAGAGTGAACTTTGTGGAACTTCTCAAATCACAGGAACACTTCAGGAAAGAAGTGCTTTCAGAATAAAACAGGATTACAGCCAAAAGAAGAAGAAATTTTCACCAAAAATGTACTTAGTAACTAAGGTCAACAACATCTGTTTCAGTAGCATTGTGTTACAGTAAATATTTATGGTATGAGCTAGACATTTATAAAACATTTCTGTAAAAACAACGCATGGAATCATAATAAACTGGTGAAACTTTCCTATATTTTTAATAAAATCCCTTTATTTTTTCTGGCTCTCTTGATGTGTATTCACCACTCACCTTTCAAAATATTATTACACTAAAACCTGAGTGAAAAATAAAATCCGGGCTGGAGAGATAGCCTAGCGGTTAAGAGCGCCAACTGCTCTTGCAGAGGACCTGGGTTCGATCCCCAGCACCCACATGGCAGCTGAGAACCGTCTAACTCCAGTTCCAGGAGAACTCCAGTTCCAGGGGAATCTGACACCCTCTTCTGACCTCCTCAGCATTGCATGACATGGGTGCACAAGCCTACATGCAGACAGTACATTTATACACATAATAAATAAATAAATAAATAAAATAAAATAAACTGCTAAAAAATCCATCAGTCTCCTCTTTGCTTTTTCACTAATTAGTTTTACTAGATTCATATTCAGATTGAGGTTTTCATCTCCTCTAAGAGAAGAAAAGATTCTTCTGGAACCATTGTATCATTGAGTACAAGAGTAAGGCAATGGGATGCCTCCCCCCCCCCCTCAGATTGAGCCTAGGACCAAAACCACACTAGCACATGCTGTTATAATTTGTGATGGAACCTCATTATCAGACTACTAGTGAAATTTTATTTTCATAAGTGAAAGACTCAAATGACAGGGTTCTCTAATACCTTGAATTTCTGAAGTTTCCTGTGGAGAAAATGTAGAAGTCTTGAGGTTATCTCTTTTAATTTTTTTTAATTAATTTTATTTATTTCTGTGTGTATGAATGTACTGCCTGCATGCAAGTTTGTGCACCCGTGTCGTGCAATGCCACGGAGGTCAGAAGAGGGTGTCGGATTCCCCTGGAATTGGAGTTTCAGACGGTCCTCGGCCACCATGTGGGTGCTGGGGATCGAACCTGGGTCCTCTATAAGAGCGGTCAGTGCTCTTAACCGCTAGGCCATCTCTCCAGTCTCCGGTTATCTCTTTTAATAATAGGCAGTGGTGCTAAGGTATCTCTGCATAATCATAGTAATGATGAAGTCTGTTAAACTTTTATTCTAAAACATCTAGAAGAAAGTCAAGTTTCATTGAGATCAGAAATGGAAATCCAATCTAGACTATCTTTAATCCAATCTAGACTATCTTTTTTTTTTTTTTTTTTTTTTTAATTTTTTAATTAATTTTAATTTATTTATGTATGGTGTATGAATGTACTGTCTGCATGCAGGTTTGTGCACCCGTGTCGTGCAATGCCGCGGAGGTCAGAAGCGGGCCTCGGATTCCCCTGGAACTGGAGTTCTCCTGGAATTGGAGTTTCAGACGGTTCTCAGCCGCCATGTGGGTGCTGGGGATCGAACCCGGGTCCTCTGTAAGAGCGGTCGGCGCTCTTAACCGCTAGGCCATCTCTCCAGCCCCCCAATCTAGACTATCTTTAAAGGTATTTTTGATATGAAGAGAGAGGGAATGAACGAAATAGAAAGTTCATTGAAATGGTGGTGTTGCCCTCAATATATTGCTTGTTAGAAATTGCCATAGTCAGCCTTTCCTAGCTCCTTCACGCACTGAGATTTTTCTCCTGTCAAATCCACTAAGTCAATGTTGCATGAACGAGAATAGTGCCATTAAAGAAACTTGCCAACAGAAAGACTATTTTTTTCAGAACTTACGGTGTTAACGGTTGGTCCTTTCTAGATGTCAGCCCACTTTCAGAGTTTTTCTTCTATAATATTTTTATTTTGGCACATACTTCAGTGTTGACTGTTGTCCAAGGACAAAGATTTTCAACATTATAAACATTTTGTTCTCAAGACGGCTCCAAAAGAGAGTCTAGGAAAAAAAATATAGTACATTTCTTTGAGTATTTCTTAACTTGCCAACCTAAATCTGAATTCCTGTTAAGTAACTATAGCACAGCTAGGTTTGTAGGTCTGTCTCACTTGTAGGAAGTTGACTATAAATTGAATACTTGAAATGAAACCTTCCTTAGTGCATTAGTGTTTTCTATTATTTGTGAGAGGCTCAGAGATATTACTATGAATTCCAAAACATTCCTTGTAGGATACCTGCTAATCATGGCCATTTCCTCCCCTCCTGGGGTTGGTGGGAGTAGATAGGGAGGTTTTCTGCAGCAAGGCATATTTTTGCTATCCATATTTTGCAGGGAGCTCATTTGAATCATAGGCCTCATGGCACATGGCAGGAAGGCAAGTTATCAAGAACAGAAAAGATAAAATAGGCTTCTGAATTTCTTACCATCTTGGCACACTATTTGAACCTTCTGTTCATGAAATCAGGTTTTTCCCTTCTAAAACCAGATGACTATGATACTGTTCTTTCATGTATGGTCAAGAGAAAAATTAAATACTCAACATGGATCCAACAGTTAAAGAAAAAACACTGAATCTGTCATTTCAGTTAGTGAGTCTCTTAAAATAGCTGAGTACCACTCTATCTCTCTCTCTTTCATCCTCACCCTCTCTCTTTCTATGTATCCCTTTCTGTTTCTCTGCACTTCTCTCTGTCTCCATCTATTCGAGGTATCATCTATTTATCATCTGTCTATTCCTCAGTATGAAAAATATAGCACATAATTTCTAATGAGTTATTTCTAGACACGTTGGAGCTCGGGTACTCTGTAAAAAGTGTAGGTATCCTTAGCCACCAAGCCCATCTTTCCAGCTTCCTTTTATCTGTCTATCCAGGATTCCACTATTACACTTTTGAAACATAAAATCTCAGAGGTCTATAAAAGACTTAGATTTTTGAGATATTTCATTAAGATACGTTTCCATAATTGTAAAAAATCTGTCAATATTTTATTCTTCACTTAAAAATAATAAACGCTGTCATATAAAGCAAAGTGTAATATTTCATCACATGGAATTTTTAAGCTAAACCCATTTTGTCATTCCATGTCACACAGGCCTCTTATGCTAACATACAAACAAGTATATATGCAGAGAAAAATCATGTTTCCTAAAGACTAACTCCTTAGTTCCTGCTTATCTAAATTAATTTCCTTTAATTTTTTTTCATTTATTCATTGTGTATGAGCATTTGCCTGTGGGTAGGTATGTGCACCCATGCCATGCAAAGCCTGTAGAATCGGAAAAGGTGTTTGGCTGGAACTGTAATTCCTGCCAGTTATTATCTGCTGTGTGGGTGCTGTGAATGGAACCCTGGTCCTATAGAAGAGCATCAGGTGCTTTTAAACACTGACCCATCTCTCCATCCACCTGAATTACATTCAACTCAAAGCTATTAGTTACCAAGATTTTACTCATAGAATATTTCTTTGTTTCTCCCACTTTGGCAACAATATTCCTTAAAATGATGCTGTAGTATTGTCTTATATGGCCTCTCTGGCCTTGGAAAACCGTCCTGTTTTGAAACTATAACAAGGTTCCCATTGTTTTTTTCAAAATTTCTATCCATTTTTTTGAATGAATAGTCAAGTGATTAGATTTGGGGATCTATGCCAATGTTGACCCATCCTTAGTTCCACAGGAGCCATACCAAAGAGCAGCACGGAGAGTGCCTACAGATGCACCTCCATCTCTGGGAGACTTGTCTCTTGCAAACCTTGTGAATTCTTCCTTTGTTACAAGTTTATATAGTGAAAAGCAGGGGTCTCAGAAAGCAGGCAAAAGGGCCAGATTCCAAGGAAAGTGAAATTAACCAGATGTCCTTATACAGCGAGGATGGGAGAGAAGCTTCATAGATAAATCTTGGGTGATAACTTTGAGGGAAGGCAGTTAAACATTGAAAGCACACATAAATATTGGTAAAACCAAGTACGACAGATAAAAATAACAGAGGTACGTAGGTCCTGAATAAAGCAGTTAATAACTAGATGATGGCAGGCAATCAATAAATTATGACTGTCCAGGATTTTCTTTTACAACATAAAGGGGGTTCAAGTCTTAGCAGCTGTGTCTCATTTGGTTGTTCCAGTTGTCAGGGCCTGTGATGAACCCACTGCTTTCAGCAGCCCATCCCCTGTCTGGCCCCTAGCTGCTTTTCAGAGCTCCCAAGCTCCATTTTATTCTAAATTAATTCATCCCAGTATCCAACAGTAGAGTTGTGCTAACATGAAATCTATAAAAAATATAATTTACCCAGTGTTTCTGTAGATAACTGTGACATGAAAGCCACTTTACAGGAACTGATCATAAAAGATATCATCAGTTGTAAGGTGTGCCTTGATTCCTGAAATTTTAATAGTATGTGTAGATGAGGGTCACCTTAAAATAATGATATATGCACTATGTCATTACATATTAGTCCTACATTCCAATAAGATTCCTTTGGTCATCCCTTGATTGTATAAGTAAATATTTAAAGAGTTACCTTTTCACTAGTGCCGTGAACTGCAATAATATAAGAAGAAGTCATTGGGAGAGGTATAATGGCTCCTATCCATTCGGGAGCAAAAAAAGAAAACATGGAAATGCCAAAAGAGAAGTGGTTGATGTGATGGTTCACAGTTCTGGAGAGAAATGAGTTAGAATACTGCCTTGATACTGAATACGGAGAGGAACTGAGTTAATTTGTTTTCTATCATTTCAACAAATGATAAGACAATCAGCACATAAGGTATAAAAGGTTAATTTGCTTCACACATTTTGAGTGAACCCATTCTTTTGGACCTGTGATAAGAATGCCTTATGGTGGGATTATAGAAGAATAAACCTGCCCATCTCATTCCCATTCAACCAAAACAAGTTCTGAAGGGGCAAAATAGTGTCAGCTGACTAGGAAGCAGGTGACTCCTCAAGGTAAAAATGTAGTTCAGGAATATTGACTGGATTATTCTCCTTTGGTTGGTGTCCCATCCAAATTTGCAGTTTCAGTTCCACGTATTTTCCAGTATGGGCATCTATCTTCATCCATTTGGAATGCTTCATGCTGGATAATTTATAAATGACAGAATTTGTGCTCCCAGTTTTGAGTGGTCCAAGATCAGAGATCTGCAGAATCCATGCCTGCTGAGGTTTGTTCCATCCTTGAAAGATGTAGTTCTTTCTTCCTGAGTCTGTATGAGGTGGCCTGGGAAAAAAGCTTCCTTAGACATCTTGTATCCCATTCTTAAGATATCATTCATGAGAATGGAATCCTTAGGTATTACTCACTTCCCCAAACCCTCTTAATACTGTAATTCATCAGATCATATTTCAACTTGAGTATGGAGAGAGATATATACAGACATTTGAAAAACAGCAACACATGCTACTGCAACCCTACCAACTTTTTCTGGGTTTCATATTCTTTCATTAATATGGTTCCTTCTGTTGATTTCTCTTCTACAGTGCCCATATGTCTTACTGAAGGAATTTCACACCATTCTGGGCCCAGCTGAAAGATAACTTTCTCTGTGATTTGTTACCCTCTCCTTCTCTATGGTCATCTTCATTTGCAGCATACAGGAATGTTTCTAGTACATTCTCAGAATATATTACGCCTAGTTACATTAATTCATTTTTATCATTTAAACAAATAATCTTGTTTTTCTGTAACATGTTATGTTTCAAATTTGAAACATTCATTTTTGTGCCAAAGGCTTGGACCTAGATAATTGTGCTATTGTGGAAGCTGGACTCCTACTGGAAGTAGAAGGTGACTTAGGGTATGGGTTTGAAGATCATCTTGTCCCTACTTTTCTGTCTCCCCAACTCTCTGTGTTTCTCCTTTTCTCCTCCATTCCACCATGAGGCACTGCTTCACCAAAGACCCAGAAGCAATGGTAACCAATTGACATGGACTCTAACCCCTGAATCATTAACCCAAAATAAATTTTCCCAGACTCTGAAATCTCCTTTCTCTACACCTTGGTCAGGTTTGTCCTTCTGTGTACATCTCCTTTCATCACATCAGCCACTTCTCTTTTGGTATTTCCATGTTTTCTTTTTTTGCTCCTGAATGGATGGGAGTCATTATAACTCTCCCGATGGCTTCTTCTTATATTATTGCAGTTCACAGCACTAATGAAAAGGTAACTCTTTAAATATTTACATATATAATCAAGGGATGAACAAAGGAATCTTTTTGGAATGTAGGACTAATATGTAATGACATAGTGCATATATCACTCTCTGTTGCATGAGGAAGCTTAGCTGATGGGAATTAAGGGATGCATTAATATTCTCTCTACCCCCTGTTCGACTGTGTTCCATGACCCTTAGGTGCAGAGATTCACTCTATATGTGCCACTTAGGGCTGGGTATCTCACTGTTGTGACCAGTTATGTAATTATGCAATAGCCACCATCTATTACAAAAGAATCTTCATTCGTGTTTGTAATAAGGTATATTTGCGTGTAAATATAAGAATCTGTGGTGGTTTGAATGATAGTGTCACCCATAGGCTTTAAGTATTCAGACATTTTGTCTCCAGTTGGTGACACTGTTCTTGGAGGTCTTAGAAGGTGTGACCGTACTGGAGGAAGTCCGTCATTGGGACCAGGCTTAGTGAGTGCAACAAGCCTTGCAATCTCCATTCTCTCTCTCTCTGCTTCCTGTGCTCATTGCAAGATGTGACCCTCGGCTTCCTGCTCCAGATCCAGCTGCCATGCCTCCCACCACAATGGACTGTAATTCCCTGGAACCATCAATCATAAGCTCAAATAAACTCTTCCTTTTATAAGTTCCCTTGATCATAGTGGTTTTATCACAGTAACAGGAAAGTGACTAATACAGTTATATGGTACCAGAGAGTGGGCTGTTGACTGTGAAGAACCTGACCATGTGGATGTTTGGGGAAATGTGGAAGACTTTGGAACTTTGGGCTAGAAAAGCTGTCGACTACTGTAAGCAGAATTTAAGGGGCCATTCTAGTAGAAGCCTGGAAGAAAGCATTGCTGCAAAAAATGTAGTTCCAGAGGAAAATAAAGACTTAGGCAGCAACTGGGATATTTTGATAAAGAGTCTGGCAACAGTTTGCCCACAGCCCAAATGCTTGCCTGATGCTAAGTTGAAAAGCAATGGACTAATGTCTTTGGCAGAGGATATTTCAAGACAGCCTAATGTAGAAATGGTGGCATGACTATTAATGGTGAATATTGTACAGATCTACAGTGAAGAAGAGCAGATGGGACAGAAAGAAATGCAGAATGTACAGTTTGGATCTGAAAACCGCACTAGGAAAATTAAAGGTGGGGCCAAGGCTTGTGAAGAAGAGGTTCCTTTTTGTAAGGATGTTAAAGTGATTAAGGATAGGCCTAGCTATTTACAAGTAAACAATGGAAAAAGTGAGATTAATGTGATTAAGGAGAGGCCTAGCTATTTACGAGTAAACAATGGAAAAGTAAGATTAAAGTGATTAAGGTGGGGCCTCGAGATTTACAAGTAAACAACAGAAACAGTACCTTCAGGACAAGACCACACCCAGCTAATCCTCCAACTTTTGAAAGGAAAATACTGAAAGGATTTTCTGCTCCACCAAGTCCAGGACAGAGAAAAATTGCAAATGTGGTTGAAATAGGCCAGGGTCCATCCCAAACTTGCAGCCAAACTCAGCAGTTTCATTCATGTGGGGCTGGGTTTAGAGGCAGGAAGTTTGCAAGAGTGAAGGGGTCACCAGTTCCTCCTCCGAGGTTCCAGAGAGCCACAGAGGCCAGGCAGAGTGCAGCAGGGACATCCCTGAATAAAGAAAGCTTTGATAGGCCATTTCATGAAGCTGTGACTGTGAAGCCTGTTTGGCAGTGGAGATCCCAAGAAGACATTCGAGATGCCAGAGCTGTGAGATATTTGCCAAGGAGAGCTGCATACAGGGAGTGGTACCAGCTTAAGGAAGAGATGTATGTTGCAAGCAAAGCAGGAAGAGCTGAGCCATCTAAGCCCTTTGTAAATAAATTCCCAGAAGTCACACATGGAGCTACTGGACTTGGTGCTTGCCCTGCTGGTTTTCGGTCTTGTTTTGGTCCAGTATTTCCTCACTATGCCTTTCTTCTTCCCTTTTGGAATGGGAATGTGTATTCAGTTCCACTATAAGTTGGGAGTATGTAATTTGTCTTTTGATTTTACCTGAGCTTACAGTTAAGAGATTGGCCTGTGTCTCAGAAGAGATTTTGGACTATAGACTTAAGAATTGAGACTGGTAAAGACTATGGGGACTTTTAAGGTTGGACTAAATGCATTTTGCATTTTATATGGTAAGGAGCCTATGGGGGCCAGGGAGTGGACTGTGGTGGTTTGAATGATAGTGTCCCCCATAGGCTTTAAGTATTCAGATATTTTTGTCTCCAGTTGGTGGCACTGTTCTTGGAGGTCTTAGAATGTGTGGCCATGCTGGAGGAAGTACATCATTGGGGGCAGGCTTAGTGAGTTCAACAGGCCTTGCAGTCTCCAGTCTCTCTCTCTGCTTCCTGTGCTCATTGTGAGATGTGACCCTTGGCTTGCTGCTCCAGCCCTAGCCACCATGCCTCCCGCCACAATGGACTCTGATTCCCTGGAACCGTCAATTGTGAGTTCAAATAAACTCTTCCTTTTAAAATTTCCCTTGGTCATGGTGGTTTTAATCACAGCAACAGAAAAGTGACTAATACAGGATCCATATTCTGTATACAGTAAGAAATTTCAATTGTCTAGAGACATGACAAAGATGGGGTTTTCTCTCAGACCTATGGTCTCAGCTACGTGTATTTGGCTATGTTTACTGACCATTGTGAAAGAGGGAACAGAAAGATTGTAAGAGCAGGGTTGATGCATGAAAATAAGGAAACAGAGACTTTCAGGTCTATGGGAACTTGATCGTATGAACTTGCAGCAATGGTGACAGCATGCACAAGACCCATGTTGACTCAATCAGACAGAACACAGCATAGAACTGGGGAAATGGGCAGCTGACCTCAACATTAGCTGAGGACTTATTGGCAAATAATTACTGCTGGGTGAGGGTAATTTGATCTTCTTTAGGGAAATGACTCTAGACAGGCTGACTAGAATCCAAGGGATAAACTTGCACCAAGGGACATCTAGGTACAAAATGTTAACTGGATAGGCCTTAACATATACGACAGAAGGAATGAAACCCTGTGGGAGGGGCTTGGAAGGAGTACAGATAGAGGAGAATATTTAACTATGATTAAGATTTATTGTATTGGCCATTCTGTATTTGGATTCATACCTTACCATGTGTTTGTGTGCTGTGCTTTCCCACACATGCTTTCTGCATGGCCCACCATGGAAATGACAAGGCCAAACCACAACTTGTGCTTAAACATGAGGCTCTAAAAAAATCCTGGAGAAATTCAGTGGACTCACCAGCAGGATGCAGATTTTCATAAAGACCCTGACAGGGAAGAACATCACTCTTGAGGTTGAAACCTAGGACACTACAGAAAGTGTAAAAGCCAAGATCCAGGACAAGGAAAGAATTCCTCCTGATCAACAAAGGCTGATCTTTGCTAGTAAGCAGCTGAACGATGGATGAACTTTGTCTGACCACAACATTCAAAAGGAATGTACTCTTCACCTTGTATTGAGACTGTGGTAGTGTAAGAAAAGGAAGAAGTCATACACCACTCTCAAGAAGAATAAACATAAGAGAAAGAAGGTGAAGCTGGCCATCCTGAAATACTATAAGGTGGATGAAAATGCCAAGAGTGCTCGTCTGATGAGTGTGGGGCTGGAGTTTTCATGGCCAGCCACTTTGACAGACATTACTGTGGCAAGTGTTGTCTGACTTATTGCTTCAACAAACCAGAAGATAAATAATTGTATGAGTTAATAAAAAGACTGGAACTGAAAAAAAAGACATTGTATGAAATGCACAAAAATTCAATAAAATATATACACTAAAAATAACGTATATAACTTAAATCAGAATTAATGGTAATAAATAATTGCTGACATTAATTGAATTTTGGAATTATTTTGTTACTCAAGCAGCTGCTTCACTCCATCAAATCAAACACATTGAGCATCTTGTCCTTTGGCAATGCAACATATAAATCCCCAGGCGGCATGTAGCTCCAAGCCAAGTCAGAGCCATTACAGTTCTCTGTTACGGCTACTAAGTCATATTTGCAACCATTTTGTGCCTCCAATATAATTAGAAATTATTGATCTTCCACTAGTTAGGGAAGCCAGCCACCCTTAATTGTCATTATTTAAAGTTTTGCTGGGTATAATAGCCTAAAGAGATAGAAGTCTCATTTCTATGACAGACCCATGGCTCACCAGTAGTGGAGATTTATTTCTATATATCTGATTGTAGTTCATAATTATATCCAACAACCAATCCATTGCTTACCATCATTAGTAAATTTAGTCAAGGACGAATTAATCCAGTTTTCCATTTTCAAACAGAATTGCTATATGGATGTTGGAAAAAATATTATTTTACCACTACCCACCAAATTGAGATACCCCCTTCAGTATTATGAAATTTTCACCAAACAAAACAACAACAAAAAAAGACAAAACAAAAGCAGAGCTTTTCATTTTTCTGCTATCAAAGTTGGCATTCTATTGTGTGAAAGTACATAGCTTTTTCTTTTGTTTCTGGTGGTAAGTGGTGCTACAGTGTAGTGTTTGAATTTTTTAACATGAAAACAAATGTAAAATGGTCCACTTAAGTTGACTACCTCCCCCATCTCTGCTATTTCTGGACATCAGTGCTGCACATCCAAGTGAGGAAAGAGACAGCATTTCAATAGCAATTTTTTTGCTTATATTATCAATTGAATTTAATGTAGTTCACAAACTATATGTTCAGGAGCAATACTCAGTGCCTGGAGCCAACAAATTTCTTACATTTTTTTTTACTAGAATGTCTCTTCATTTTTCTCTTTTGTAAACTAAAATATATGTGTTGCAGATTGAAGCTGGACTTACTCTACTCTAAATCCTAGAATCAATCACAGAAAAATCATTTCTTCAATAAATGGTGACCTTTGAACAAAGTAGCATTGGCATTTGTTTTAGTGGTGGATGTTTAAAAAAAGGTATTTATAATAAAAGGGTACCAGCTCACTCAACAGAATATCTAAGAAGGCGACCAAAGGGAGGAAAGATGAAACATATTCTCTATTCAGAACATCAAAAAATTCTTAGGTGGGGATTTATATAAAATATAATTGCTATTATCACAAATTGGCTAAGTATTTTTCTTGATTTTAAGCTATGTGAAATTCTTTAAAATGGTTAGATTTGTATATGCAAAGGCACTATTATTTTATGATCTTCAGCTGGTTTGTCCACCTAAGAAAGTCTAAAAGAAATGAATTTGCTGGCAGTTGTATCTGTACACAGCTATTCTGGTGCTTGAAGATCAATGAATGGTTGAATAGGTTTGTTTTATTTTTCTTTTGTAAAACTTTCCAATACTTGTTCAGCATGTATCATATTCTAGTATATGCTCTACTGTTTTGCATGAATTATTTGGCTGTTGAGTTCTGTCTATGAGGGAGTTATATCCAGACATCCTTGTTAAGAAACTCAAGACCAGGATTATCACTCAAGAAGTTTGACCCTGGTCCTGGTGATGGATCAGTTTTCTACAAAATATCAAATCTAAACACTTGTATGAAATAGTTCTTAAGAAGCACGACCTATTCTCTCTATCTGGGCTATTTAAAAAAAAGTAAATGAATCTTTTAAAGAACATTTAGTTACAGGAAAAGATTTAGTTAAGTATCTTGACTTTATAGGGAATGAGAAAAAAAAAAGAGTGATACATGAATCAAGTATCCACATTTCAGTAAAGTCACACATAGTTCCTGCTAAAAATAAAAGTGAATGAGCTAGTGTTTCTCATCACAAAATAGTATTTCACCAAAGTGGAGCATGTCCTGGCTAGTGGAAACTGTTCTGTGCATTTTCAGATAGGAACACTATCCTTGACTTCCAGCTACCAGACACCACTGATACTTGTCCCAGTTTTGTCTCTAAGCACCATTAGCGTCTCTAAGGTAATATCCTGTGTCCCCAGGGGATAAATACTCACTGTGATAGTAAAGAAAAATGATGTGACTTTAAAATTCTGTCTTATAAATATCCCTTTATAAAAATATTATTTATGTGCTATAATGAAATAGAATAAAGACATAACCTTATAAACAAGATAGAAAATCCAGTTAGTAATAGGTATTGCTTTCAGATCTATTTTTTCTATCTTTTATGAAATGAAAATTTTCAGATTTCTGTGCTTACACACTATTCCTCATCAAAATTTCTATTTTTGTTTTCAAATAACATCCTGCCATTGCATTGGTAGAAAAGGCCCCAATAGAAACCAAAGCATTGACCCAGAATCATCTTATTGCCCTCAACGTTGTCCCTATATGCTCCCAAACCAAACTAAAGTGAAATTCAAGCAAAAAGACCACCATATCCTTATTATATGCACTGATATACATATATATATATATATATATATATATATATGCACTTACATACTTTCAGATAAAACACTCATACACTTAAAAATAAATTCAAAGGTTTCCTTTAAAAGCTGGGTGTGGTGGCATACTCCTTTAATCTCAGCAATCAGCAGGCAGACACAAGTGAATCTCTGGGAGACTGAAGCCAGCAAGATCTACATAGTGAATCCCAGGGCAGCTAGAGGGAGACCCTGTCTCAAAAAATATAAAAGAAAAAAAAAAAAAAAACAGAACAGAATTTGTTTTTTAAAAAAATAAGAGAGAACCTGAAACAAAATAATTTAACTATTTTTTTGTCTTTTTGAGACAGGGTCTCCCTGTAGCCCCAGCTGTCTAGAAATATTTATTTATTCCTAGGCTTCCTATAAACTTAACATGCCACATAGGAAGAAAATTATTTAGGGAATAGACCAAGAACACAAACAGTGTCACTCTTCAGAGGGACGAGAAGAAAAAGGTCTTTCTGAAGGACAAAGAAACATCCATATTTGCTTCTTTGCACCTGGATTTCTGTGCAGATGTGGTACATATGTGCATGTTCTAATAGAACAAAATAAATAAAGCCATTTTAAAAAAGAAGAAAACTATTTGAATATTATCCAGCTAAAACATTGATTCATTTTTTTCATTCAGACAGGATTAGGTTTCATTGAAGCAAGTTCATATACATAAATCTACATTAAGAAAATGATAATTTTCTTAAGGAAAGTTAATCTCATACATACAGACACACACACACACACACATACACATACACATACACACACATGTTCAGGCACATGTGCGCATGCCAGACAAAACCTGAAATGATGAATGGTTGTTTACCTCCACATATGTGCTGGAACTGAACCTTGGTTCTTTGCAAGAGCATCCAGTGCTTCTAACAACTGAGCAATCTCTCTTACCCTTAATAGGACTTAAAAGGAAATAGACATAAAAGGAAATGTCACATCTAGACAATTTTGTTAACTCAGTTCTCACTAATATGGCATGAACATCTTTTTAATAGATTTAACTGGTAGTGTTACTTTATGGCATTGGTAATAGAATTTTTAATTGAGATCTCATAGATTTTTACATTAGTTTGGTTATTATTTCTCTGAGCACAATGACTTCTTTGAGACTAATGACCTTTACCATTTTTAAGTTATGGTTTATCACATACATCAGTGTCAATAGTAAAATATCTAATACTTAGTATATACAAGCCATATTTATGAATAAATTCAATGATTATATGACTATTCCTCTTTGATATTTAATTTCATTGATATACATATATAATCTCATATATAATCTCAATATTCACATATCAATATGGGCTTAGAAACATTAGTTATCCTGTAGAAAAGGTAAAGTTGCAAGAATTAAATTCCCACTGTCATACTCTGCCTTTTCTTCAGGGCGTATAAATCTTTCACCTTTTACTAAAGGTTGCCGTGGAGAGAAAGTAGTCACAGTCCTTGTTAAATTTTTTGAGGCCTTCTTTACAAGGCTGCTAATTCTGTGGAAAATAAAGACTTCTGGGGCTGGAGAGATAGCCCAGCGATTAAGAGCGCCAGCCGCTCCTACAGAGGACACGGGTTCGATTCCCAGCACCCACATGGTGGCTGAGAACCGCCTGAAACTCCAATTCCAGGAGAACTCCAGTTCCAGGGGAATCCGAGACCCTCTTCTGACCTCTGCAGCATTGCACGACACGGGTGCACAGACCTGCATGCAGACAGTAAATTCATACACATACAAAATAAATAAAATTGAAAAAAAAAATCCCACTGTCAGTGAAAAAGAATCAGATTCAAAACATACAACAAACGGAAAATATAGTCTTTGTAGACTACACAGGCTACAGTGAATGTGCAAATTGACACATTCTTTACTAATTACAACTCGATGTGTCTCTGGCACTGATATCACTTAGTAACTTATCAGACATGCAGTAATGAAAGCCCTTTCAATATCAGATGAATGTGATTTCACATTATTGTGTAACTGTTTACTCCAAGTTGAAGCATTCACTATGAGAGGTGGTCGGTTTATAAAACTCGGGGCTCTCATGAAAGTTAACAGGCATCACAGGGCAGCAAACAATTGTGGAGGTAAAGATGACAGTTTGGTGGAGTTGCCTGCCTGTTACAGAGAACTCCAGCATTACAGTTTTGGTCAGTCAGTACACAGTCCTGCATTTCATTGAATACTTTCTGATGAAGCCAGATTTGAGTCTACCATCCTTCTGTATGTAAGCCTAATAAATGCATTGGTTCCCCAAACTAAACAGGTAGAATAGTTTCCTTCATTTATCATGAATGCCCTACCTGGGGTTTAATAGCTATTTGTTCATATCTCCCCAGTAAAATTACTCAACAGTACCTCAGGTTATTCTTAGTATATTAAAGTTCAGTTAGTATAATCCTAGAGCCCACACATTAGTTGGTTGACTTCTAAGCAGTCATTCCTACTTTTCTCAGAAGAACCAGAATTTTTCTTTAGGAAACCATGCAGTTCTAGTGAGGGTAATTTCATCTGCAGATATGAAATGCATGTTTAAGTATCCATTCATTGTACTCAAGCAAATATCTCAAATTCTGCTGGAGATGTTGACCTAAAAATAATTTACTTAAGATAATTGGTTGAAATATGGCTATAGGCTTATGTGTGTTGATTACAGAGGTAGGAGAGATAAACTAGGGTGAGATTATGGGTACAACAATAAGCCATCACATTACAAAGAGCTGAACAGAGACTTCACAAGTGAGGAATTAGAGATGGCTGAGAAACATCTTAAAAAGTATTCAAAGTTGCTAATAATTAGGGAAATGCAAATTAAAACCACTTTAAGATATCATCTCATGGGGCTGGAGAGATAACGTAGTGGTTAAGAGCACCGACTGCTCTTTCAGAGGACCCGGGTTCGATCCCCAACACCCACATGGCAGCTGAGAACCGTCTGTAACTCCAATTCCAGGAGAACTCCAGTTCCAGGGGAATCCGAGACCCTCTTCTGACCTCCACAACATTGTACGACACGGGTGCACAGACCTACATGCAGGCAGTACATTCATACACGTACAAAAATAAATAAAATTTTAAAAAAGATATAATCTCACTCCAATAAGACTGGCTATGATCAAGAAAATAAATGATATCAAATGCTGGGGAGGCTGTAGGGAAAAGGAAACAGTCATCCACTGCTGGTGGGAATGCACACTCGCACAACCACTATGGAAAGCAGTGTGGAGAACCCTTTAAAGACTCAGAATGAGCCTACCACCTGACCCAGTCATACAACTCCTGGGCATATACCCATAAGAGTCATCCTACCGTGAGATACATGCACAGCCATGTTTAGTGCAGCTCTCTTCACAATAGTGAAGAGGTGGAAGCAACCCAAATGCCCCTCAATTGATGGAGTGAATAGAGAAAATGTGGTACATGTACACAATGGAGTTCCATGCAGCGGTAAAGAAAGGTGACCATGAACTTTGCAGGTAAATGGATAGAACTAGAAAATATTTTGGTAGGTGAAGTCATGCAGTCCCAGAAAAACAAACGACAAATGGTATCCCTCATCTGTGGATGTTACCACCATGTACCCAGTTGTAAGGCAAACTAGCAACATTAATGTTATATTCCTTGTGATCTGAAAACAACTGTGCTCTTACAGTGTGAATCCCTTAACAGGTTCTAGAATTAAGCTACCATTTATCTTCAGACGTAGGAATTTTTGGTATATGAGTGGAGAGTATATACGCATAATATCAAAAGAATGAGAAAAAAATAAGCCATCACATTGCATAGATCTAAGAATTGGTTGTGTGTGTATGTGTATGCAAATACCCAACAACTGCGGCACCCAGCATTACATTCCAAACTTCATAGACATGTGCAAATCAAAATTTCTTAGCTATACCACTCCATCCCAGTTAGAATGGCTATCATCAAGAAATCTGACAGCAAATATAGCAGAGGATGTAGGGAAAGAGGATGCCTTATTCACTGCTTTACTTTATTTCCAAGATAAGCCATCCTGGGCATATAGCCAAAGAACTCCATAACCTACCACAGGATATTTTCATATCTAAGTTTATTTGGCTCCAATTTGGTTTCATTGTTTAACCTTATTTCTTTATTGCCTGGTCCCCTCTGTGTACCGATCTCCTTTCCAAAACTACTTTAAAAAGACTGGGAGAGTGCTCAGAAAGAGGCAGAGTTTGGGAAACTCCTGTGCTCTGTTGTTGCCCTGGCAAAACAAATTGGAACAGAGAATGGGGGAAAGGAGGGGTGCAACTTCTGAGGATGTGACATGTTTGTGATAAGTGGCAAGAAGACAGTGAGCTGTCATCTTTGCTCTTTTACCCATAAGGGATGCACACCAGGTTTGAGGCCTGGCTGGGACGGTGTCACCCTTCTGCTGCATGCCCATGTCTGCTGGAGAGCTGCTTGCTGCCAGGCTCTATTCTTTGCATTGGTGTTTTGACTGTTCCCCTGCTCCTCCTTGCTGGTGTTAACAACCCCTCCTCATGGCTGTCATCTCATTTTGACTTCTCTCTCAGTGTGCCTGCATTAGAAGCTGTGTCCTCTTAGGCAGGTGCTGACTGGCTGCCGCCACCCTGCTGCAGTTCCTGCTGTCATGCTTCTAGCCATCTAGACTGGCTTTTTAATCCTCAGTGATCTATTCTAAACAACCAAAATGGCATTGATCTGTATCCACTCTAAGTTTATCTTGGCTGAGCCAGAAATGATGACTGTGTAATGGACAAAATCTCAACAGGATGATGGCAATGGCCATCATATATCAAAGGTACCAAGACCTAGGATCTCTTCACAGGAACTTCCCTGGTCCTGAAGCCAGCCACTGTAAGCCATAGTAATTGTAGATCCTGACATAAATGCCTCACTAGTAGTGAACAGTGTTCGCAATGTAGCTATTGCTTGTGGCATGTGCTGCTCTCCTCAGCCAACTGGAGGTTAAAAACCTGAAACATATTTGTGCTCCTAACCCTTTGAGTCTGTGATGCATAGGTCTTTCTGAGTTTCAAGACTACATGGTATGTAAGCCATACAAATTAATCTGATTTTCCACTTGAAATTTCTATTTCTATTCTTTTCTTTTTAAGACTAATACTATTGAAGTGGTTTTTCTCTTCCTCGCAATTCAATGTCTCAAAGTTTCAGGAATCCTATCCTTAGGTGTATGTTGTATATAGATTTTCAATAATATTTATTTAACATGTTCTATAATAACAAACCATCCCTAAAATCATAATTAGATGGAGAAAAATCAGAGTTCTACATTTCACCTAGTAGGAACTGGACAGCTTCTATTGTCATTTTTCTTTCTCTCTAATTCGTGGTGTAGCATACAAGTTTTATATTTCCACGTTTCAACTGCGGACTGGTCTGTTTCTCATTTGATTTATAGCCAGGTGAGGTCATGACCTTAAGTTCTACCTGTGAATGGAAGTGTAATGAGAAATTTCTAGGTAGAGTTTTGACAAGATGGTGCTGGACCGTGCACTCCTTTTTCACTGGAAAGCACTCATTCTGTCATCACAAAACTATTCTCCAATTGGCAGATCATGATCATTACAGTCTTATTATCCTGGACCCTCTGCTTATGAGCTGAACACTTCATAATCAAATTATCATTTAGGCAATTTATGTTAAGCCAAAGTCAATGTGTCTTTGTCAGAGCAGGCAAATATATCATGAACAGCACTGTGTTGTGGAGTAGTTTCAGAATGCCCAGTCCTTGGTTGTTTAGGTGAGTTAGGTTGAACCTGTATTGGCAATTAGGGATGTCAAAGGAAGTTCCCCAACTCATAGCAGCAGAGAAGCAGAGAAACACCTTCGTGTTTATTGCTTTATGACAGAGCCAGCCTTGACTGCTATCAACAGATGAATGGATCATGGAGATATAATACATAAAAGAAAATACACAGCTATCATTTCTTTTTTCTAATTTCAATTCTGTTAGTTTTTTTTTTAATTTTATCTTTTCTTAGTATATCTGAAAATTGATTTAAATTACTCTGCATCAAACTACCATGATTCATTCATTCAAAAATAATCTTACATCTTATTCCTTTAATGTATTCATTATCGATGTTGGGCCTTCTTTGATAATTCCACTGATCATTAAGTTCAAAGGCATTAGGTATGAATAGGCACTACATACAGTGTGGCATTGACCATTTAGAAAGATTTTAAGTCCTCAAGAAATGCACTTTGTGAAGGAAGAAAAGCACAACTGTGAAGCTGCCACAGAAAATCAGTAAAGAAAGAAAGTAAAACTCATTTCTGTCTTTGTGGGTCGGAAACATTGAGAATGTTTTCCATTAAATTAAATTAAAGACTGAGGCTTCCTTGCCACCTTCCCTCCCTGTTTAGTTGGAAGATCCATCCTAAGCTACAAATGACAACATAAAAATAGAAATACTTATTTTGCTTTGTCAGAGAAGTCATCCTTTGCTGATCTCTTCCATGCAATTAGTATATTTAAGAGACTTACTTTATGGTTCCTATTTTCATGTGTGAAAAAATTGAGGCTATAACACCAGCTCTACGTACATTCTGAGGTCGCCATCTAAATGTTGTTATCTCTCCTATTCTGGAATATGAATATAAAGACATAATATATTTGAATGAGTTGTATGACTGGAATTCTAATTTAAAAATGTCTGCTGTAGACAAAGCTCAGAGGTACATATTTGGCCTAGATGTCTGAGCATCTAGGTTCAATCCTCAGTAAAATGTGGAAATATTACAGGGATGAAGAGAAGGCTCAGCAGTTAAAATATTTGCTGCTATCCCAGAGGAGCCTGATGCAATCCCAGGACCCCACCACCTGTAACTCCAGCTCTAAGGGATCTCATACCTTCTTCTGGCTTCCACAGCCACCTGAACATACATTGGCTATACTCACATGGACATATACAAATACACATAAACAAAAATAACAATTCTTTAAAAATTGAATAAAATTAAGGATGCAAAATTTGAATCTAAAATGCTTACATTCTATGTACATCATGACATTTGGGATTTCTAATATATGGAAGGGAGGAATTTTCTTTAATTAACTATACCTTTTCTAATTACTAGACAACAAAGCAGATGTTGTAAAAGTTATGTTAACTTTAAAATAAATCTTTTTAATTTCCAATTAAAAGTTGTAAAAATGTTCCAAGCTTATAAAATATAATTATGACTAATCTTGCTAATTTCCAATCTGAAATTGTACTCAACATACTGTAAGACTTAATTCTGATATTTTTGCATTTTTTAATATAGAAAAGCACAGTAAAAGAAAACGATTGGTTTTACATTTCTTAAAACTAAACTATTAATTTTGTTGTATAATATTCCAGCAATCCCCAATTACAATGTCACTCCAATTTAAATAATTATAAAATAATTCTCTGGAAATTAAATATCTCTACCTGTGGTCCCATAGTCCATAGTTGGTAAAGAAATAGAAGTCGATTTCAAACTACATTTGTCTGGAGTAACTGCATTGTTTTTAATGCCCCAAAAGTCTCTCTCTTCATCAATGCAGTGTTTAAAGATAACAATTAAGTAGACAATGAAGCAAGGCTGAAAGTGTTTCCAGGGTGGCAACAGTTACTCTCCACAAACAAGCATCTCTCTTCTTTATTCTTCTGATATTTCTTTTCACTCTATATTTCTGAGCATAATAACATGTAGATCAACATGATCATTGATATTGATCAAAAACACTCAGTATTGATCATTTCATGCCTACAAGTAGCCAAGAAGCCATCCTTCCTCTATTACATTTTTATGAGGAGGTATAATTCAAGGAACAATTTTTGTCATCTAGGACCAGAAAAAGATATATATATATATATATATATATACATATAGTAAGTGCAGCTTCTAAGTAATACAATGTATAACAGAAAAGAGAAAAGAGTAGGGCACAAAGAGTGTGGGCTTCAGCAAGGTTCCATGGATCATTATTAAAGAACCTTCCACAGAAACAGAACCAGTGCAAAGTTGCCAGTCTGGATGGGGAAAGCTAACTAAATGAGGACAGAACACGCTGCTGATCAAGGTAGTCATGCAGCAGGAAAATCAGAGTGCACCTTCCTAAGAACCTTCAGGAGTCCCATGCTCATCAACCCCAAGAGACCTGGTTATATGGAGAAAGAGACACTTGAAAATTGCATACCAGCCATAAGCTGAACTATGTACCCAGCACTCTGCACCAATGCCACTTGTCAGGGATCTATAAAAGGAATTTCCACTGAACTGTCTTATTTTACTTGTTCTGGGGAAATAAAAAACCATTCGTATGATTTTTTTAATTTATTTATTTTTGTATGTGTATAAGTGTACTGTCTGCATGCAGGTCTGTGCACCCGTGTCGTGCAATGCCACGGAGGTCAGAAAAGGGTGTTGTACTCTCCTGGAACTGGAGTTCTCCTGGAATTGGAGTTAATAGACGGTTCTTAGCCGCCATTTGTGGTGCTGGGGATGAACCCGGGTTCCTCTGCAAGAGCCGGTCTTGCTCTTAACCGCTAGGCTATCTCTCCAGCCCCTTCATATGATTTTTTTTAAAAGAAGAGATATACAGGACTGGAGAGATAGCTTAGAGGTTAAGAGCGCCGACCGCTCTTGCAGAGGACCCGGGTTCGATCCCCAGCACCCACATGGCAGCTTAGAACCGTCTGTAACTCCAATTCCAGGAGAACTCCAGTTCCAGGGGAATCCAAGACCCTCTTCTGACCTCCGCTGCATTGCACGACATGGGTGCACAGACCTACATGCAGACAGTACATTCATACACATACAAAAATAAATAAAATTTCAATGTTCAGCCGGGTCAACCTTTCAGTTGCCACTTTTTGGTACATCCTACTCAATGCAAAGCTGTATCTTTTCTTTCTCAGCCGTTAAGTTGGTGACATTTTGTCCTATTGGAACAAACAAATCTTTTCCCGTGGTTAGTTTTAAGATTTGAATTGGAGACGGGTCTCCCTGATCAAGCAAGACTCCACCGCGCACCAGCTAACCTCACCTGCCTGGAAATACTGTGCAGCAGAGGGCAGCCATGTGCCTGTATATCCCAATCTAATTGGCTATTGGCTCTCTCCTTGAGAGAATAACCCATGGCTGATGCCACAAAGCTTACATCCTCTACAGGTTAGGAGATGTTATAAGCCACAGTAAGACCCTTCATATTTAACAGGGGGGAAAAATGTAACTCATAAATTAACATATCATCCAAACATATGTGTCTATGCCAAAGTAACCTACCATAACTATTAGTGCTGCTTAAATACCTATATATCTAATTGCTTGTGCTTCATCAGTAGGATCGAAAGGTTACTCCTGGACAAACTGTCAGCCCATGAAAGGAAACAGCCAGAATTGACCAGAGTCCAAGTCAACAGCTCCAGAGAGAGGGGACTGTTTTACTTCTCATCCACCTGTGCCCCTTTTCTAAGCCTAGGGAACAATCTGCAGAAGAGGGGGCGTGGTAGAATGTAAAGGCTGCGATTGGGGTGAATGGTGAAACTACAGCGATGTAGTCTGGACACTCATTTGATCAACTTGATTGAGCAAACAACCTGTCACCCCCCACTGGTTGGTGGGGCTGTGGGGGTTTGGGCACAACAGCCTGCAGATTGGTTTTGCACGAAGGATGCCTGTACTCATGGATTATCACTTATAGCTAAAAAATGAAAAAAATAAAAAAGAGAGAAAAATGCAAGACAGTTACGGCAGAATACATGATCTGGGATGGGGTGGGGGTGGAGGGGAAGGGAAAGGGAAATATGCCTGATCTGAATTGGAAAATGATGTACGAAATGCACAAAGCATCAATAAAAATTAAATTTAAAAATAAATAAATAAATAAATAAAATTTAAAAAAGAATTAAAAAGAAGAGATACACTTCGTGGCAAAAAAGAAGAGAATGAAGAAAATTTAAATAGGCTCAATGGATTATTCCATATCTTTAGTAGGAAAACTAAGTTTTATGCAGATCTATTTAACTCACCACAGTGTTAAAATTTCATGGGTGTATTTCTCCCAGTTTAGAAGACACTATTTAGCAAAGACACCCTACTTCTCTGGCTCTGACATTCTTTGTGCTCACTCCTCCATGATGTTCCTTGAGCTTTAGGCAGAGGGATTGCTTTATAGATTTGTCAGGTGGGTCTGGACTACCCATGTGTGCTTCTGCTCTTCATTTTGACCTGTTGTAGATCTCTGTAGTAGCCACTGAGCATTCTTTTTAGCAAACGCCCTTATGAGTTATCTGATTCTGGTGTTTGTCTTCTACTGTTTATTTTAAAATCGAAGCGTGTAATACATGTATGAAAATGTCATCCTAATGCTTATCATTTTGTTCAGTGAGTACACACCAATAACAGTAAAAATTCATAGTCAGTTTGAATGTTTATAGTAAATATGGAAAATGATCAAAATGTTCAAAAAATAGTAATAAATATAATACACTTTAAGTGAATGATTTAAAAAGTTCTTAGTACCCAGCATTCCCTTTTGAACAAACTGTGAAATCATTTCATAAATACAGTTTTAAAGATTGAGTTTGCTTTTACTTTTTTAAAATTATGTGTATGTGGTTATGTATTGGTTTAGTCAGGTAAGTGCAGTGCTCAGGGAGGCCAGAGACATCAGTCTGCCTGGTGCTGATGTTAATTGTCAGCTGCCTGGCTGCTGGCAATTGAATTTGTGTTTTCTTCAAGAGCAGTATAGTCTATCCCCAAATTATAACATCTTATCAGTTCCTTCATCAATACTTGCTTTATATTTATCATGTTAATTTATTTCAGTATAGACATTAATTACTTTTTATTGTGAAAAAATATTCTTCTGAAAAAATATTTAAAAAGTCATATGTCAAAAGAGAAATAATTCTCTCTGGGTGTGTGGAAGAGAGTTGCTAATATACAAATTCCTGTAGTCTGACTGTCTAAAGGGTATTACTGAGATAAAAGATCAACATTTTCATACACAAATCTTTCAGTATACATGTGTTTAACGATCTGAACCTGCCTATTAGAGAGAAGTGAATTTATATAAATTTTTAGTGAGCTAGATTTGAAAACAAAATGGATCATAAAAACCCAGACTGGACAAACTTGACTATTAAGATATTGGGTTTTTTTTTTTCTAATTTTCAAAAGAAACAGAATAAGAAAACTAAGGAACTGTGTCAACCTGTTGATATTAATAATCCTGAGTTTGCCAGGGAGATGTTGTAGTAATACTTTCAAATTTCTCTTTGATTTGAGAAATAACACACAAATTTTTTCATCATTACCTTCTTCCTCTGTTCTTTAGATGTTGCAATGTTGTTGTCCTTTTATTATTATTTTTCTCCTGAGCCTTTGAAGAGAGTAGCTCTATCTCTTTCAAACCTCAGGTACAAAATGACTTGGCAACAGAAGAAGACTTTCACAGACAAAAGAAAAAAAATTTCCTCTTAGTACTCACCTATTTAATAACTGTTTCCAAAGCCTCTAGCAGTGTTCTTATACCTTTTTTTTTTTTTTTCCTGTACAAACAATATCCTGTGGTAGTAGAGAAAACTGCAGAGGATTGGTTTATTTTTCTCATATGGAATCTGTGTGTCTATCAAATCCTGTTATATCACTTAAAAGTTCAAGCACATTCTCCAAACTTGAAGAATTGTCCTACCTCTATGCCAGAACCTTGGTAACTGCACCCTGTCTGCTGAGGACTAGATTAATGTCGTTGAAGAAAAGAAGCAATTTCTGCAATTTGTCCTCTGACTTCTAAAACTTGCTGTGCTACATAGGCACAATTACATACATACAAATGTAAACACACAACTCTAAAATAAGATTTTAAATTAAAATGTTTTTGTAGAAAATTATGGCAGACATAAGTCAACACAACTAAGCAGGAAAGGAATGTCCGATATAAGAGGGAGAGAATAAGTCTGTCTATGTGACTGTCTCCCTCAAGTTTTTGAGAAAACTGTGAGTGAGATCATGATGAGGAGAATGCATGTCTCCCAACTTGGCATCATCAAATCTTCATTCTCTAAATAAATCATGGTCAGAAATAGATATTGACTACTGTTCTGCATTGATAGTGATTCAACTAATTCTCAAAATCTCTCTTGCAAAGCACCATTCAGCCAGTGTATGCCTTTAGATGATGGATTTTCTGAAAATTGGCAAACTCTATCATCTATCTCTATCTATCTGTATATGTATCTCTTCATGACATTTCTTATTTTAGCTCTACTAGTTTGTAAGCTACATCTAGGTGCAAAACACTGAATCATAGACAAACTGAAAGCTGCATTTTTTTCAATTGCTTTATTAAACATCCTTCAAATAGATGGCTACATATAACCCATTTGAGCAGAAAGCTTAAATTGGATCACAAAGGTTGTTAGCGCAATGCAAATTTATCTATAGGAAAAGAAAACCAGTACTAGATTTGAGTGCTCTAGGTTTTATGTTTAAAACATTATTGCTTGAATCAAGTTTCACAGGTTTTAAGACACCCACTTTATAGTACGTATAGAGTGGAAAAACAGATTAATTTAAGAATCAAGCCATTTTCATCATTTCCTTGCCTCACTGGAAGAGTTATTATAATTATTTATGTATACACACATAGATATATATGTATGTGTGTGTGATGAGATCTGCTTGCTGTAATAGATGGATACTTTATCAGCTCACAAAGGAAATCTTTACCCACAAGCAAATTTCTTCAAGTTTAACTGAGCATATTGTTAATAAATTTCTAAGTCCCATTTCCCTCCACAATAAAATACACTTATTGAGCTTGGATGTTTGTGCATGGTGAAGCATGCAGACACATGTGCACATGAATGCAAGCACACCTGGAGGTCAGAAGATAGCCCTGACCGTTACTTCTCAGGTGATATCTGTCTCTTTACATTATTTTTTTTTTTTGAAAAAGGGTCTCTCATTGTCCTGGAACATGCCAAGTAGACTAAACTGTCTCTGCCTCCTCAGCTTTGACATTATAAACATGTGAAATCACAGCTGGCTTTTTTTTTACAGCAAACCTGTGGCTATGCTCAGATCTCTCATGCTTGCAAAGCAAATGCTTTACTGATTGACATATCACCCTAGACCATTATTAAGTTTTGAATAACATGCAGCATTTTCTTTTTTAAACAAAAGTAGTTTTTGTTTAAATAGTGTAACAAATACTGTTTCTACAGCACAAACTTAGAAATGAGATGTTTTGTAGTTGACTTTTGTCTCTAAGGTAACACAGGAAAATATAATGAAATGTGAATTATGTGAAAGTGTTAGTGTGATTTACAAGTAGACAGTTGCTAAATGAAATGATATCTAATGAAAAAAATTCCAGAGCAAGATAAAGAATGCAGGGAGGAGACTTGCAAAATGAGGAGACTCAACCAGATAGATCTCCTAGCACAGTGGTTCACATCATGCCTCATGCCTATGAAGGGTGCAGATGCAAAACACAGCTCTCATATGCAAAGAAGTAAAAAAAAAAAATATGGGATAAAAGTGAACATTATCTTGGAATTCAGATTTAGGTTGCCCAGATGGTATGTCCCATGTGGAAGCAGGCAAATTGACTTTATAGTGATGGGATTCTTGCTTCTTCTCTTTTGCCAAGAGGCTTCAACTAAATTCTGGGCGGAAAGGCTTCACTCTCTCGTGTCCTCATAATTTTCCTGGCCTTTGGATTGTGCCTCAGGATCAGCCAAACACTATTGTAAAATCATCATCATAGGCATTTTCCCCCTAGATACCTCATTTTCATGAGATCAGTTGACACAAAATATCAGATTGTCTGGAAGAGACCCATTAAGTTACCCATTAAGTTAATTGATCAGTAGCTGTTCTCTGTCAAGGTTAAGTTCTTACATTGTTACAAGATCTGATAACATCCTTAGATTTCTTGCTGTATTCACAGAAGTATTTCAAGACAGCCAAGGCCAAGAAGTAACACCATCACTGACAACTGTCTAATTACAAAATTAGCTAAAAGACCCAAGATACCCAAAGCTCTATGTGCCAAAGAATTTACCCCCTACCTCCGACTTTTATCTACTCTGAGAAAGTTCACATAAGTGTGGCTAGAGATATGGCCCAGTGGTTAAGAAGACTTACTTGCAGCTGTTGCAGAGGACTGGGGTTCCTTTCCAGCACCTCTGTGACAGGTTACAATTATCTGTGACTCTAGCTCCAGGGGATCTGATGCCCTCTTCTAGTCTCCACAGGCACTGAATGGATGTGATACATTTACATACATGCAGGCAAAATACATAGCACATGTTTTTAATCACAAAGAATGGGAATAAAATTACTCTGTTAACAGAGCCCCCCTCAATTTGCAATCAGAGACACATTTTCATGAACACAGTGTATATAAGTAGAGAAGTAACTATATAAAGTAAGTATCCTAAAGAAAAATGGATGTATTAAATTTAACAATATTTGCACCAGATGCAAATGAGCAAAGGAACAGATAAGATTTTCTCCACCCGAAACAACCTATAGTAAATTAAGAGAACAGCTAGATTTTTACTTAAATGCCAGTAAGAAAGTGTTTGAGAAAATATAGTCATTTTCACCGCAACAATTTTAGACTCTTAATCAATGCAAACACCCCTAATTTGGTTTTGCTTTTGGACTCTCTTGGATGAATGGATTCTTACAGTAGTGTGAGGGGAAGCAATTTATTCTGTATTCAAAAATCATAGATTACTTAACGATAGGGTCATTAAAATAGATCCTAAGGGGAAATACACATACACTGGATGTTAACATTATTCTTTTGAGAAATCAAATAAATTTAGCTTTGGGCATTGATTTCACATATTTCTATGAATGATTAAGAAAATTTTTTATACTACTTAACATTATATGTCAAAAATGAAATGGAAAAATTGCATACACACCAACAATAAATTACGACTAAAAAATTGACTCAGGTAAATGAGGGAGATGTTCTGCCTCAAAGATGTTGACAATAATAATATATATTTCAACCATATATAAATAGTTTTGCCATGATCAATTCACTTATAAAGACCACACAAATATTTTAAGTTTAAGTACCTTTTGGTGGGAATAAATCTGACTGTCATTAGTATTAATTTCCCTTTTCTGAATTAGGAGACACAAAGATTCTGGAATGTGACCTGGGTTGATCACCCTGCTGCTGAATAATGTATGAATCTGCTTACAATCTCTTATCCCTAGATGTCATATTTGATCTTTAAAGTAGGGATGGTTAGGAAAAATATTATAAGTGTTACTGATGACAAATAACAGATTGCCTCTTGTCTGGTCTGTTCAATGAGAGTAAACTTCTTTGTCACTTCTGCTTGTCTTCTATTTTTCCTCCTAAAATCCCTGATTCCTTCAATATTATTCTCTGAATATGCACAAAACCTTCATGCTTAGGGATCGATATCTTTGAAATTCTTTTGTCAAAGCCATTTTACTAAAATTTACAGAGCAAGGAGAAAATAATGAAGAAAAAAAACATATTAAACGTCAAGCATCACATTCTTTTTATTTTTTTTAATTTTATTTATTTTTGTATGTGTTTGAATGTACTGTCTGCATGTAGGTTTGTGCACCCGTGTCATCCAATGCTGCAGAGATCAGAAGAGGGTCCCAGATTCCCCTGGAACTGGAGTTCTCCTGGAATTGGAGTTACAGACGGTTCTTAGCCGCCATGTGGGTGCTGGGGATCAAACCTGGGTCCTCTGCAAGAGCAGTCGGATCTCTTAACTGTTAGGCTATCTCTCCAGCCCCCACATTCTTTTTAAATAATTTATTTTCTATTTGTATTTTAATTTATGTGAATGAGTGTATTACCTGCATGTATGAAAGTGCACGCTTGTCATGTAATGCCTATGTAGGTCAGAAGAGTACAGTGTATTTGCTGGCATTGGCATTTACAGATGGTTGTTAGCGATGAGTTGGGTGCTGGGAATTAAATGTGGGTCCTTCGCAAGAATAGCCAGCGCTCTTAACCATTGAGCCATCTCTCTAGCCTAATGTTAAAGAAATGCCTTGGACATGAAAAATCCAACAGAAATTGGAAAAAAAATTAACAGCATCAAGATTTCCTTCTTAATGTAATGTTTTTTCTCTAAGTTAACAGTATAAATGTATCCTCACCTGGCCCCGTTTATCTCTGGGTCTCTGTCCACAGAAAAAGCTCCAGCCCAGAGTAGAAATCTGGAACTACAAGTACAATACTTGTTTTAGAGAGGATTTTTAATGTTTAACCACAAAGAAATAATATATAATTAAAGAGACAAAAGTGCTGCCTACCCTTATTTGAATATTACATATGGCATCTATGTACTGAGAAATCATATTATGTTCCACAAATGTGTATGATTATTATGGAATTGACAAAAAGTCATATTTTAAAAATTGTCTTTCTAGGTTTCATATTCCACATTCATATTCATACTGACATGAGGGACAAGTTGGGGTTCCCTCTTAGGGTTTTTACTCATGAAAAAATAATTTAAGAATAAACTCAAAGGTAAGTGAAAGGGCAGCTTTATTAGGGTGTCAAAGAAAGAAACATATCCCAGGGCAGGGCCGAACAGGTGCATGGAGGAGGGAAAGGAAAACAACTTTGTGTAAGACAGCATGGAGATCAGCCACATGGCAGGCAGGCTGCCAGGCAGGAAAGAGAGTTTTAGAAAAAGAGTAAGGAAGCTGAATGCCTCACAAAAGGCACACTTGCCTTCTGGTTGGCATGTGTAATGAACAGCAAACACTAAAATCGGCTTGGATGGACTGTGCTAGGCAGCAGGACTTTGGCTAGAGAAAACTTCACTATCTCATTAAAGAAGAATTATTCCACCCATCTACCCAGCATGGCTTAAGGTAACCTCACCTTCCTAAGGGTGAGGTGACTGACCCATCCAACTGAGAAGTTAGGTCTCCATCCAGGCCAGAGATGCTTTTCTTTTGACCAGAAAGAGATTATTTTTTTTAATGGACCGTTATTGTTTCTCTATCAACATGGGGAAACCCCCACCCCCCCAGCAATAGAGGCTTTTTTTTTTTTTACCTCTACTGCCCAATAGTTGAGTGAAGGAGAGGTGGGAGGGAGATCGAGGTCCTGTAAGAATCCATGAATATCCAAAGAACTCTGGGATAGTGGCTTCTGGGTCCTTGTCTGGGGAACTCAAAAAATGAGTTCACAAAGTGAGTTACAAGCAACGTTCCTAGTTAAAACGATCTGAGCAGTTTCTGCTTCCTCATTTGTAACATCCTTTCTTCACGAACAAAATTATTCCTAGCTGCCTTAGGGAGGTGGTTCAATTGGTAAAGGTCGGTTTTCCAAGCAAAGAGACCTGGCTTTATCTCCCCATTCATGCTTTTTAACAAAAGAAAAAAAAAAAAAAAACTGGGTGTGATGGTGCAAAGTTTACTTATATTCCTTGGCCCTGAGAAGCAGAGATGAGCCAGTGGGTTAATGGACCCCATTGTCTAGGCACCCTAACTCATTTGTCCAGATTCAGATTACTGAGAGACTTTGTCTCAAAAGAAAAAGAGAAAAGAAAAGAAAAGAAAGAACAGAAAAGAAAAGAAAAGAAAAGAAAAGAAAAGAAAAAAGAAAAACAAAGCCATACAAACCCAAAATCTAAGTGGACAGTGTCTGAATGATAACACCTAGGTTGTCTTGTGGTCTCTGAGCACTCACAGACACACCTATCTGCACCTGTACACACATGCATGTGCACGCACACACACGTGCACACATAATGTTTACAAACCAAATATTCATATTTATGATTTCAGATTAAATATCCTGAACTTTAAATGATCCTCAGTAAAGTGTTCAGAAAAACTTAACAATATAAAAGAAATGCTGAACATCTATGATAGCAAACAATCTAAGTTATTCTATAAGGATAATTATATTTAAACATGATCAAAAGGCACACATTATATTACAATTCAAATAAATTAATCTTTGAAAAGTCTAATTTTTTACCAAAAGATCAATGTATTTCAAATACTACACATACACAAAATATAAGACAAATTTGTTTGAACAAAATATTAATGTTGATTGTAAGTCTGTTGAAATTACCTATTTTTATAGCCGCTCATATTAAAAGATTCTCAGGCACTGAACAAAAATATCTTTTTCAAACATGTTTGGGTGTAGTTATAAGCAGATGCGGCTGTTTAAATGACTTATTATAAATTGTTATGAAATATTTTAGGGCTTCTTCTGGGATACACTAATTTCTGAACTCTAGTCAAATAGTCTGAAGTCAATAATGCACAAACCAATGGTATCGCCCACATACAAGCTGCTATTCTATATGTCAAGTCTTATTTCCTTCTTTCTCTAGTTTCCATCTTATTTTGTTGTTAGTGATTTTTTCTTTAATTGGCATGTATCATCAAAGATGGGGATGAGTTTTATAAAGACATTTTTGTACAAGTATATCAAGTACTTTGAGCATATTCTGTCTCCTTTTCTCTTCTACCACAGGGTTACATTTAATTCCCTCAGTCTTGCATCTACTTTACAATCTATATAGAATCTGGGATCTGGAAAGAAATTGAAGATCTCATTGTGTAGTCCAGTCTGGCTCTGAATTTGCAATCCTTCCCTCACACTTTCCATATCACTCAGATTGAAGTCCTAGACCACTACACCCACTAACTCTCATTTATAAATTTTTTGGTTTATCCCTGAGGACTCTGGAACTTAACATAAATTCTTTTTATATTGTACAATAGCAGAGAAGCATAATAATTAAGGAGATCCTAGTTAATAATAGCTGATTTCATTCTAGATTACTGTCTTAATTTAACTTGACTATAAGCTTCCCTATTCTATATTCATTCTATTTATTGTGGAAATAATAATAAATACATAGTGATTACTTAGCATATATCAGATGACTGTTCTAAGAACATTATTAGTCACTTTATTATTTCTGTAAATCTGATGTTTTGGACTAATTGTTATTCCCCATTTCATAGGTGAAAATGCTGAATCAAGTTCTTTATTAATATATTAACATTACCCAAACATTCAGATATGAAGGTGTGTAAGAAGCCAGTATCTGAGCCTCAAACTTCCCTTTACAGAACAAATGGGACTTTAGATGGCAAGCAGCACTGCTCTGTTAATCCTAGAGGCCCCTTTCCAATTTCAGTTCCTCTTTCCTTGACTTAGATTGATGACTTAGTGCATTGGCTTTGTTTTTCTTTCTTTTTGTTTGATTTTTTTGTCATGTTTTATATGAATTATTCAATTTTTGCAACAATGTTGGACACTGCAACCTTAACAGAAGGTCTTCTGTGCTCCTTAGAAAGAAAGAGAAAGACGGTTATGTTAGGACTCTAGTATCATTTAGTAGACAGTGAAAGCAAGCAGGTACAGTTACAGTTGTGACCTTGAAGTTGGATACTAATGAAGGAATAGTTGAAATGTGAAATGTTTAATTGCTGCGACAAGCAGAAATATCTAGATTAGTGGTCGATAATAGAAAACACCAAAGTTATTCAACTTGGTTTTATGCTCCCTAGAGAGATTTAAAATAATCTCAAAGAACTGGTGTAAAGAGAGCGGAAATAGAGTGTCATTTGTAATTAAAATGAGGGCTTTGGATGTTGTTTGAGGATGAAAATGCAGTACCCAGTTCTTCAAAATAACTTAATTACAGAGATCATATGAGGGATGAAGTGAGTTTTGAGGACATTCTTTTAGAGAACAAAATGACAACAATGAAATATTGCAGATGTGCAGATAGTGAAAAGTTCCATGGAAACAAATTATCCATTGATAATCCAATTACCTGTTGCTTGCAGATCTCCAATCTGTTAATTACCTCCATTTATTTTGAATCAGCTTTCAGCTACTGAAATTTGTCATGGTCCATTGGAGTCTCTGGTACAATTTGATACTTTTTTTATTTTACTTTTTTCACATGAAGGAAATAGCTTAGCATCTCTTCAACACTGATTTATAGTTTTTCCAGTCCTAATAAAGTATTTTGTATTAGTATTATTTTCCTCTAATGTGAAAACAGGGTCAAACTAAGCCTTGAAGAGAATAGCACATTCTGACTCTATCAAGCCTGTATTGACATAGTTTATGGAATTCCATAACTGTATACAGTGCTTTATGGAACACATAAAATATAATCCATCACATACTGTGGTGGTTTGAATAAGAGTGTCCCCCCATAGGCTTTAAGTATTCAGACATTTTGTCTCCAGTTGGTGGCACTGCTCTTGGAGGTCTTAGAAGGTGTGGCTGTGCTGGAGGAAGTAGGTCACTGGGGGCAGGCTTAGTGAGTGTAACAAGCCTTGGGGTCTCCAGTCTCTCTCTCTCTCTCTCTCTGCTTCCTGTGTTCATTGCGAGATGTGACCCTCGGCTTGCTGCGCCAGCCCCGGCCACCATGCTTCCCGCCACAATGGACTATGATTCCCTGGAACCATCAATCGTAAGCTCAAGTAAACTCTCCCTTTTATAAGTTCCCTTGCTCATGGTGGTTTTATCACAGCAACAAAAAAGTAACTAATACACATACCATCTTAGTTAATATCTTAGTTCATATCACTCTGATATGGCCTTATTCAAGTGACGTGATGCTATATACCCATATCAGGGCACCTCAGGAGGGCAGAGAAAATGGAAAGAGCTGTTTTTTTCTGATTTTATTTGCTCACAGGCCTTGTCATTGAATATATAGGCTATCATTTTCACTATCTTCCAAGGACAGCCAAAAGAGGCACTGTAGGATTCCTAACAACTTTGCAGTAAGCCTAATAGATCTATATAGCTGGAATCCATAGGCTATGACCTGATACTAAGTGGAGATAATATTAAAAAGAATGCACAGGTCTACATGAACAAAGGTAGAACCCCTACATAAAGTGTAGCTGTGATTTCTTCCTCATTAAATCTACATATCATGGCTTACCTCCAATTTTCAATGCTAGCATCTGTGTGCTTCAAGCTCAGATCTTTAAACAGGATGACTCTAACTTAACACACTGTTCAAAGCCAGTCCATTTATCATGGTGCTACCAGGAAATATATGACACATGAGATTAATTTTGTTTAAACTGCAGCTAAACTCAGCTCTTTGGACAGAACATGGGATGCTTCCAAAAAGAAGCGTTGGAAGTTCCAGAGAGCAGACTATCTTCTACACTACCTGTTCGGTGGGGGGGGTCTGATGCTTGTGTATTTGCACATGCAAATGCCTTTCTTTTTTTTTTTTTTTTTTTTGAGACAGGGTCTCCCTATAGCCCCAGCTAGCCTGGAACTCACTCTGTAGACCAGGCTGCCCTTGAACTCACAGAGATCTGCCTGCCTCTGCCTCCCGAGAGCTAGGATTAAAGGTGTGCGCCACCACATCTGGCTCTAATTCCTTTCTTGGTACTAGTATTGGGCACATGCAATCCTTCATAGAGGAATCACATGCTTTCTCCCTTGTCAAACCTTCCCCGTTTCCCTAGTTTCTGTGATAAGTGTTTGTTCTATAAGGTAACAATACTGGGGTCTATTGTTGTTTTAATGAGAATATAAATGAAAATACAGAGATGCATGAATATAACAATGAACAAATCTGAACACATGCTGCCTAGAAGAGATGAAATTCAAGTGAAAACTAGAAAGTAAATGGTTGGGAAAAAATTAACAGAGAAAGCAGACTGATCCCCATGAACTTAGTCAATCTACTTTATTACACTCTGCCATGATGTTAGGTTTGTAAAAAACTAGGCAAATTATAATAATTAACTCAGAAAGACATTGTGAGACTTTACTGAGTCAATGTGTAAAATGCTGAAAGCATGCATACAGTTCCCTCTAAATAGGTATTTTTATTACTACCTATAATAGGGACATAAAGATTATGAGAAAGATATATGGAGAAAACTACAAGAATATAAAAGATGATGTGAGCTTTTCTGCCTTTAGTTTGTAACATGAATTCAAAGATGGGATCAATTTACACAAGGTTGGGAGAAAGCTGGGAAGGCAATCAGTTAACACAAAGGGGGAAATGTTTTAGGGCGTGAGTGAAAGCATGGGAGAAGACAGGGCCATGTTTGTGAGTTCACATAAGTAGAGCGTGCAACAGTGCCAAGGGGAATGATCAGGAGACAAGGCTTCAGCAGGGCCACTCTGGCATATGACACAACTGACCTGCTTCAATATTCTTAGTGGCATTAAAAATAAAGCTGCACAACACAGGAAAATTACACTGTAAGTTTTGGCATAAATGTATGAGAACATCATTTAGAAAGCTGCTAACTGGAGGAGTTTGATTATTAATCTAATGTCTCATAGGATCATTTAATTTTCATTATATAGTTGGAATTAAAAACTATTATTTGTGAATTTAATATTGATATTTATATGTTACACATGCTATCTAAATTAAGATTTGGTTTAATTAATAAATAATATCTATTATTTTAATACTGATATTTATAATGTTACATATGCTATCAAAATTGTTTTAGTTAATAAATAATATCTATTATTTTAAATAACTATATTTGTAAATGAAAATATATTTATTACTCTTCAGAAAATGATGCATAGATGCCATTAATTCTATTTTATCAACAAATAAATTAATGCCAAGGATACAGTAAATTTTCATGTTTATAAACAAGTTTAGACATATTTATCTAATTTAAATTTCCATTCCTATCTAAAATTATAGCTATTTTAATCATGGTTTATATTCTTTTTACATATTTGTCCTTTGGGTCTATTAGTATGTTTAATCCACGTTCTTAAAAACTGAATGAAAACATTAATTAACCAAGTTATAATAAATCATATTTTATGTCACAAAATATTCCTTATCTGTTATTTACTCTTGCACCTACTTAAGCAAAACTTTGAATAAATATTTTGGGCATCTGAATTTGGCAGAAACTGGGTATATTTATTTCCTGAGGGCAATGTTTCTAGAATCTGTTAAGGAGAAAGCTCAAAGTTATAATGCAATCCATATGAAAATAATTAGCACCTGGTTACATCTATCACCAGAGTTCTATCTGACTGGCACTGGAGCCCTTATATAACCTGTGCCCAATAAATGAGACCTGTCACATACTATGTAAAAGCTTCAGGTCGTAAAAGCATTTAGGTATATAGCAATGACATGGGGATGCCAAATTTTGCCCCACAACAAATGTCATGCCTCCTAATATCTTGGGAGTGTCATTAGTGCAAACAATCCCACTGAAAATAATTTCCCTAATTTTTTTTTTTTGATGGCATGCCTAGTTTTTCTTTTTTTTTTTTTTTTTCTCTCAAGAAAATGTGATTAACCCTTCAAAAACACTTCTGTATTCTCAGGTAAAACAATATCTACTAGCAGGAACCTCAATTAGGGTAGTTGTTAGAACTTTGACCTGCCATAGTATGTAGAAATCAGCTAAAGTGTGTAAAATGCGACATCTTGGCATTGGAAATTGTTTCCCATCATGTGTAATTCCTGGATGGGGAATCTTAAAAGACTGCTTCTGTCACACACGAAGTCTCTCAAGAATCTAAAGGAAATAGAATCTTTGGACTATTACTATTCTCCTTTCCTGATTTGCTGAGAGTAAGAAAATGAAAACCAAGAACTGCTGAAGTTTATTAATAGTTACATTTAGTCATTCCATAACATATACATCCTGGAAAACCTCTTGTACATAATAAGTTCATATAATTATCTGTTACTTAAAATGATAAAATAATTTTAAAAATGAAAGTGCAAAAATATTTTGCTTCAGCTGGCTGTGGTGGCACATGTATTTATGCATTCATTTTATGGTAAGAATATTTTGCATGAAATTTGACCTCCAACCAAATAGTTAAATATACAAAGAGCATTTTTTAACTACGGACACAATGACTTATTACGAATTGGGAGTTTATCTTGCACAACTGAAGCTTCATATCAAAAGAATGCATGGTTATTGATCATGCCTTATGAAATTTTTGTGATATATTTAAATGTTGCTTGGAATTAACACATTAGGATTATCTTCTTATTTATTACTTATTTATTTGTCTTTTTGAGAGAGGGTCTCCCTTTTTCCCAGCTGGCTTAGAGTTTGCTATGCAGACCAGGCTGGCCTTGAACTCACAGAGATCCACCAGACTCTGCCTCCTGAGTGCTATTTATTTATTTATTTTTAATTTTTTTTAATTTTTATTTATTTTTTATGTGTATGAATGTATTGTCTGCATGTAGATCTGTGCACCCGTGTCTTGCAATGCCTTGGAGGTCAGAAGAGGGCATCAGATTCCTCTGGGACTGGAGTCAAAGACGGTTCTCAGCCGCCATGTGCGTGCTGGGGATCAAACCCGGGTCCTCTGCAAGGCAGTCAGCGCTCTTAACTGCTAGGCAATCTCTCCAGCCCCTGTTTATTTATTTTTGATATGTATGTGTGTATTAGCTGCATTTGTGTAAGTGGACCTGTGTCATGCAATGCCAGCATAGAACAGAAGAGGGCATTGTTTCCTCCGGAAGTGAAGTTATGGAAAGTCGTTAGTCGTCATGTGGGTTCTGGGATTCAAACCCAGATCTTCTATAAGAGCACCCAGTGCCCTTTACTGCTGAGCCATCTCTCCAGCCCCAGGATCATCTTTTTATTACCCATTTGATGTAAAACATTCAAATGTTGTTAGTGCAGGTTAAGTTTGGGCTTTGGCAAATAATTTTGGTTCATGTTCTCCGGAGTTCCAAGTTGAAAATTTTGAAGCAAAACATTTTTTGGTCTTTTTGAGACTGGGTCTCCTTGTAGACAAAGCTGGCCTAGAACTCATAGGGATCTGCCTGCCTCTGCCCTGAGTGCTGGCAGTAAAGGCTTGTGCCACCACAGCCAGCTAAAGCAAAACATTTTTGCAATTTCATTTTTAAAATTATTTCATCATTTTAAGTAAGATAATTATATGAATTTATTATATACAAGAGGCTTTCCAGGATATATATGTTATTGAATGTAGTTAATGACATTATTGATTAATTGAAATTACTGTCACTGTTTTTTTTATGAGACTAAAACATTCCCTCTCAGTACTTTCAAAATGCAGTATGTACTTACTAACTATGGAAACCATTTTGAACATATTCTTACTGTCTAGCTTGCATTTTGCAGCCTTTCAAAATAACAACTTAATCCCAGCCCCATACCACCAAATGCCCTAGCTCATAATTGCCATTTTAGTCTCAAGTTTTCTGAGATCAACTGTTTTAGATTGCACTGTTGACTGAGATCACACATTTGGTCTCCTAGTGTTTGATTATCTTATTTAACAAATGTCCTTCACCTTCAGAGCTCTTGCAGAACTGACTTCCTTTTGTTCCTTCCTCCCTCTCTCCTTGTCTTCTTTCCTACTTATATTTCTGTCTTATTTGATTTCTTTTCTTTTTGGCTGAATATCATTATGAATACATAGATATATAATATTTTATTATTAATTTATGGTATTCATTATATAAAGAAAGATTTGTATCCTTTTTATTATTCATAAATGAGAAATGGTTATTCAGGTCCATCAGTCTTTTTTTCTTTTTTTTTTTTTGTTTTTTTGAGACAAGGTCTACCTGTAGCCCCAGCTGGCCTGGAATTCACTCAGTAAACCAGGCTGGCCTTGAACTCATAGAGATCCACCTTCCTCTGCCTCCTGAGTGCTGGGATTAAAAGCGTGAGCCACCACACCCAGCTCCATCAGTCTTTTAAAATAAAGCTATTTGCTTGTTTTCTATGGAGATGTTGAGTGGCTTATATACACATATGCATACATAGAAATTTAACTTCTTATTACTTAGATAATTTGCAAGTATTTCTTATCATTCTGCATGTTGTCTGTTCTTTCTATTCAGTTTTTCCATGTTCAGTTCCCCAGAGTCACCTGGTAGAAGGAGAGAACCTACACCCACAAGTTGTACTGTGACCTACATGCATGCAAGTAGGAAAAGAAAAGCCAAAGTCACTTTATTTACAAATGCTATAATTATACACAGGAGAGTATCTAACCTCTCAGCAGGAAAACTTCTAGAGCTGATAAACCTTTTCAATGAAGTGACAGGTTATAAAATTCATATACCAAAACCAATAGCCTTCCTATGTTCCAAAGTGGAAGAAATTAAAGAAATATTCCATTTCACAATAGCTGGAAAAATATCCTGGAATAAATCTAACAATGGAAGTGGAAGGCCTATATAATGAGAACTTTAAAACAATGAACAAAATAACTTAAGTAGACATTAGAAAATAGAAAAACCTCCAATTTTCACTGATCGGTAGGATTAAAAATCACAAAATGGCCATCTCATCAAAAACACTGTACACATTCAAGGTAATCTTGAATATGTACACATTCAAGGTAATCTTGAATGTGTCCAGCAAAATTCCAGTGCAACTCTGCAAAGTAATTGAAATATAACCTTAAAATACACATAGAAGTAAAAAGAAAATAACAGATGGTGAAAATCACCCTGCACAATTAAAAGACTACTGGCAATACCACTATTTCTGCCTTCAAATTGTACTCTAAGCAGTAGTGATCAAGGCAACATAATACTGGCATGAAAACAGACATTGATCACTGGGCTAGAACTGACTAGATGTAAACTCACACATCTACATCCACCCAGTTTTCACAAAGAGTTCAAAGATGCACACTGGTGAAAAGACAGTGTCTTTGCAAATGCTGGTGGTCAAGCTGGATAGGAGCATGTAGGAAAATGAAGCAAGATCCTTATCTCTGACCCAACACAAAACTCCATCCCAAATGTTCTTCAATGTTAGACCCAATACTCTGTAGGTTCTAGAGGAAAGGGTAGATAATATAGCCTCAATTAGGGACAAAGTTCAACAATCTAGAAATGTGATCTCATGAAATCAGAAAGATTCTATCCTAAAAAGAAACTTAATCCAGTGAAAACATAATTTACACAATAGGAGAAAATCTTTTCCAGCTTTAAATCTGACAGATACAGAGTGCAGCATAGGAAAAGGACTAAAAGGTTTACATATCAATAAAGCAAGCTTTATTGATTAAATAGTGAGCTATGGAACTAACCAGAGTGTTCTTAGAGGACAAACAAATGGCTTATTTTTTAATGTTCAGCATTCTTATTCACTAAAGAAATTAAAACCACTTTGCAATTTCACTTTACCCCAATCTTAATGGCTAATATTGAGAAAACGAATGACAATAAACATTGGCAAGGTCAAGGATGGAAGAATCCTTATTCCCTGTGGTTGGAAGTTCAAACTGGTGGTGTCAATATGAAATCAGTGTGAAAATTTCTCAAAAAAAATATAGAAACAGATGCTCCACCTAACCCATCTCTACTACTCCTAGCCATAAGCCCACAGAAATCTGTAGCCTGCTACAGAGATCCTTGCTCATCCTTGCTCACTGTTGCTTTTTTCTGTGGAATTCCTGCTATTTGCAAGGATGTTCCTTGCCCCCTGGAAACCAAGATCCCATGGGTTCAGAAGTGATGAGATTCTCCCTTGGGGTAGTTTCTCTTTTGTAAACAGTTTATTTCTCTAAGTTTACAGGTTTAAATAGGGGAAAAGTTGGCAACTGTTAGCAAGCCCTTGCAGGTGCAACATTCCAAGAGGTTTTAAAAACGAGACAAGTGACCTTATTACTGAGAAGTAGAGAGAAGCTTTACACAAAGGGCCTGTGTAAATATTGATAATATTTGAAGGACACTGACCAATATATCCCTTCTTAGAACAAGGGTTCTAGGGTCTAGTTGACCAGCTGTGTCCCTTATCATCCAGGGAGTTTGCTGCCTAGCAGGGCTCTTTTAGAGACTGTTTTCAGCCCCTCCACTCACAGCTGCCTTCCAAGGCCCCTCTTTGGCGGACTCAATTCATCCTAGTAAGTGACACTATTCACACATTAGGAAGTAGAATCAGACTAGATATCCATCAACGGATGAATGGAAATTAAATGTGTATTCCAAAACACAACTGTATTTTGTTCATCTGTAAGGAAAATGAATTTTTCAAGTAAATGGATGGAACTGGGAAAAAAAATATGCTGAATGAAGTCACGACAAAGGCACTTTTTTCTCGTATTTGGATCTTAGCTTCAAATTTTTGGATTTCTGTATCTATTTTGGAGTATCCATAGACGCTAGAAAACTCAAAAGAGGTTATTCATTGGGGGAGGGGGTAATGGAAATCTTAAGGAAGAAGAGACACTATATCACAGGTGGTATGCAGTGGGCAAGGAGAACAATGGGGGAAAGGTTCAATTGGGAAGCAGATCGGAAAGGAGGCCGGAGCAGGGATTGAGGGGAGGTATAAGCTGCACTTAAGATGTTTGAAAAAAGCCATGTGGAAGCTTACTATTTTGTAAGCTTATCAAAAATATAATTTTAAAAAACATTGCATGGAGGTGTCCTATATTGGGATAATATTCCTCACAGAAGCCATAGCTTATTAAAAATCTCAGTGTCAGCTGTGGGATACTTCCCTATGAGTTATTGTTGGGAGAGTTCCCAGAGACACTTAAAACAATAGACTCTATTGCAATTGCTTTTGGTTGTCCACAAGGATTTGTTCACAAGTCCTTTTGCTAAAGAAACCACACATGTTGAGTAGACTGCATGGAGAAACCTAGGTGGAACTAATAACCTAGAAGCTTTCTCTATTATGGCTAGTTTTCATAGTGTCAGAAAGTGCATATGCAACCTGTTGGAGGAGAAAAGACATCAAAATCTTTTTCCAGGAATGAACCCTGCAAATTATAACAGTGACATGGTGAGATGTGATTTTTGATGCAGCAGTGGAACACATGTTATGGGGTAAGCACCTTCTTTCTTATTGGGAGTTATGGCCACTGTGCAGGAAGGAAATCATGCCTAGTACTGTAAACCTGGCCAGGAATACATGGCTAGGAAGCCCATAGGCCCCTGTGAAAAGCTAATCTTATAATCTTACTAAACAGACATAATATCAGTCTACCTTTTAAATATTTATATTTTTCCAATAGACTAATGCTATGCAAACCTCAGCTCTCATTAGAAAAGTTTCTATTTATTTATTTATTTATTTATTTATTTATTTATTTACAGTGATTGGTGACTTGGACAGGGTCTCACAACTAGTAATATGCAGAGAATAAGTGACTGTGAAGTGCTAGAAGGTAAATGTGACATCCATATTACAGCCACCACCACCACCACTCCTACAAAAGGCTAAGTAAGGGAGCATTGAGAAAGAGGGAACAGAAATTTGGAAGAGCCAGAAGTTATGAAGACTGTTGCAAAATACTGTCATCTAGATATGACAATCATGAACTCACTCCAGTGGTAGTTCCCTCAGAATTCCTGCATATGATTGGACCTGTCAACATTTCATCATAGAAAGAGGAAGGGGTTATTGAAGCCCCACCCCTTCATGAGAGACTATTGACAGTTAACAGTAACTGGAGGAGTGGTGTCACTTTCTTCCATCCTGTAATCACTGATAACTTGCCCATGTTCCAAAAAATAACCTCCCACCCATGATCAGCCCAGTAATCCTATTTAAACCCTATTTATTACACAGAGAAAATAAATGGAATAAGAAGGGAGAATTTTAGAGAAGAAAGTTTTCAGTGAGAGAAAGAGTGGGGCTGAAAGAGGAAAATAGGGGGTGAAAATAACTTACTTCAATATCTACATGTATGAGACTATCGAAGAATATAAATTAATAGATCATTTTAAATATCATAGGAAAACTCAAAGGAAGAGAAAAAGGGAGCAAAAGATGTGTAAATGCTCTTTTACAGTAAGAGAATGATGGGACTAAAGAAGTAGATTTTAGAAAACCATGCATTATGGAAGATATGTTGCAAGTATAAAGCAGAAACTGAACTGAATCAGTGGAAAAAAATGGCATTTTGTAAAAAGAATTTGGTCTCTCTCTGTTGCAGGAGGAATAAAATATGTTATAGAAAAAGACCAGAATTAGAAAGTGATTTAAAAGAAAAGTTCCAAGACTTAAAAAATACGAAGAACTAAACAAAATGGGCCCACTTTGTAATATGTTCTTTGGTGATTTGGGGTAATATAAAATTTATTCATCTGGGGCTGGAAATATGGCCTAGCAGTTAAGAGCGCCGACTGCTCTTGCAGAGGACCCGGGTTCAATCCCCAGAACCCACATGGCGGCTGAGAACCATCTGTAACTTCAGTTCCAGGGGAATCCAATGCCCTCTTCTGACCTCCGCGGCATTGCACAACACGGGTGCACCACCTACATACAGACAGTACACTCATACACATAAAAATATAAATAAAATTTTAAAATATTAAAAAAAATATTCATTTTATTTGTTTGCTCCCTGCTTAATTTCATCAGTTTTTTTTTCAATTGTGCTTTAATAAAGGTAATACATACTTGTTAAAATATAGAATTTCAGGTTAACTAACACCTAAGATGAAATTTCTTTTGAAATTGTCAGGTGCTTAGATAGAGGGGGAACTGAGCATCACTGATGAATTGCTTTGAAGTGCCCACAGATCATCTGGTTAAGAATCTTATATACAGTTGAGAGAACAATGTGGAATGTACAGAAGTGATAAGGACATTGTATTTACTGAACCTATGAGAATAATGAACCTTTAAAATATCTTCACAGAAATGAGGGTTACTTATAAAGAAATGTCACTTGAAGAAGTCCGCAAGGTAAGAAAGGCAGCATCTCCTGATGCTCTCTTCTGACACTGTCTCAAAGGAGGAAGCAGGTCCTGTATTAGCATATGGTCCATAGAAATTGCTACAATTCTCTTTTGTTTCTAAGAAGAAACAGAAATTAAAGAAACTTTATTAAAAACCCTCTTCATTAAGAGATTATGGTACCACTTACTTGGCCCTGTATATGTTTAAATTTATTATATATATATATATATATATATATATATATATCACAAATCAAAGCCTGAATATGTAATTTAAGTAATAATAACTTTTTAAAATCTTGCATGTTTACAAAAACTTAAGAATTATAGACATCGATAAGAAGATAACTAGAAAGAGCTTTGTGGGAATAGCATGGAGACCAGAGTAGTCTGGCATAAATTTGGCTTTGCCAGGCAGGAAGAATGGTAAAGTGTGGTAATTAACTTCACCTGGGTAATCAGTGGTGAGAATCTTAAAAATACAATTTCAAATGTGAATATACAGGCTTTTATTCCTGCCTGCCTCGTTCAGGCTTCTATCCATGAGAACATAGCGAACTGAAGTTATAACAATTTGTTAAAATATTTCAAAGGAAGAAGGACTTTCATTCAGCCTGCCAAAAGCTGTGGAATAAACAAATAGGTCAAAGAGAAGATAAAATGTGGTCCTTAATTTGACTAGTGTTTCAGATGCAAAGCGCTATTGCTCATGCATTATATGCTCATAAAACGTAGTTAGGCATTCATATGCACAGACTTTGGAGCAATTAAAATCCTAATTCATGTACTTTCTTCAATATATACAGGCTATATAACATTTCCTGTGATAATTAACCTTGCAAGGGTAAGTAAACAATAATGTAACTAAAGACAGATACGTATTTGGAAACCAGAAATTTAATTCATGAAGTACAGTATATAGAAAGCTTGAAACAAATGTTGTTTCATCTCAATCTAAAATTTGTTTTGGAAATAGGGGATTGATTGACATAATTGGAAATTTTTACTGCCAATACAGTTGTTTACATTTTACATACATGATCATTGCTGAATATATAGAACTATGCCATCTCTAACACAAACCGCATTTGGGACAGCTTCATTACTGCAGAAATTCCCGTGGGTCCCTTTATAGCCAAGTATTTCCCATACAGTGCATTACAAGTCAATTGCTGGGCTGGAGAGATGGCCTAGCGGTTAAGAGCGCCAACTGCTCTTACAGAAGACCCGGGTTCGATCCCCAGCATCCACATGGCTGACAAGAACCGTCTGAAACTCCATTTCCAGGAGAGCTCCAGTTCCAGGGGAATCTGACACCCTCTTCTGACCTCCGCGGCATTGCATGACATGGGTGCACAAACTTGCATGCAGACAGTACATTAATACACATACAGAAATAAATAAAATTTAAAAAAAATTTTAAAAAACAGGTCAATTGCTAATCTACTTTCTGTCTTGATATACAGTTTGTTTGACAAACATTTTATAATATTGGCATGATAAATTATATAGGAGTTTTGTATGACTTCCCCTACTTAAGCATATGTTAGAGATTCGTTGGTTTCAAACATGCATATTGTATTGGTGAAAGGTTTTCTAAAGTAAAAATCTAGTACATTTTGTTTTTCTATTCAGCAGGTGGATATTTGGGTTGTTTCTGGTTTGGAGCTGTAATGAAGACTATTGTTATGCATTTACATGCAATAGTTTTGCTCTGGATTAATTTTGGGGTAGATAGCTAGAGCTGGTATTGATAAGATATAGTGAATTTATTATTACTTTTACTTTATTTTTATTATTTTTGCATTTTCATACAATATGTCTTGGTCACATACAGAGACCCTTCCTTACTTACACTCCCTTATCACTCCACAGGTTTCAAGCATTCTTTCATGTCTGCTAAGGCTTGTTGCAATGTTTGTTCCCAACGCGCCTGCATATTTTCTCTTAACTCTCACAGCACAGGAGGTCTCTAGTTGCCTTAAATTTCAGTAGCACTTGGTCTAGCCTCCCTTTTTATTATATCCACTCTTGTGAGCAAGAAGTGTTATTTCATGTTGGTTTGTACTTCTAAATAATTAATGAAGTTATGTATTATGTCACATGTATATTGCCCACTGAGATGCTTCCTGTGAAGAAAGGTTAATGCAGATAAGGACTGAACATGTACCTTCCAACATTCATATGTTGAAATCATAACCCCTAAATTATGGGATTAGTTCAGGAAGTATGGTTGCCCTTTGGAAAAAATAATAGCATGAAGGCAAGGGTTAAGATAATTATTTCATAAATGTAATGTGTGTCCTTGTAGATGAGACTCGAGAAAGCTCCTTTGGCAGTGTTTTGTAGACAGCATTCTTGACGTTCAGTTAAAGCACTTTATCATGAAGCACTTTATTTTTTGGTATCATGTAATTTCTCAGTTTCATCTCTGAAATGTGTCTTGGTAGCATAGAAACTTTTTTCTTTAATCCTATGACACTGCTGAATTAATTTATCTAGATTTGCAATGCATATATATTTGTGTCCGTGTTTATTAATGTATTATTTCAGATTTTCCTTAGAGAAAATCATGTCAGAAATTAAAAGATTCTTCCTGCCCAATTTGATTACTTCTTTCCGCTTTCCCTCATTGCATTAGAATTATCGTGTTTAGTAGTAACAAGGACAGATCCTGTTAACTCATCCTGGATTTAGAGGAAAATTGTTTAATCTTTACCATGTTTATAACTGTGATATTTGTATACTTTATATCTGATGATCCTTGTCTCTTTGTGTTCACTTTTTAAATAATGTGCATCATACCCTTTAAATAAGCTTATTTTAGTTTTTATGTAATTATTCTAAGGGTTAAACGATGTTCCATTGATATTCCATAAATTGTCAGGAGATGTGTGAAATCATGAGGAAAAAGAATGAGTTTTAACTATGCTAATGTCATACAGATATGGTCATTCATTCATCAAACTACTGTTAAATCTCATCCATTCATTGCATTTTGATAAGTGGAATAAACTAGTTTTCCTGTGAATGCACCTCTGTAAGGGCATGAAATTAAAGCCAAAAGATGAACAATTTCATGGAAGCTTGGCATTTGATGTAAATATAGTGATGTCTCTCTCCTGTTCTTAGAGGGAAACTATCTGTCTTCATCCACAAATATATTACAGAGAATAGAAATTGCTTTCATATATCTATAGAGATCAGCCAGGTCTCAGAGCTGAAGGAGAGTCCCTTGAGCACTCTTTAGAATGTACATCCATTGAATCCCCTGGCAGTTATACTGAGTGTATAGTTAACCAAATGCCTGTGTTTTCATTGATAAATAAAAAGCATAAAAATTTTACACATTACTGGAGTGCTACATAGTTTTAATATGTATAGACAATCTCTAATGAAAAATCAGGCTCAACATAAATATTTTCTCAAACACCAAATTATCTTTTAAGACATTTCTGAATACCAGGCACTGAGATTTTAGCTATGGTTATATGTTTTGGCAGTAGAATTTTTATTCTGTATTTGATATGAAAAAGGTTTCCATCATACAAGATTCTTTGTGGGACTGTACATAGAGTTTATATTAGCTCATGTCCTTCACATGTGTGTAGCTAAGGTCTCTTGTAACAGATGAGCAGGCAGTAGGAATATAGCAGATATAACATAGAATCTGTAAATCAAACAGAATCTATTGATCTGTTCAGAAATGTGAGTTCAAGAATTGTTAATCATATTTTTAATTTCAGGTAATTGTGAATATATCATTGTAAAAATATAATGTTTTATTTTTTAATTTTATTTATTTATTTTTTTATGTGTATGAATGTACTGCATGCATGTATGTTTGTGCACCCGTGTCGTGCAATGCTGCAGAGGTCAGAAGAGGGTGTCAGATTCCCCTGGAACTGGAGTTAAAGACGGTTCTTAGCCGTCATGTGGGTGCTGGGGATCAAACCTGGGTCCTTTGCAAGAGCAGTCGGTGCTCTTAACTGCTAGGCCATCTCTCCAGCCCCAAAATATAGTTTTATAAAAGTGGACTTGGTTTATATCCTTTACATACTATATGACAAATTCCACATATATATGAATGTACACATGTTTTTGTGTGTGTATTTATGAATAGGTGGGTGCACATATGTAGGGAGGTCCTCTGTGTGTGTATGTGTAAAGGCCAGAGGTCAATATTGCACATTTTTCTCAAGAGAAAGCCAAAGTGACTTTCTTACTGAATTTTTATGATTTCATGCCATATAATTTGATGATATCTTGATCCCCTCCACTATTCACACATCCCTCCACTGCCCTTCCCAATTTAATGTACTTTCCTATATAATACAGCCTATACTTATTTTTGTCTCTGGAACTATGTAATAGTCTCCATCTGTTGTGAAAAAGAAGTTTCTTCGATGAGGAATAAAAGGCACAGTTGTCCTTAAATAGGAGAATACATATTTAAATTAAAGGAAAAATTACACTGGTCTAAGGATGTGAGAGATGTATGTTTTTCTCTGGAATCTATGACTCTCCAGTCATGTGTATTTGGCTGTATTTATAGTACCATACATGAGTTTTCTCACATTTAGCAGGCCTGATTAGATAGCTGTTGTTTACCTCTAAGAAAAAAATAGTGCCACATTGCCCACACACTGTTCCACTGTTCCCCTTCCTACCTTGAGCATAGGCCCACTTTTTCTTTTACTGCCTAAGATAACTGGACTTGGGGGCTGGAGAGATGGCCTAGTGGTTAAGAGCGCCGACTGCTCTTACAGAAGGCCGGGCACCCCAGATCTATGTACTACTGTGGGGCCTGATATTCCATGATGGCTGAGCTTTCAGTGGTTATCAGGCTTCACCTTGATAACACAGATGGCCATAAGAAACTACAGCCAGCTCCCACTCGCCTGGTGGACATTAGAAGCCTGCAGCCCATCCCCCCAGGGAGTGTAACTTGAGATGCAGCATTCCTAAGTCTGTGGCTTCTGAGGCACACACACATACTTAGTCTCAGGAACCAAATGGTGCATCCGCCATAAAAGCTTAATCTCAGGAAACAAGTGGCACAAAATTTGGCCATTGTACAAAGTGCACATAGACTTCCTTTTCGTCCCACCCACATCCTAGCTAAGAGCCCACCAGATCTACTATATAAGACCCTAAAACTCCTGCAATAAATTAGGTCTTTGGCCATCTGATGCTGGACTCCCAGATCTCTCTTTGATCTGTTGGGTTTACTTGCCACTGCCAAAATCCTCTCTACTCCCTCCCTGTTCTCACCTGCAGCTTGAAACATGCAAAGGCCAGAAGTGTTCCCTTATCACTAAGGGCTTTGGGGCTGATGATCAGTCAGGGCAGGAACCCCACAGCACGGAGAAAGCCCACAGTTGGCGCCTAACACGTGGGGCTTGAGAAGACTGGACCTTCAGAAGACGCACAGGAAGAAGGTGAACCCTTTACTTTCCTTGGCGGGATCAGGGACATCCAGTGGTTATGCTTTTGGTCCTCCCACACTTGAGGAGTAACAGAATTTTCTAATCTTCTAATTATGGTTTATGCTGTTGTGAGGGACCATCTAAGGCAAAGGGGCATCTGAGGCTCTCTGATGGAAGCTACTCTTCAGTGTCAGCTGACGGCCCCTTTGTCCTCTGGTGGGACCCTGACAGACTGCTGGAGTGTTGGCAAAAACCCTCTATCTTAATTTCTCTTTACTATCAAGCAAATCGGTAATTCATCAGCCAGTAATAGCCCCCAGGGCAGTCTCTGGTTTCTCAAATTTGAGTGTAGGCTTGCGCAGGTGCCTCACATAGAATCCCTCATTGGCTTCACCTTTGGGAACGTTCCCTTGGGACATAAGTGTTTGTTTCTTTTTGTATCATGGCAAATACCCACACACATCAGAGGGACCCACAGGTTAGGGGACCAAGAATATTTCTTAAAAATAAAGGGTTTAAAATCTCCCAATGTGGGGCTGGAGAGATGGCCTAGCGGGTGAGAGCGCCGACTGCTCTTGCAGAAGACCCGGGTTCGATCCCTGGCACCCACATGGTGGCCGAGAGCCATCTGAGACTCTGGTTCCAGGGGAGCTCCAGTTCCAGGGGAATCTGACACCCTCTTCTGACCTCTGCGGCATTGCACAGCATGGGTGCACAGGCTACCATGCAGACAGTACATTCATACACATACAGAAAGAAATGAAATTAATTAATAAAAAAAGAAAATCTCCCAATGGGAAGCCGCCTTTTTGGGGGGTGAGGTCCTTGCAGCGGCCCTGTGGATGTTCTCTGGGGATTTCTATGACCCAGACTTTTAGACCAGGATTGCACTCCTGGTCCGGCTTCCGTGTAACAAGCTTTCAAATTGGGGCTTGTGGTTGCTGACCAGTAGGGCTCCAGACCTCAGGAAAAAGAATGAAAGTATCTAATTTGCACTAACTTGGCCCTCTACACGAACTCCTCAGTAGCTGGACTAGAGCCTTCCAGTCCCTCCGATATTAAATCAAAAGAGAAATCCTGAAACCTAGACCAAGCCATTTTTCATACCCAATAAAAAACAACCAAGGCACATCAAGACTGCAATTCAACAAAGGAAGGCTTGAGTTTCTTACTTGAATCACAACAAAAGAAATCTACAAGCCAAAATCAAAATGAGAAAATAATAATATGAAAAACGTGAATGTTCCCGCCAAACATCACCAGTCCTATAGAGGAGTTTGATAATTAGAACCCCCAGAGGCAACTGAAGACAGAATTTAAAAGAACAAACAAGTTCCGAGAATTCAACAAATTTAAAGAATGCACACACACACACACACACACACACACACACACACACACACACACAAATCAAAGAACTAAAAGAAAATAGGGATGAAATTCTGACTGAATTTACAAAAGCTATAAAACGTTGAAGAAAGCAGGCTGAAAAGAAGAAGGAAGTGGAAGATTCAAAAAAGCAGATGTGAAACTACAGAAGAAAGCCTCACCAATAGAATGAATGGAATGGAAACTAAATACCATGACTGAATGATAAAGTTGAGGAACTGGACCATGAAAGAAAAGATTAAGAATGGAATATGCAGGAAATGTGGAACATCCTGAAAAGACAAAATTTACATATCATAGACACAGAAGAAGAAAGAGAAGGATCTCAGGATAATGGTATTGACCAGGACTGTTGAAGAAAATTTCTCAAAAGAAAGGAAAGACATGCCCATACAAATACAAGAGTCATATAGAACACCAAATATATATGACCATAAATGAAACTCCTTGAGGCGTAATCTAGTAAAAATAGTAAATGTACAGAACAAAGGAATACTGAAAGCTGTAAAAGAAAAACAAGTCACATATAAAGGTACAGCTGACTTTTCAGTGCAAACTATAAAAGCCAGAAAAGCCTGGATGCAGTATTACTGGTTCTTAATAAGCATAGGTACCAGTGCAGAACACTTTACCCTGCAAAAAAATCTGTCATACTTGAGAGGAAAAGAGACATCTTTTGTGACATAATTCATGTCCAAAAANTTTTTTTTTTAAATGCCTTACTTTTTAAAAATTTTATGAAAAGGGCTCCATGAAGTTCTTCTGAAAATTCCCCTTTACAAAAATCTAGTGCACAGTGCACTATACAGGTGTACAATACATATTTATGCTATTGAAGAGATGAAATGTGTAATAAATACATGAACTAGGTCTATTAAGAAAACTTTGGAGGGGTTGGTGAGATGCTTCAATGGTTAAGAGCCCTGGTTCCTCTTACAAAGGACCTGGGTTCAATTCCCAGCATCCACATATAAAAGTTAACAACTCTCTGTAACTTCAGTTCCAGGGGGAATCTAATGCCCTCTTCTGACCCCTGAGGGTACTGCACATATGCACACAATACACTCGTACAACATAAAATAAATATACTAAATAAAAAGAAAACTATTGAGCCATTATGAGTCTCATTCTTTAATCTTCTATCGTCTAATTGACTTGGATTTACATAGAATAAAAATGATTGCTGAGAAGTATGAGAAGAGAGTGTCTTGCTACCAAAATCATGGAAAACTAATTTTGTTTACTTAAGAATGTGATCTGTCTTAAAATTTTAGTACTTTGCTTACTCTTGTAGAAACAAAAATGCAAAGACTCTCAAACAGTGGATTAATTTTTTTATTATTGCACAATGTTCATATTACTGAATCAGAATTCAATAGAAAATTTCCCCAAAACAAATTTACTTAAATCTGCTTTGCAAATTAAGCAAAAATAAAAGCAAAATGATATGAAAATTCAAACAAATATATTGTTTGACAATGACTTCCTAACTATTCGTCTCATTTTCCCTTAAATTTATCTTGCCTATGCTGTTTCTCCACCACTTCTACCAGGTCTACATAGTTTATCTGTATTACAACTGTGTCTCTCTCAATTATGAGATCTCTAGGCTTTCATGTGTCTGTGGTCAACATCTGCCTTATTTAAATCTGGCTCTGTTATTTTCTTTAGCCAAAGCAGTGTTCTGAGCATCCATATAATTAAAATTAAGCCTTCAAACAGAGGCATGCAAAGTGGAGAGAGGGATTTGTTGGATTTTGTTTTTAAAAAGTCGTAGAGAACTTGAGAATCTCAAGAATACAAATAATAAAATCCCTTGGGGGGGGCATCTTTTGACCCTGAATGTGAATTAGTCTCTTACTATTTCCACATGATCAACTAAGAGAAAAAAAACAAAACACCAATTTAAAACTAATGTAAAATAATCAATGGAAACCCACAGGAATATGGAAAATCCTCCAATAATGGACACTATGTTTTATGGAGACCTAAGGGTATAATTGGTAATGTTTAAAAAATATGGCTACAGTTAATAAATTGTCTTTTTTAAATTATAAAAATAGTCAAATTAAGCTGTGATGAGCTTACATTCATACTATCTTCAAACCAGTTTGTCTTCAGTTGCAATCAGAGAACACTGATGTACAAGCATTTACATTCAGCAGGTTCTGTCATGACTATACTGAACCTCTGTTGATGGCTCTCCTGAAAGCCTGTCTACACAGTTTTCTATACTTCAAAACTGAAGTAGCTTCTTCAACTATTTTTCACTTAAAATAAATTTCCTCATTTCTCATAGAAAATTATTTTCCAATAGCAATTTTATTTTTTCAAATAACTTTAGAATTTTATAGGAAAAAAATGAAAGAAAACTTTCAATACATCTCAGCCTTATTTTTTTTTTGGTTCATTCCCTATCAAACTTCTATTAAACTGGAAAAAAATTATTTAACATCTTGGGACATTATAGATTTAAATAATATAGTATATCTGATATTTGAAAATCGAGATTAATTCAGTGCTTTATAATCTAGTGAAGTAAGCATTTTAAACTCTTGAATTACCACTTGCTTATTAATGAGAAAAACATCAAAAATCCAGTATTTATTTTATCTTTCTATAATCTCTCATCTCTATCCCAATGACAAGTACTTTTCAGCTACATCTTTTCCTTCTACATACAAGTTTATAACTGGAATTTTAGCTCTTATTTTTGTAAGAACTGTATTAACTATTAGAGTTGCATTTTGTCTAAAAGTTTATACTAGGATAAATACTAATGTTTCAAAAACCGAGACTATTTTCTTTCATTTGCATTTTCCCTTTATGAAAACAGAACAATGAGCACTCTAATCACGGTGTATTTACACTTTCACACATTGCATTTAATTATATCTCTCTGGTTAAACAAAAAGAGACAATTGAAGGTAGTTAGAAGCATTTTTCATAATGGGTTTCTAATAGAGAATGTGCTAAGCCTCTCTAAGTGGTGAGCGTTAATATTTTTTTCTGAATTACAATATTCCAAGTCTATTAATTCTGCCTGAAGAGAGAGTTCATAGAAGTGTTTTAATGGCAAAGTCAGCATTTTTACCAGAATGATAAATTTCCTTATCAAATAGTCACAGAAAGCTGTCCATTGACATGGCATTTTTTCACATGTATAAAGATGCATCCAAACTAAGGAGCAGAAACTTAATTAGACTTATCCATTTCCAAGTGTGAGAAAACCATAAGAAACCAAATGTGAGGTAACTAGACTTCCTGGCACGTCAGTGTAACTTGGTCAAGACTGCTGCAGTGATATTTTGTCCATCAAATTTATTTCATCTCTTCCTCATTCTAGCCAAACAAATAGTATTGTTAAAGTTTTAGTCATGACTTGGCCACCAGCACAGTTCAGTTTTACATTTAAAAAGCTGGTGATAATCAGCCAGGTATGGTTTTCTAATTGTCCACTAGACGTAACTTCTTACATTTGGCAAAAATCTTTTATTCAAAAATGAGGTATCCTTAGCAAATTAGAAATATAAAGAAGATAAGTATAACTTAAAATGATATAATATAAAAAACAGAATGATGGGCAAAGATGAAACCAAAGAGTATCAAAATATCCTCATGTCATTCATTATAAATATGACTTTTAAACTTACCAAGAACCTTAGGTACAGGCTTGATTAGACTTATCCATTTCTGAAGAATAGACCAAAACTCACATACACACATAGCTCTAAAGCATTAGTAGTTAAAGCATTCTCACAGAGCGCTGAGCTCTGGCTCATTGGCTATTATTTTGCCCAAGGATCATTGAAAAACAGGTCTCGTATGTGCAGAGCAGATTCTCCAACTCTCTTCCTAGATTCCTAATCATCTTTTCTTTTCTTCCATTGTATCTAAAGGATTTTAAGAGTCAAGCTTATTAAGGGATTCTCAAATTGTAGGTGATTACAGGCATATTTGTTCTTGCAGAATTTGGAGAAAACTTTGGTTTGAACATTCTTTTGCAATCAGAGTCAGCTGCAGATTAAAGAATTATTTTCGTGGTACATGAAAGTGCTGGAATGATAGTATACCACCAAGCCCCAACCAAATCCTCTGAAAAATCCCTTTATTTGACTCAGAGACCAAATGTTTCCTGTCATGAAGAATGGTACTTTTTCACAGACAGGATTAAAGATGGTGGATTTTTTGCCATAGTTTAGAGACAGTAATATGGAATGAATGTATCTTAAAAGGAACAAGACATTCATTTATTTTCAGGAACCATGTAGACCAAAACTTCATGAACTGACTCATAAGCTTCAACCAACATCAGGTACATAAATTTTGTAATCAGGTGCTCAAAGAAAATGTAAAAATGCCTGCCTAAATGCTAGTAGATTCAAGAACTGTTGTCAGTGGTATAAGAAAGGAGGCAAGAGGCTCTTATAGCCACAAGGCTGTGCAACTGTGTCACATGACATAAATCAGGTTTATGAAATCCTTTATATTCAATAGTTTTGATGGCTTCCATCAGATCCTCAAAGGGTGGTGGGAATGGCCAGGAGAACCTCTGAGTTATCAGCCTTCTCGTTATATCTCAAGAACACAGGAAGTTCGAATCATAGCTTTTACTACTGCCCAGATGTCCTTTCCAACTCCCAGCTTTAGCCTATTAGAGTTTGATGTTTTTGTTTCAATTCCCTATTGTCTGAGAGTTTCATACATTTGTGTAATTAATTTTAATCCGTTTAGCTACCTATTCCTCTCTCTCACCTCCCACTTGCTCCAACTGAAACCATGCTACTTCTGTGTTTTAGCATGAGCTTAACTGGGATTTCTTGCCCACACTGGAATAGGAGGTAATTTACTGGAGCAAGGATCACTGATTAAAGTCTATACCATTAAAGAAAAAGGTACTTCCCCTAATGCAAGCATCTCAGAGAGGGCAGTCCCTCATGCTTTCCTGCCCATCCGTTATGGAATGTCTAGACAGGACAGGCATGCTCAGATCTTGTCAGATAAACAGACCTTCAGTTCACAGTGCCACAGCTGAATCATGTCCAGGTGTCTTTTGTTTATTTGAGATATAAAGTGTATGGTTTTCCAGAGGCTAAGTACAAAAATGTAAGTAGAGTGCTTTCTTACAGCAATAGGACCTGGAATTACATCCAATCTTTCACTCTTGATAATATAATCCACTTTAGAACCACTTGAGGCATTGATATATAATGTACATAGGGACAGGAGGATGTTTTGTTTTAGTTTGTCTTATCTGAGTTGACCATTAATGCAGACCATTAATGCAGGCCTTTCTGGTGGACTGTGAAGGAAGACTATCATTGCAAGAGAACAGTACCCTGTTTAGAATGACACAAACAATAAAGAAGTTGAGAGGGGAATGGGATGGAAGAAACCAGTAAGGGGCAGGGTGGAGGGAAGGAATGAGCAGAGGATACGATAAAGATAGAATGTATATGCATATGAAAATTTCAAATAAAATACTATTAAAAAAGAAAAGAGAAAATGAAAACACCTAGATTAAACTATAAATACTTCCACATTTTCTAACTAGACAGGGGAAACGCAAATGCTTTCTAGCAACCAGAGCATTGCAACAAAATATTTTTGTTCTTTTACAGTACTGGATACTCAACTAAATGTTAAACTTAGCATCTATTTCAAGTTAGGCTATATATCATTTTAAAGCACATGGAAGAGTTTGTAGGGCTAATAAATCTTAATATCATTTCAGAGTTTCATATAAATTAGGTAAAATCCATGCAGAAATTTATGTGCAATGAAACTTGCTCATGGAGCAATTTGAAGTATTTTGCTTAAAAATCCTTTTTGTTCAGCAATTTATATACATATGAAAATGTCATACTGGGGGCTGGAGAGATGGCTCAGCGGTTTAGAGCACCAACTGCTCTTGACTGCTCTTGCAAAGGACCCAGGTTCGATTCCCAACACCCACATGGCGGCTAAGAACCATCTTTAACTCCAGTTCCAGGGGAATCTGACACCTTCTTCTGACCTCTGCAGCATTGCACGACATGGGTGCACCAACCTACATACAGACAGTTTATTCATACACAGAAAAAATAATAGAAAAGAAAATGTCGTACTGAAAACCATTATCTTTACACTTACTTAAAAAGTTAATAAAATGAAAAAAGTTAATAAAATGAGTTAAATATATTAGATTTTAAAAATATTATTATGCTCAGAAAACAAACATAATTTTTTAATTTAAGAAGTCTTAAATTCTTTATTGCATAACTAAAATTATTTCTAAGTAGTCTTCTGGTTCTGCCCCAAACCCTGTTATAAAGAGCACTTTAGAGTCTGAGCAGTCAGTGGAGGGATTAGTAATGACTTTCCAACCCCTTTGCCCCCTACTGCACTCCACAGAGTCTACATTTCTACTAGCAATGAAATAACAGCATATTCTAGACATTTGAGCCTTGCAAGCCTAGTGTATATTTTCACTTGCAGAAGACACTACTGGACTTCTAATTTGTAAAACTTGATGTTTTATCTAAAGCTCTATAGTGCAAATCTTTAATTTCCTTTCTCCTAAAGTGCACTTTAATGACGAATTTGAAAAGAAGGCATTAACCTAAATATTGTCTCAAGGGAATACAAGTCACAAGTGGAGCTGGGTGAAGATCACTTTGAGCAGGAGCTCAGAAGCTCTGTCTGAAGTCATCAAATTGTTTCCAGTACTCTGAAGAATCTATACAAATTTTTTGTTTTAATTGTATAATCATAAAAATGGTAGGCAAAAGACGAGATAAGAAAACACCTATCTCCGCCACAGAACTATTTGCCAAGTCATCTTGTAGGTCAAAGCTTAGGATGTTGTGATGCTGAAAGTTAATACTGACTTTTATAGTGAAACAAGGCAATTAAATGAGAAATGTGAAAATATCAAGATATGCCAAGTAACATCTAGTGTATAAATCTTTGTATGTATATACAGATATTACACATAAGATTAACAAATTTATGTACTTATGTTTTAGTGTAAATATGGTATGAATAATACATCCAGTTCTTAAACAATAAGTCACAAAACCATTTGAGGCTCAAATATGGGTTTCCAATCCTATGAATATGTACACCAGTCAAACTGCACACCTATAAACATAAATTGTTTATCAAAGCTTTTGAAGTCCACCAAGAGACTCCTAGGGAATTTTGGATAAGTCTCTCTCTTTTATAAGCCTGGTTATATTTGTTGTTTGGTACTATTAGTATTATATGATAATTAGGTGGAATATTTTAATATAATCCCATGAACTTGTGCATGAGGTCATTTCGCAATTCTAAAACTGCTAGAAAATATCATGACGTATATGAATATCTTTATATAGACAAAGACACAGACACACACACACACACGCACACATATATATGTGTGTGTGCGTGTGTATTTGATTACTGATCCAATCATATGGTTAGCTATAATAAGGATAATTACTTGATTAAACAACAAGAACATTTTTGTTTGATATTCATTAGTGATGCAGAGCTTGTTTTATTTGTACTCTCAAAGGGAGTGACTTAAAATAATGATTTCCTGTATTATTTAATGCTGTCAACTTTTTCAGTGCAATGGATATGATAACCCAAAGATAATATATGAGTATTGGTTTACTCTGCAGTTTTTAATTTATAACACTTAAGCATAGTGTTTACACATCTGTTGGCCACTTCAATTTCCTCTTTCTATATGTTTTCTCCCTGTTTTTATTGGAGTTTATGAATTAACTTATATATAAATCTTTGTATATTAGTGTTAATGTTTAGTCTGTTGAATATACTTAAAATATGTTTCAGTTTGTCTTTTAATTGGGAAGATTTTCATGTTGTAGCCATATTCATTTTCTTCGCTTATTGGGGTATCAGTTAGTCATCTCTGGGATTTTTTATTATAAAAGTATGTATATATTTTAACGTTGGTGTTTTCAGTTATTTCAACATTGTTTAATGGAATATAAAAATATTTTATCGTTGATATAATTTTATTATAACACTCTCTTTATAGAAAAGAGCATAAAGACATAAGGAGGAAAGGATCACAGATTTCACTAACCAGGTATTGTATAAGACTGTCCTCAGAGAAGAAGTCTTCCTGAGCTCAGCTCTACCTGCTTGCCTCAGATCATCACAGCTGGGCTTATTGGTTGCACAGCATTGGAGGAACAAGGGAAGCCATAAAAACCATAACTGGAGGAGCCAACCAACCTCCCAACACTTGATGAGGAATTGCACACTAATTTCATGTGGCCTGGGGGAATGGATAGAAACTATTTTTTGATTGGGATTGCATTAAATCTGTATACAAGTTTAGGTAGAATGGACATTTTTACTATATTTATTTTCCCAATCCACAAGCATGGGAGGTTTGTCCATCTCCTGATGTCTTCCTCAATTTCCTTCTTCAGAGGTTTAAAATTTTTGTTGTAGAGGTCCTTGGTGTCTTTGGATAGGTTTGTTCCTAGGTATTTTATTGTTTTTGAGGCTACTGTGAGTGGGAAGGACTCCTTGTATTCCTTCTTCAGCTGCCAACTGTTGGTGCAGAGAAAGGCTACTGATTTTTCTAGGTTTATTTTGTATCCTGCCACCTTACTGAAGCTCCTAATCGTTTCTAGGAGTTTCCTGGTGGAGTTCTTAGCATCCCTTAAATAGACAATCATATCATCAGCAAAAAGGGATAGCTTGACTTCCTCTTTTCCTATTAGAACTCCTTTAATTTCCTTTTCTTGCCTTATTGCCCTAGCAAGGGATTCAAGCACTATGTTGAAAAGGAGTGGTGACAGAGGACAGCCTTGCCGAGTTCCTACCCTTAAGGGGAATGCTTCTGTCGTTTCCCCATTTAGGATGATATTGGCTGTGGGTTTCCTGTATATGGCTTTGATTACATTAAGGTATGATCCCTCCAATCCAATTCCCTCTAGGACTTTAAACATGAACGGATGCTGGATTTTGTCACAGGCTTTTTCCGCATCAATTGAGATGATGGCGTGGTTTTTGTCTTTCAGTCCATTTATATACTTGATGATATTTATTGATTTTCGTATGTTGAGCCATCCCTGCATCTCTGGTATGAATCCAACTTGGTCATGGTGGATGATCTTCTTGATGTGGGTCTGTATGCGATTTGCCAGTATCCTATTTAGAATTTTGGCATCTGTGTTCATTAGGGAGATGGGTCTATAGTTCTCCTTTTTAGTTGCATCTTTTCCTGGTTTTGGTATTAGAGTGATGCTGGCTTCATAGAAGGAATCTGGGAGAACTCCCTCCATTTGTATCCTTCTAAACAACTTGAATATTAATGGTTGTAAGTCTTTTTGAAATATTTTATAGAATTCTGCTGTGAAACCATCTGGGCCTGGGCATTTTTTGGTTGGGAGGCTGCTTATTACATCTTCAATTTCTTCACATATTATTGGTCTGTTTAAGCTGTCGATCTCTTCTTGGTTGAGCTTTGGTGATTCCCAAGATTTCAGATATTCATCCATTTCTTCTAGGTTTTCAAACTTGGTAGAGTATAGGTTTTTAAAGTAATTCCGTATGATTGTCTGGATCTTTTCATTATCTGTTGTGATATTTCCCTTTTCATCACAGATTCTATTGATTTGGAGTTGTTCCTTCTTTCTTTTGGTTAACTGGGCTAGAGGTCTGTCTATCTTGTTTATTCTCTCAAAGAACCAGCTTTTGGATTCATTGATTTTTTGTATGGTTTTCTTTGTTTCTATTTCATTGATCTCTGCTCTGATTTTTGTTATTTCTTCTTGTCTGCTGCGTTTAGGGTTCATTTGTTGTTGTCTCTCAAGTACTTTTAGCTGGAGCGTTAGATCGTTCACTTGTGCTCTTTCTGTTTTTCTAATGTAGGCACTTAGAGCTATAAACTTTCCTCTTAGGACTGCTTTTAAAGTGTCCCATAGGTTTTGCTGCGTTGTATTATCATTGTCATTCAGTTCCAGGAATGTTTTTATTTCTTTCTTTATTTCTTCCTTGACCCATTCATTATTCAGGAGAGTGTTGTTTAGTCTCCATGTGTTCTTGTAGGTTGTAGGGTTTATCCTGGTGTTGATATTGAGTTTTATTGCACTGTGGTCTGAAAGAATGCATGAGATTATTTCAATCTTTTTGTATTTGTTGAGTTTTTCCCTGTGTCCCAGTATATGATCTATTTTGGAGAATGTTCCATGGGGTGCTGAGTAGAAAGTGTATTCTCTGGTGTTTGGGTGGAATATTCGATAGATGTCTGTGAGGTCCATTTGGTGTATTGTATCATTCAGTTCAGATGTCTCTCTGTTTATCCTTTGTCCTGTTGATCTGTCTAAAGGACTTAGTGGGGTATTGAAGTCCCCTACTATTAGTGTGCTGGGGTTAATCTGAGCCTTGAGATCCTGAAGAGTTGTCTTTACAAAGTTTGGTGCGCCGGCATTTGGTGCATATATATTCATGATTGTGAGATCTTCATCGTCGATTGTTCCTTTAATGAAGATATAATGGCCCTCTTTGTCTCTTTTGATTTCTTTTGCTTTGAAGTCTATTTTGTCTGATATTAGGATAGCGACACCTGCTTTCTTTTTGGTACCATTTGCTTGGAATATTTTCTTCCATCCCTTCACCTTAAGTTGGTGTCTGTCCTTGAAATTGAGATGGGTTTCTTGCAGACAGCATATAGATGGATTTTGTTTCCTAATCCATTCTCCCAGTCTATGCCTTTTGATTGGGGAGTTCAGCCCATTAATATTTAAGGTTATAATTGAAAGATGGATGTTTTTTCCTTTCACCTTATTATCCATTTGGACTTTTAGTCTCTGATTCTACTCCTATGTTTATATTTTTATTAGTTTCTTTTCCTAGGTGCTTGAGGATAGTTGCTCCTCTCTTCTGCCCTTTGAATTGCTTCAAGCATTTTCTGGAGAGTTGGTTTTCCGGACATGTATTCTATCATCTTGTTTTTGTCTTGGAAGATTCTTCTCTCTCCTTCAACTGTAATTGACATTTTTGCTGGGTAAAGTATTCTGGGTTGGCATCCATAGTCCTTTAACACTGGGAATGCTTTGCTCCATGTTCTTCTTGCTTTCATGGTTTGCGGCGAGAAGTCAGTTGTAATTCTGATGGGTTTCCCTTTGTATGTGACTTGTTTTTCTTTTGTGGCCTTCAGAATTTTATCTTTGTTTTGGGCATCTAGCATTTTGACTATGATGTGGCGTGGGGAGTTTCTTTTCTGATCTTGTCTATTTGGAGTCCTGTGTGCTTCTTGTATTTGAATGGGTTTGTCTACTTTTAGTTTGGGGAAGTTTTCATCTATTATTCTGTTGAAGATCTGATCAATACTATTCTCTTGAGATTCTTCTCCTTCCTCTATTCCCATGATGCGGAGGTTTGATCTTTTCATAGTGTCCCATATTTCCTGGTTGTTCCAGTTTTGTGTATTTTTAAATTTTTCATAATCTTTATTTGAGTTTTTTAGTTGCTCTGTGTTATCTTCCAGATCTGATATTCTTTGTTCTGCTTCCTCCATTCTATTTCTGAGGCTTTTTCCTTTCCTTTCTTCCTGGTTGGATAAGTGTTCTATTTCCTTTTTCATTTCATCCTGTGATTTCCTTAATATATCCATTTCCTTTATGAGTTTCTCAATCTCTTCTTGGTGCTCCTTACTTCGTTGGTTGGCCTCCTTTTTCAGTGTTTCTACTTCCTTAAGGTGTTTGTTTTTTTCTCTCTCTTGTTCTTTCTGGAGTTTGTCAATCTCTTCCTTTAGTTTGTTATTGTATCCCTCTAGGTCCTTTTTGAGTTTTTCATTCTCTCTCTTTACTTCTCTGAGTTCTTCCTTTAGTTTGTCATTGTATCCCTCCAGGTCCTTTTTGAGTTTTTCATTCTCTCTCTTTACTTCTCTGAATTCTTCTTTATGTTCTTTAATTTCTCTGCATAGGTCTGCAATTATTCCTCTAAGGTCTGTTTCTGGGGTCACCTCCAGGGGGATCCGATTGTAGCTGTCTCCTACCGGGTTGGTAGAGCTTGGTGCAGAATTATCCTGTACCTTTCCCATGTTGTCTCTTCGTCGTCTCCCTGGCATGTGGGTTTCCCTTTTGTGATTCAAATCTCAAATGCCTTTTCAGTTTGTTGAAGGCTGAAAGCTTGTTTTATTTTGCTTGCCTCCTTCCAATGCCTTTTTTTTTCCCCCCTTCCTTCCCTCCTCGTTGTTTATGGAGGGCTGACTTGTCTAGTTTTCAGGCTTTCACTTTTGTTTATATATTGGATACTGGAAGTCTCTTCCTTTCCTGTTTTGAGTGTTCTCTTTATCCACTGGATACTCTCTCCTCAATTCCAATTGTTGGCGGGGGGGGGGGTCCTAACTTAGCCCGTGCCCCGGTACCTTTCTGGAGTGGGGGCGGGCCCCAATATGGCGTCTGTGCCTGACTCCAAAGCCAGGATCCCCTCCCACTTGTGACTACGGGGTGGGGGCGGGGCCACCCAACTGGGCAGCCACGCTTTGACAGAAATTAGGAGTCGGGTCTAGGTCCACCAGTCACTGGGCCCCCTTTGCCACAACTCAGCAAATCAATTGTCCTGCACCCGTGGGTCAATGCCCGATTATACCTTTCTTTAAATCTTACCAATTCTGTGGTATGACGTCATTAGAAACAGAAAATGGGCTAATGCATCTTACATTGTAAGCAAAAAGAAGTCTCCGTCCAGCACTCCAGTGAGTATGTGCAATATATCACTGCTTCTTTCTCTCTGTGGTTATAAGAGACTCTTTACCAGAAGCCATGTTTTCTTTCATGTGAGTAGATTTGGACAGCAGCGTTTTACTAGCCCTCCAACTTTGTGAACTCTTCAAGAGTGACAATGAGAGACAAAAATGTATTCCATTTAAATAAAAAAAGAATGTTCTACTGGGGTTTAAGTAGCTATTCTTTAAGAAGAGCCCTGAAACCAAGCTACAATATGGGAGAGTGTTTTGATTTCTTAAAATATGTTCAGTTTTATCTCTGCTAAGGAGAAAGCATGTTTGTCTATGGTTGGGTTTCAATAGCCATGTTCCTTGTCCACCTGTTACCTACAGTGTTTCCCGCTGCTGCTGACAACTTTGAGGCCTGACTGGAGCTGCTGAGGAAACAGCCCTGGCAGGGGGCAGGGTGCTCTCTCATTCCAGACCTTCCACTCGGTGAGCATTCATTCATACAAGAATTTGTTCATCTTGCAGAAGGCCAAAGCCATGCCTTTAAATTTAGAGTAATTTTATTTAATTTCTAACATTTTAACACAAATGACTTTAAAAATAAGAGGAACAAAATAATTGAATTTAATTTCATGGTTTCAGACTCCCTAAAGCCCATATTCTGTTTCATAATTGAATATTTTCACTGGTGGTGGGGAGAGATAGCTGTAAAACTTTTACCTGTCTTTTGAAATAAAAACAGGAAAAAAATGATGCAGCTATCCCATTGGAAATTTTCTAAGAAAGAGGTCTGCAACAATTCTGTGCTACTTTATAAATGCAGACACCACAACAGAATCTTCCTGAAGAACACCTCGTAATTTCTTCTTTAGAATTAGTTCAAGTTGGAAAAAATTCTCAGAAGGACAGTCTATTGTTGGAGATCTTCTTTATACCTCAGGAAACACAACTCTGGGCCATGCATTCCTGAGAATAAACCTTTAGACTATTCTCTAAGCTAATATTTTCAGTCTTAATAATATTCTTCTCTTTTCTAGGTAGCTTAAGATATGAAGAGAATTCTTTATATGTATCCCCAGTTTATATATATATATATATATTTTTTTTTAAGGTATACCTCTAATTCACAGCAATTTTTATACCCAAAAAACTCTATTTTTAAAAGATATATGACAGCTGAACATATACACGAATTTGAGATATTAAATGGTGAACATTTCACCTATGATGCACCATAAAATGAAGGCACATGTATTTACCAGGTCGTATGCCACTGTAAATGATAATCTTGATTGTCAATTTGATTGGACTGGGGAACACCTAGGAAGCCAACATTTCTGCAAGTCTCTGAGGGTGTTTGCAGACACAGATCACATCACAAGTGCTCTGACTTAATGAATGCTTGAATGGACACGTAGGAGGTGGTGAGGCTGTAGAATGTGGGATCTGGTTGAAGAAAGTATGTCATGGAGCACATCCTCAGGACTGTCTCTTACCCTGACGCCTGCCTGTTACTGCAACGCCCTGCTTTCTGTTCAGAGGCAAGTATCTCTGCTCTACTTCCTGATGTTATGGTAGCCTAAAGCCAGGAATTAATAGAACTTTCCTCCCTTACACATTTTTTCTATCATATCTAGCCACAGCCTGGAAAAGCCTGACTAACAGGATCATCAATTAGAATTACAGTAGTTTTCCTTTTCTTATAATCATTGCTCACCTATCAGACAATCTCTTAGTACTATGGCTTGGTATTATATAGAATTAGCTATTGGTATTATATAGAATTAGCTAGTGGTATTATATATAATTAAATATTTCACAGCCTTAGTTTTCCTTATGAAAGTCTATCACAATCTGCCTGGCCTGTAAGACAGCACCAATCACTTCCCAACACCAGTGTCCGGAAGGTCTTCTCCTGCACTTTGCTGAACTGCTGTACTGTTGCTTCTTTATAGATGTAAAATCAGAATGAGCTTCATTAGTTTTTATGGAGACCACAATTAGACACTACTATATAATTAACTTTACCTAATAGATTATCATCTCTGGAAAAAAGATGTCTAAACACAGCAAATCACTTCCTATCATAAACAGTCCCATTCAGTATTTGTGCTTATACTTCGTTCACTCAGTATTTGTGCTTATACTTCGTTCACTGAAGAACATTCGTCCTTTGTGAATGGATCCTTCTGCAGTCCAGTTGGGCTGTGTAGGTGTGTTAAATCTGATGTTTCCAATGCCTGCCACACTATGACAAAATTCTAAAATACATCCTTCTTGAACTTCACACATCAGAATCGCTTGAAATCTAACTATGGTAGCATGAGCTTCATTTTAAATAAAATATAGTTTTCATTTTCATTAGGTTGCAGCTGAATCTCAAAGAGAGGTTTGTGGGGAACCAAATATTTTGGATCATATAGAATGTATATTGTGCTGCAGTAATTTTGCATTTAGAGTTCAAATAATAAATGGGACTATTAATCATTGTTTAACTATGATGATTAGATGTTTACTACAAAGTGTTGTCTCCATATTTATGTGGAAAATATAAATCAGAATTGAAACTTGAATCACCTTAAAAATCATTAAAGAAACTTAAGCCATGGGCTTTATTTATTTATTTATTTATTTATTTATTTTTGCTCTTTTTTATTTTGAGACAAGGTCTCCCTATAGCTCCACCTGTCCTGGAACTCACTATGTAGACCAGGCTGGCCTTGAACTCACAGAGATCCACCTGCCTCTGCCTTTGCCTCCCAAGTGCTAGGATTAAAGGTGTGTGCCTGTATGGAAGTATATCTATGTCAAAGATTGCATCAGTGCTGCACCCCTTTAATCTCAGCATTTGGAAGGCAGAGGCAGGTGGATCACTGTGATCTCAAGGCCAGCATGATCTACATAGTGAGTTCCAAGACAGCTGAGGCTACAGTGAGACCCTGCAACAAAAAGACCTCTCTCAAAAAAAAGGACCACATCAGATTCCCTGCAACTGGAATTACAGATGGATGTTAGCCACCATACAGATACTGACAACTGAATCTGGGTCTTCTGCAAGAACAGCCAGTAAGCACTTTTAACCACATAGACATCTCTCCAGCACCATAAACCCCAGTTTTGACAAGACCCATGAAACATCCCTACCTGGGATTTTTCAGGAGAGTTCTACAATATAAGGGACATGTCAACAGCAATGTGAGCATTGTTCGGTTGGCTCAGTGAGTCGGCTAGAACCTTGATACTTAAAGCAGGAAAGGTAGCAGTAAATTATAGTCCAANCCTACTAATGAAGCACATGCAATTCAGAGTATATATCGGTATTTAAACAGTATATATATAGCCTTTCGATCCTACTAATGAAGCCACCCAAAAGCATGACGAAATATTTATAAACTGAGGTTATTGGTACTAGCATCCACATATGGGAGGATCCGTTTTGTTCGTTTTGTTTTCTGGACTGTGTTACTTCACTTAACATTGAATTTGTCTTCAAAGCTCCATCCATTTTACCTGCCAAAGTTTTCCATGATGTTGCTTCTTTTTACTGCTGCATTAGCCATTCCATTCGTGTAGATGTACTACATTTTTTCTCTATCCACTCATTGGGGAGGGGCATTTGGGTTTTATTCCAGTTTGTTGCTATTGTGAACAGATCTGCAATATAAATAAGCATGTGCATGTATCTTCTGCAGTAAATGAGTCTTGTGGGTATATAACCCAAGAGTGGTATGACTGGTCACACAATGGAGGACATTTTAGATGTCTTCAAGGGTTTCACACTGTCTTTCCATAGTGTGGGACATGCAAAGTTTTATATTCGCACCAGCAATGGATGAGTGTTCCTCCTTTCCCCACCACCCTCTCCAGCAGCTTTGGCATCATTTGTTTTCTGGATCTCTCCTAGCCAGTCTTACTGGAGTTGTAAGGTGGTATCTTTAAGGTGGTTTTTATATTTGCATTTTCCCTTTAATTATTTATGATGTTTGAACACTTCTTAAAATGTATCTCGGCCATCTCTAATTCCTCTATTGAAGTTTCTGTTCAGATCTTTGCTCCAGCTTCTGAGTGATTCATTTGTTTTCTTTCTTCTTGTGTTTTTTGAGTGAGCTTGTACACTCTTGAGAATAATGCTTTGTTGGATTATTCTGCTGTGTAAGGGTTCCTCCTATTTCTGTTGGTTTTCTCTTTCCTTCCTTTATCTTTACTTTTGATGTACCAGAAGCTTTTGAGGTTTTATGAGGTCCTGTTTGTCAATTGACCTTATTTCCTGTGCAGGCTGCTGTCTGATTTAAGAAGTTCTTTTCGCTACACCTATATTTGGTAGTCGCTGCCAATGTTTCATCTTGTATCACCTTTATAGTTTTGGTTATCACATTGAGGTCTTTGATTCATTGGAAGGACTTTATTGTACAGGGTGAGAGGTAGTGGTTTTAATTTATTCTTCTACAGGTGATGATCCAGATTTGCCAACACCCACAGGTTGAAGATGCTGTCTTTTCGCCATCCCAATGTGTCTTGGACCTCAGCTTATCAAAATAATAGAAGATGAGCTGAAATTGTATTGTCACGCAGGTTGGATCTTCAATTTTTTTGTTGTCTTCATTGGTCATCTGGTCTGTTTTGTGCCAGTACCAAGTTCTTTTTATGGGACTTATAGCCTTGTAGTATAGTTTGTTGTCTGGTATATAGCGAATCCCCCCTGTATTGCTCTTGTCGCCCAGAGTTGCTTTGCTATTCAGGGTCTATTTTGTTTTTCCAAAGAAATTAAGGACTTTTTCCTCTTCCAAACATGCTGAAGCAGCTCTTGGGGATTTTGATTGGGATTGTATTAAATCTGTATCAAGTTTAGGTAGAATTGGACATTTACTTATATTTATTTTCCCTAATCCATGAGCATGGAGGTCTCCATCTCCTTGATGGTTCTTCTTTCAATTCTACTTCAGAGGTTTTTAAAATTTTGTTGTAGATGTCTTTGGGACTTGGTTAGGTGTTCCTAGGTATTTTATGTTTTTGAGGATTGTGAGTGGGAGGTCTCCTTGTATTCCTTCTTCAGCTGTCCTACTGTTGGGTAGAGAAAGGTACTGATTTTTCTATGTTTATTTGTATCTTGCGACCCTTACGTATAAAGCTCTAATGTTATCAGGAGTTATCCTGGGTGGTATTTCTTAGCATTCCCCTTAAGTGTGAAGGACAATCATATTCATCAGCGCAAAAAGGATAGCTTGACGGGTTCCTCTTTTCCTATTGAACTCCTTTAATTTCCTTTTCAGTCCTTTTATTGCCTTAGCAAGGGATTCAAGCACTATGTTTGAAAAGGAGTGGTGACAGGGGAAAACCTTGCCGAGTTCCTACCTTAAGGGGAATGCTGTCTGATCTTGTTTCCCCCTTTTAGGATGATATTGACTGTGAGATGTTCCTTTATATGGCTTTGATTTCATTAAGGAATGATCCCTCACCCCCCCTCAAAAATTTGTCACCCCCAATTCCCTCTGAGGGACTGTAAACAATGAACACGTATGGCTGGGATGTTCTTTGTCATAATGCTCCTCTTTCCTAACATCTATATTGAGCAATGAATTGGTGTGGTTTGTCTTTCGGATATCACTTTACTATCTTGATGATTTTTATGGTATTCTCGTTTATGTTATTGGAAACCATCCCTGCATCTTCTTGGTATGAATCCATACTTGGTTCAAATGTGGATGATCTTCTTCCGTATGAATGGTAGTTTATGCAATTTGCCAGTATCTTTTAGAATTTTGGCATCTCTGTGTTCATTTGGGGTGGGTTCTATAGTTCTCTTTCCCTTAGTTAGCAGTCTTTGACGTTCTGGTGTTCAGGTATTAGAGTGGATGCGGCAGTGTGCGATAGAAGGAATCTGGAGAACTCCCTCCATTTGTGTCCTTTGTAAACAACTTGAATATTAATTGTTGTAAGTGCTTTTTTGAAATATTTTATAGAAAGCAGCGCGAGAATTTCTGCTTGTGAAACCTACATTCTGGCTCTGGGCATTTGGTTGTGATCCCTGTTTTTACAAATCTCATTCCTTCATATAACAGGTATTTTATTGGCTGTTTAAGCTGGTCGATCTTTTTAAATTGTTGAATAGTATTCCCTTGTGGGTGTTCCCAAGATTTCAGATATTTCTCCATCTCTTCTAGGTTTTCCAAACTGGTAGAGTATATGTTTTTAAAGTTAGATTCTGTCACGATTGTGTGGATCTTTTAATTATCTGTTGTGATTTTTCCTCTTTCATCACATATTATGCTTATGATTTAGTGTTGTTCCTATTTCTTTTGGCTTTAACTGGGCTAGGGTCTGGTCTATTTCTTGTTTTATTCTCTTCAAAGAACTGCAGCTTTGAGATTCATTGATTTTTTTGTGATGGTTATTTTCTCTTGTTTTCATTTCATTTTTAATAAGATCTTCTGCTCTGATTTTTTGTTATTTTCTTCTTGCCTGCTGACGTGAGCGTTTTAGAGGTTCATTGTGTTGTCTCTCTTCAAAGTATCTCTTCTAGGGTGCCAGTGTTTATGACTCTCATAGGTTCGACGCGGCATGCTGACGTCGGTGTTCACTTTGCTTCTTTCTGTTTTTTTTTTTTATTTTTTTTTATTTTTGTATGTGTATGAATGTACTGTCTACATTGCAATCTGGCACCCGTGTCGTCAATTGCCGCGAGGTCAGAAGAGGTATCTCGGATTCCCCTGGGAACTGAGAGTTCTCCTGGAATTGGAGTTCAGACGGTTTTCGGCATGACGGCATGGTGGACGTTGCTGGGTATTGAAAATCCGGGATCTCTGTAAGAAGCTGCGGCGCTCTAAGCCAGGCTATCTCTTAACCAAAGCCCTCTGTCGTAAGCGAAACGGGGACTGCTTAAAGTGTCCCATAGGTTGGTCTGCACTGTATTGTCATTGTTATTCAGTTGCAGGGAATGTTTTATTTCTTCTTTATTTCATTTCCTTGCCCATTCCCATTATTCATGAGAGTGTTGCTAGTCTCCATGTGTTCTTGGTAGGTTGTAGGGTTTATCCGGTGTTGATATTGAGTTTATTGCACAATGGTCTGACAGATCCTGCAGTAGCATTATTTTTAATCAAATTAATGTATTTGTTTTGAGTTTTTCCCTGGTGTCTCCTGTTATAGACTAATCTATTTTGGAAAAAGTCCATTGGTGACTGAGTAGAAAAGTGTACTTCTCTCTGGTTTTGTAAAGGGTTGGAATAATTCGATGTGGAATATTTGATGGATGTCTGTGAGGTCCAGTTGTTGTATTGTACATTCAGTTCAGGATGTCTCTCTGTTTATTCCTCTTTGTCCAATTGATCTGTCTAAAGGACTGGTTGAGAGTTGTGCGTACTGTAAGTTTCCCTTCTCTACCTATTTAGGTGTAATTATGCTGGGGTTAATCGAGCCTGTGAAGATCCGTTGAAGTATAGAATTGTCTTTACATGAGTGTATTGCGCGAAGCATTTGGTGCATGATATATTCTATGATGTGTGAGATCTTCATCAGCGATTGTTCCTTTAATGAATGTAATAAATGGCCCCTCTTTTCTTCTGTTTTGATTTCTTTTTGCTTTGAAGTCTATTTTGTTCTGATATTAGGATATTGACACCTGCTTTCTTTTTGATAGCATTTTTGCTTGAATATTATTCTTCCATCCCTTTACAAACTTAAGTTTTGTGTCTGTCCTTGAAATTGAGATGGGTTTTCTTGCACACAGTCCTATAGCAATGGATTTTGTTTTCCTTAATCCATTCCCCAGTTCTTATGCCTTTGAAGATTGGGGAGTTTCAGTCCGAATTAATAATTTAAGAAGTGTATAATCGAAAGATGATAGTTTTTCCTTTCAAACCTTTATTATCCATTTAGACTTTTAGTCTCTGATTCTACTCCTTTTGTTATATTTTTATTAGATAATTTCTCTTTCTTGGTGCATGAGGATAGTTGCTCCTCTCTTCTGCCCTTTTGAATTGCGGTCAAGATTTTCTGGAGAGTTGGTTTTACAGACATTTATTCTATCATCCTGTTTTTGTCTTGGAAGATTATTCTCTCTCCTCCAACTATAATGATCATTTTTGGTGGGTAAATTTTTCTGGGTTGGCATCCATAATATCTTTAACACTGGGAATGCTTTGCTCATGTTTTTCTTGCCTTCATAGTTTGCACCGTGATGTCAGTTGTAATTCTGAGGGTTTCCCTTTGTATGTGACTGTTTTTCTTTTGGTGGCTTCAGAATTTTGTCTTTTTGGGGGCATCTAGCATTTGACTATGATGTGGCCGGATGTAGTGGAGTTTCTTTTCTGATCTGGTCTATTTGGAGTCCTGTGTGCTTCTTGTAATTGAATGGGTTTGTCTTACTTTTAGTTTGGGGAAGGTTTTCATCTATTATTCTGTTGAAGATCTGTTTAATACTATTCTCTTGAGAATCTTCTCTTTCCTCTATTCTATTCCTCTATGATGCAGATGTTTGGTTTTTTTCATAGTGTCCATATTTCCTGGTTGTTGCCAGTTGGGATGTATTTTTAAATTATTTCGATAATCTTTATTTGATTTTTTTAGTTGCTCTGTGTTATCTTCCAGATCTGATATTCGTGTCGTGCTCTGTCATTCTATTTCTGAGGCTTTTTCTTCTTTCCTTTCTTCCTGGTGGATAAGTCTATTTACCTTTTTCTATTCATCCTAGTGATCCCTATATATGCATTTCCTTTATGAGTTTCTCAATCCCTCTCTTTCTTGCTGTGCTCCTTACTTCGCTGATGATTTGGCCTCCTTCAGTGTTTCTATTCCTTAAAGTGTGTGTATAAGTGTTGTATTGTTTTTTTTTCTCTTCTCTTGTTCTTTCCTGGAGTGTCAATCTTTCTTTCCTTTAGTTTGTTATTGTATCCCTCTAGGTCTTTTTTTTTTTTTTTTTTTTTTTTTTTTTTTTTTTTTTTTTTTCCCTTTAGTTCTTTCCAAGATTTGTCATTGTATCCCTCTAGGTCCTTTTTTAGAGTGGTCGATATCTCTCCTCTTACTTCTGAATTCTTCTTTTGAGTGTCTTTAATTTTCTCTGCATAGGTCTGCAAAAATGTTCTCTAAGGTCTGTTTCTGGCGTCACCTCCAGGGGGGATTTAACTGATTGGTACTGTGTCCTTCGCCACCGTCGTTGGTAGAGCTTGGCGGAATTATCTTGCACTTTCCCATGTTGTCTCTGTCCTTGGCATGTGGGTTTCCCTTTTGTGATTCAATCTCAAATGCCTTTTCAGGTTTGTTGAAGGCTGAAACCTTGTTTTATTTTGCTTGTCTCCTTCCAATGCCCTTTTTTTTCCCCCTTTCCTTCCCTCTCGTTGTTTATGGAGGGCTGACTTGTCTAGTTTTCAGGCTTTCACTTTTGTTTATATATTGGATACTGGAAGTCTCTTCCTTTCCTGTTTTGAATGTTCTCTTAATCCACTGGATACTCTCTCCTCAATTCCAGTTGTTGGCGGAGGGGGGGGGGTCCTAATTTAGCCCACGCCCTAGTACCTTTCTGGAGCGGTGGCGGGCTTGTCCTGAGCCCTGCCCGGCTCAGGACCCCAATGTGGCGTCTGTGCCTGACTCCAAAGCCAGGATCCCCTCCCACTTGTGACTATGGGGTGGGGGTGGGGCCGCCCAGCCAGGTAGCCATGCTTTGGCAGGAACTAGGAGTTGGGTCTAGGTCCGCCTGTCACTGGGCCCCCTTTGCCACAGCTCAGCAAATCAATTGTCCTGCACCCGTGGGTCAATGCCCTGATTATACCTTTCTGGCGAGGTGCCGGGCTTGTCCTGAGCCTTGCCAGGCTCAGGACCCCAATGTGGCGTCTGTGCCTGACTCCAAAGCCAGGATCCCCTCCCACTTGTGACTAAGGGGTGGGGGCTGGGCCGCCCAGCCGGGTAGCCACGCTTTGGCAGGAATTAGGAGTTGGGTGTAGGTCCACCAGTCACTGGGCCCCCTTGCCACAACTCAGCAAATCAATTGTCCTGCACCCATGGGTCAATGCCCTGATTATACCTTTCTGGAGAGGTGGCGGGCTTGTCCTGAGCCCTGCCAGGCTCAGGACCCCAATGTGGCGTCTGTGCCTGACTCCAAAGCCAGGATCCCCTCCCACTTGTTCCTCTTGTGATTTCTTTAGTATTTCCACTTCTTTTTGGAGCGTCTCAATATCTTCCTGTAGCTCTTTGATTCTCTGGTTGGTTTCCTTATCTTTTTCAACATGGCATCTTTTCAGTGTTTCCACTTCCTTCCAGAGTTTGTCATTCTCTCTCTCTAGTTCTTTCTTGAGGTTTTCATTCTCTCTCCTTAGTTCTCTGACTTGTTCTTTATAGTCTTTGATTTCTTTGAGTATGTCCACAATTCTACTTCTAACATCTGTATCCTGGGCCATCTCCAGTGGGATTCCCACTGTAGGAATCTTCCACAGGGTTGGTAGAGCTGTGGAATTATCCTGCACCTTTCCCATGTTGTCTCTTCTTTGCATCTCTGGCATGTGGGTCTCTCTTTGCTTGTATTCCAATGCAAATCCCAAATGCCTCCTCACTGTGTTGAGGCTTGCTTTGCTTGCCTCCTTCAGATGCCTTTGTTGTTTGTTTGTTTTTTTGGTTGGTTGGCTGATTTGTTTTTCTCCTTGTTTATGGAGTGTTGACTTGTCTAAGTTTTAGACTTTCTATTGGAAGTCTAACTCAGTCTTCCTTTTCTGTTCTGAATATTCTCCAAAGAATCCACTTGGACACTCCCTAGGCAATCACAGTTGGTGAGGGTGGGGAGGTGGGGGCATTATGCCTGTTTAGCCCACCCACCCAAACTTTGTGCTTCAGGTGGTCTTGGGAAAGCCCTGATCTAAGCTCTGTGCAGTCAAGTCTCCAGAGCTCACTATGTAGACCAGGCTGGCTTTGAGCTCACAGAGATCTGCTTGCCTCTGCCTCTTGAGTGCTAGGTTTAAAGGCGTGCACCACCACGCCTGAGTGTTTGGATATTTAAAATTGTTTTATTGAAGTTTTGTGCATTTCATACCTCACTTTTCAGTTCAATCTAGACTCATTCCCCCCTCTATGCTCCCACCCCTCCCAAATTCATGCAGTTTGCCATCCATTTCCTGTATCCCCTCCTGAAACTTTTCAAAGTTTTCTAAAGAAGAGGATTATTTGCGGGCCAGGGTGGGGAGGGGGGAGAACTCTACTGCTTCAGTCAGTTTCCTATCCCAGTTCTTTTATTGTTGTTGCTGTTCCCTCCAGTCTGTATTGCTTCAACATACGTATTTATGTACATCACAAATGTACTAAAATCATGTCATCTGAAAATAAAATGTATGTTATTTCCAAATCATATTTCAGGATTCACATTTTTCCCTTTTAATTTTATATTGCTTTAAAATATGCAAACATAACCTCCATCCTTGTACCAAAATTATAAGGTCTGAAAATAAGTGGTAGGTTAATTCTATAGCCCATTAAGATATTCACATTAGAAGAGCACAGTTGCTTTTATATTAAGAGAAATATAACATTAATGTTACTCAGTTTGCCTTACAAGTAGGTACCTGGTGCTAGCATCCGCAAATGAGGGATATCATTTATTGTTTTTTTTTTTTTTTCTGGGACTGTTACTTCACTTAGCATAATATCTCTTAGTTCTATCTATTTACCTGCAAAGTTCATGATGTCATGTTTCTTTATGGCTGCGTGGAACTTCATTGTGTAGTTGTGCTGGAACCAACCCAAGTGGCCCTCAACCATCGAGTGGATAGAGAAAATGTGTTTGGATTTTTTAGAACTGTGGTACCTTTAAGATTGTACTGTCTGTCTTATTTGAGATTTTAATGTTAACATCCTATCTTGGGGACAAGAAATGGCATGTTTTGGTTTAACAGTGATGTGTTTTGTGTGTAAATTTGACAAAGAGTCAATTGTGCTGGATAACTTTAGTGTCAACATACATGGGTTGAAGCAGCCTCAACTGGGGAATTACCTCCATTGGACTGGCCTGTGGCCATGTCAGTAGGGGATTTTCTTGACTGTTTAGTAATGTGGGAGGGCTCAGCTGATTGTGGATGTTAGCACCCTGTAATACAGGACAGGTAGTCCTGTATTACAGAAGAAAGTGGGTTGATCATGGGCCAGAGGACCAAGCCAGTAAGGAAACCAGAACAGTGACCACAGAGCCCAGAGCACCAGGCTGCACTTATTTCCAGGCTACAGACACTTCAAGGTCATTCTGGGCCCATTGGAGAAATGATGTGTTTGAATTCTTGTCTTTGTAATTGGGGATCAAGTATCAGACTCACAGGAGCCTTCTAGCCTACATGACAAAGAAGCATAAATTGAATATTTAGGCAGTAAACAGAAGTAGAGGTTAAACAAGCAGTTGTTTTCTTAGATAAGCAAGGGCCTCTTTTTTTTGTACAGTTCTGTGTTTTTTTTCCCAATTAATTTTAGTATTCTTCTTCATTAAGGTTCATAGTTTGCTAACTTAATGGTTTGGAACTAGCTTACCCAGGCCTACCATCAAGCAAGCATGGCCACAGGCTATTTCCAAAAGTGCTCTACCTCAATGCATTGGTGTGAGAGGCTGCCTGAAATCCAATCCAAAGTAAAGCTTCTCTGTCAACATGAATCTAGTGTGTACCAGAAGGCAGAAGGAATTTGAAGCATGTCACTCTCTCTGACATATTCCTGATGGTGCTTATGTATGGGTACAGGGCCCATGACATCAGCCATATACATCAAGAACATTGTTCCTTTTATGTTCAACTGTATTAGCTATACATACTGTTCTCTACACATTTCTGCCATAATCATTATTGCCCTATATGCCTATTCATAGTAGTTTGTCATACCTCTTAATTTCTATGGATTTCTTAGTATCCAATAAAACTCACTTTATTGATACTGTATGCCAGATTCACCACTTGGGATTATCAAATTGGAGCTATCATGATTAAAGCAGAATGATTCCTTTTACTGAATTTCATCAGTAAAATAATATTATGGCAAGTGTAAGCATGAATGCATGTATGTCATATCATTTATGAAATATACAAAAATACAGTATGCATATATCTGTGTGTATTTGTGTGTTATACTTTATAGATGATAGATAGATAGATAGATAGAGAGATGATATAAATAAATAAATAAATGGAGAAAATCCATAGGTGTTCAACTGTCCTCACAACAATTGTACAGATGTTTAAAATATAATTACTTAAAGTTGGAGTAAGAAAGCTCACTCTATTCCAGTATGATGATGTTTACATAAGAAGGAAACCTAGACATGGATCCACACACAGGGACAATGTCACTTACATTTGAGGGTAGAGATGGTTACCATCCATCTATAACCACATGTTGCCTGAAAACTACCAGAAGCTCAGTGAAATGCCTGTAACACCCTTCTTTGTTTCTTTTGAGTTGAACATGGCCCTGTGAAGTTTTAAATATAGATTACCAGTGTCCAGAATACTGAAACTATGGATTCCAGTTGGCTAAACCATTCACTCTCTGATAAAATAGCCATAATAAAGAGAGCACACAAATGCTGTTTATTCAGAAATAACACACATATAAGCATGAATGTACTCACAAATGGAAACAAAGTATTTTCAGTGTCAAATAATGCAAAGAAGTTTGTTTTATGGATATAGGGCTCAACATACCATATTCACTATGTCATTAAATAAATTCTAATATGAAGGAATAAAATGATCATTTGAAAGAACAGCACTGATAGAAATGTATATTTTAATTTTAAAAAATAAAATATTAGATATTCATCCTTGAAATATTAAACAATGAGAGTCAGAGATCACAGCTCTCAGAACATGTTGCATGCTTAGCATTTGGGCACTGAACTGATTTGAGCTAAATGATGATAGCTTGGGTGCTTCTTGCATATCAGAGAATGAACCAAATGATTCACATTTGTTATCTCAATTTTCAATTCTGGAGAGACATGGACACTAATACTTTTCTAATTTTATAGATATGACAGGAAGTCTATGAAAATAGTAAGTAATGTGCGTAATTTAAACCTGTAAATGTGTGATGAATCAGGCTTAATTCACATTAAAAATTACGGGGCCTGGAAAGATGGCTCAGAAGTTATGAGAACTGGTTACTCTTGGAGAGGGCCTGCATTCAATTCCTAGCATCTACATGGTACCTAACAACCATCTGTAATTCTAGTTCCAAAGGATGCAGTAGTCACCTCTGAGCTCTGCAGGTGTTGCACAATATGAATATACATATATACATTGAAGGGAAATAAAAAATAAAAGAATTATGTAGTGTTCTGCTTCTGCTTAAGTTATGAATCAGGCTGCAACATAAAGACCTGGGTCTGATCCCCAGAAATCATGTTTTAAAAGCTGGGTATGGTGGCATACACTCACTCCTAGTGCTAGGGAGGTGGAGATAGGAGGATTCTTGAGGATTGCTGGCCAGCCAACCCAGCCTACTCGGTGAGCTCTAGGGAAGGAGAAAACTTGTCTCAAAAAACTGAAGTGGACATTATCTGAGACAGCTAAGGTTGTCAGCTGGCCCTGATGTGCATGACATTTGTGCACACACTCACAGATGTGACTATGCATATAAAAAGTTAGAAGATGCACATCTCCTTAAGACTGTCTCCATTTTCTATAGGAGGGGCTAAGCCTCAGCCAAATTCGCCTGGCCCTGCCTGCTTCCTAAGGTTCTCAAGCACAGGTCTAGCAGCCTCTTGTCCCAAATCTGGCATAACTCCCCCTGGTATATTTCATAGCTCCTTCTATGGTGTTATGAGGAGCAGATTTCTGTACTTGTTCCACAGCCTGGAAATATGTTATTTGGTGATACTAAAACTTTATTTCCTTTCCTACTTATATGGTTAAATATTTTTAAATTAAATAGCTTTTAGGTAGTAAAAGTAAGAAAATATATTTAAAACATTTATTTTAGGCTATTCTGGGAGTCCTTTAAAGACTAAAACTTTGATAAGTAACATAAAATAATATTCAAAGAGCTCTGTCTAAGCCATGGACTCTAATTGACAGCTCTTAAGCATTCTGGGAGCTGTCCGAATTCCATGCCAGTTAGCTGTGAATGAGTCCTTCCAGGGGATCTTGAGAAAGCTAACCCCTAGGTGGAGTTTCATGGAGGCAGAACAGTGAGGATTTCTAGAAATAATGATAATAAAATATTATATGAACAATAATAGAACTGGTAAAATTATAATTTCATGAAATATACATTGAAAGTTGTCATGTGCTTCATGGTTTGCTAAAGCAATTGAACTTGTTCTGTAGTTTAATCCTCATGGGAAACTTCTAAAGAGATGGCTGAGGTACTGGGATGCTCAGTCACCCTCCCAAGACATATGTGTCACTCCCAATGCTAATGTGTGATTCCAGTCCAGGACATCTGAGCTCATCAGCTTGAGCACCATCAGTGCTGCAATCTATGAAGTTCTTGGATTCCAAACCAGGAAGTCAAACTTTGTGATAGAATTTGAGGAGTGGTCTCAGGATCAGGGTCACACAAAACCAACACACAAAATCAATATCTATAAGTTAACACACTGAAGCTTGGAATAGAATTTGTCTTTTCAGTAGCTCAAAACCTCTGTGGTGCTTAAATCTCACTTTGGATACTCAAGGAACTATACATATGTAGGCCTGATAGTCAGAAGGCTCTGTGGAGCCAAAGGTCAGAATGGCTTGTTGGACACATCATAATGGATTAGTCATCTAGGCATGTGCTTGAGTGCTTGAGGGATCAAGGAGCAAAGATACTAAAAGATACTTATTCTGAATAATAGAATGGAACAGCAAGCCATTGTTTGTCATTTTCTATAGCCCACCTTTATGGGGGGGGGGTGTGTGTGGAGAATCCTACCAAGCAGATAATCTTCGTTTTAGTAAGTACAAGTAAAATCACCTTTATCCTTTAAAGACAAAATCATTTGCTACTTCTTAAAATGATTTTAAGGTGTTTGATGCAGAAGCTAAACCAAAGAAGCTGAGGCAAAGGAGAATTTCTCTGTGAAGAAATAGGGAGAAGAAAAGATGTTGGAAAAAAGTGCATACTCATAACTCTTCAGAGTGTGAGACTAAGCACCTGAAACTGCGGAGCCTTAAATGGGATGGAGATGACATATCAATATCAACCTCCACCTCCCCAGAGACTCAGGGAACATTGCAGAAGAGGGGTTGTAAAGAATGTGGGGCAGGGAATGGCGAGGCATACTGAAATACTGTCTTCAGGACATGATATGTCTGTTAGCACATCAACTCCCATAAGCTGTGCTCAGGGAGGCTGGTCACTTTGCTTTGTATATGGGGAAACCTCTGGTAGTTTCCCATGCCCTAGTGGGTGACCTCATACCCATGACATATGGGCAACACTAATTAGACTTACTGTGTTAAAAAAAATTAAAAAAGAGACAGAAGATAGAGCACTAGGAAGGTAGTGCAGACACTGGGCACTGCACCATTGAGATGTTGGGCAGACTTGCCTGGTGGAAAGGTACTGCACAAGCTAATAGCCCCATGCTGCCCAGGCAAGCACACCTTCTCTCCCTCACCTGCAGGATATTCAACAAAGCACAGGGCTCCATAATGTCCCTCACTTTTATTTTCATGCATGTTTGTTTAGAAGATCCTGAAAAAGTGGAAGTGTTACTGGAGTTGTTGGATCACAGACTGGACTAAGCTTGGCTACCAGTTCTCAAAAAGCTAGTTAAAGACAAAATAATGAGAAAAGGTGTTTATTTAATGTGGACACATTGAGGAGATGGTCACAGAGATCCAGTGATACATCAAGTCCATTTCCAGAACCCTGATGTGAGGTGTAGGCTTTAAAGGAGGATAGGATGTATAAGTAAGCAGTCCTGGTCAAGGTACGGTCCTGTCCATTATCAAACATTGTCTGGGCTCCAGTCTTTCCTGCAAGGCCATTAGACAAGCTGTCAGAACTGGGGAAAATTTCTTCCCAAGGACAAGTTCCTTCTCTACCTGCCAAATGGACTCATGATGCTTCTGTGGAAATTCTGATTCCTTCATGTACATTGTCTCAATATTCTGACAGTTCAAGAAAGTGACATAAGTTTCTTCTGAAAAGATTTAAAATTTTTATTGTTTTTACTTATGCTTCTGTGTGTTTGTGTATGTCATGTATGTGTGAGTGCCTGTGGAGGCCAGAGGAGGGTGTCAGATTCCTGTAACTTGAAGCTGTAGGTAGCTGTGAGCAGACTGATGGGTTCTGGGAATTGAACTCTTGTCCCCTGGTACTCTGAAGTACTAAACTATATTTCTAGCTCCAAGTGTCTCTTTAGAATTACTTTTATTCCAGCCAAGGCAGATCCAGAAACTGGAACTAACGAATATTCAGTTTAGATTCATTGAATCTAATTTCTATTTCCTGTTTCCTAAAACAATGATCTGAATAAGACAAGAAACTACAGCCCATCTAAGGGGACTCTAAGTGTCTGTTTGACCTAAAAAACAAAAAGCTTACTTTCCAGAAGATTTCATAGTGAGCAATTTGAAGGCACTAATTAGGAAAGACCTATTCTATATAAATCCAACTAAGCAAGAATGGCATAGTTAAAAGAACATTCCCACATCTGTACTACATGTGATTTAGCCTCATAAAATTGAAGTTCTCGGACCCAAATTAGGTGGCTTGCAGCCACCTATACAACTCCAGCTCCAGGGTATCTGATAACTTCTTCTGGTACACACACACACACACACACACACACACACACACACACACACACAAAGTAAGATAAAAATTTATAAATGGAGTTCCTCCAGCTTTCGTGGAATTTTATTGGATCTGAGTCCCTTTGTAGGATACTTAATGTACACTGGGGAGTAACAACAATATAGAGAGACTGACTCCAACACAACTTATGCAGAAGGCACAGGAAAGCAATACAGCCCACTGCAATCCTTCCACTGGCCTCCCTCAGCCCTGAGAAACAAGCTATATCCTGTACTTTGAACGTTATTTTTCTCAGCATGAAGAAGGCCCAATAACTCTTTCTGAAACAGAAAACAAGATTTTGAAGAAGGGATGGAGCTATTTTAAAACTATAAAATGATTGTAAAGGAGGCTCTATTGGAAATATATGTAGGAGGAAGTTACAGTATTTATTCCCCAATATGCAGTCATCCAGAAAGTATGTATTATACTATACGATTGTCGTGAAGGAGGAACACAGAACGTTACCAGCTTGAAATGAACAAAAGAGCTACCACTCCTGCTGGTAATAATCATAGTTACTGTAATAGTTTGTAGAGAGAAATTTTTCCATTTGTGCTGTAATTGGCAATTAAGGCCAGCATTCAAAAGAAAGCGATCAACAAATGGGGTCATATGATGTAGGCCCCCAAAGACTTACAGAGATGGATGGAAGTATTTCTGGAACAATCTCTTACCACTGGATAATTTGTCAATCAAGGATATACAATGGATGGCTGAGGAAGGATGCGCAGATAGGAAAAAGATTTTTTTTCAGTGTTTTTGGCAAATCCTATAAGCATCTTAGCAATAATGAGGACACTCTAATTTTTAATCTTGTTTTTCCATGTGTATACTATGTACATGTTTGTATAGGTTCTTGTGTGTGAATGCAGAAACACACGTGGCATGTGTGGAGGTCAGAGGACAACCTCTGAAGGTAGTTCTCACCTTCCACCCTGTTTGAGGCAGGGTCTTTCTTGTTCTTCATCATTGTGAACACCAAATAGCCTGGCCTCTGAAATTCTGGGGAATGTTGTCTCTATCTCCGATCACTCGGTAGCAATGCTGGGATTATAGATATGTGTGTTCTTGTGCAAGGCTGTGTTTATGTATGTTGGTGCACAGACACCATGTTGTGCATGTGGAGATGAGCAGACAACCTGTGGAAATCAGTTTTCTACTTCCACCATCAGGTTCCAGGGATGGAACTTGGGTCTTCATGCTTAATGGTAAACACCATGGTTCATCTTGTTGGCCCCTAATCAGGTATTTTATTTATAGCTTATTTACCTTTGTAAGGTGCAGATAGTACAGGTTTTCATATACTGATGGTATATAAACATTTACGAAAATCCTTTGTACATCTTCCAGGGGAAGAAAGAAGATGAGATAAGTCAAAATGTGACAGTAGGGGCTGAAAATTTCCAGGATCTGTTCCATTTGCATTAAACCTGCAGTGTCAACGATAGATAGTGTGATAAATTGGAATCATGTTCATAATTCCTATTTATCTAAATTTTCCATCATTACCACTTAGAAATGAGAATATCAGAGAAGAAAGTTATGTTTCATTCTTAAGATGTTATATATACATGAGACTATACTTTCAGGGATCATTTCTGTAGTATATTACTAGAGAAGTTTCTCTGTGTAGAGTACTGGAAACCACGAGTAGGAGACATAGCATTCTCTCCTGAGCGTGAAGCCAGCTCTTGGTGTTGCTTTACTGCAACCACCACTTGCCATTGATGATCATTCTTCTCACTTTTTGGGAGAGTAGAGAGAGAGAATGCAGTCTGAGTGGATAAAAAATATGTTATATATACATATATATTATTCAAGATTTACAAAAATGTAGATGGTGTTGGGTGCCATTATTCAAAATGGAGCTGACCATGAGGAGTCAAGATGGGAGTATCCTAAGGCTGATGGTGGCGGTAATGTGGCTGCTGAAAATGATTTTTGCAGCTTTGGTTTTGCTTGGGTAAGGGAGATTGCAGGAATTAAATGAGATGGTCGAGGAATTATCTTGAACATTGTAGCCCATGCTATGGAGGGTCTTTGGTTTTCAGCCACTGCCATGGTGGCAGAGATCTGCCAGGATCTCAGCTTTTTGTGTTACAAAGCAAAGTTGTATTTCTTTTGTGTGAATACATATATATATATATATATATATATATTATATATATTATAATTGTATATATTAACTACGACGTATGCGTGTATATATGTATGTAATGTATATATATATATCATATATAATACATGTATGTATATATATGTATATCATATATATATATATATATAGTATATATATGTGTGTTGGTGTGTGTGTGTGTGTGTGCTTGAAGTAGGGCAGCAATAGTGTTTGGCAATGCAGGTGGATGCCAGAGAGCAATCTTGGACTTCCCAATAATCATCCATATTACTTTGTGGGACAGGGCCTTTCTCACTTTCCAGGAAGTCACCATATTTTTTAATAAATTTGTTTTGTGTTTTATGCATCATAAAATAGATGAAAATTTTAAATAATTCCCATTATAATTGAAAACTTTATGAAGACTCACACATGAAACTTACATAGTTTTATATGTGTGTACCTGAGTATATATTTGTATAGATATGCACACATGTCTACCTATCTTGAATTCTTTAATTATTTTGATGATATATTATCTTTTTTTTTTCATTGACTCTTGATCAGAATACCTGTAACTTGATTATTTTGAGCCTCTAAAGACCTACTCATTTCCTTTTTCCTAACTGGGTTATTCTATTGATTTTCCAGTTATATTAATTGAGGCTAAATAGATTCTTTTCTGGGTCTCGGAACCTAAGGCCCTGGAGTTTGTTTTCTGTTTACCTCTATTTGTTCCAGATATTGAAAAACTCTAGATAGCTCTATGAGGGCATAAAGAGAATATTTTTTTAAAAAATTAAAAGCCTAGGCTGCATATAAAACTGCAAGCTCATTTTTAAAGTAGCAGGGTCTAATGAAAAGCAAAGAGGTCTGGGATCCTAGATATGAAGATATTAATTTAGGTATATTAAAATTCAACTTCTATCAGTCTAAGAAATCTCTGGCTTCTGACCAATGAAAAGGGCCATTCAGAAGTCACTTTTGAAAGTACACTACAAATAGAAGTAATTACAAAGGGAAAGATGAATAGATTTGACTATATAAACACTTGAGAATTTTTTTCTGTAGGAATGGTAAAACAAATTAAAGATAACATGCAAACCCCAAAACCAATATTTGCAGCAAATATTGACGAATGAAGGTCGTTAGAGCAAATATATGAGAAGCTCTTGCTGATGAGTAAGAAAATCCTGCATCATCTGATGAATAAATAAGTTTCCAAAAGCGAGGATAGAGCAACCCAAAAACAAACATAGCATATGGTTGGCGAGTTTCTGGGGAAGAGAGTTCTCCCTGTCCTGAGAGAGATGGCTACCGAGCCCAGTCTTCACCAGAGAGGCCTCTTTACAACAAGACATAGTACTCAATGCAGAAACCCACAACTGGCAATAGTGCCAATTATAAGTGATGGTGGAGAGCTAGGCCCCAAATGAGAAAGCTCCGTCCAAGGCTTACAGAACAATGTAGAAGATGGTACAAATAATGCAAGAGCCAGAAGATGGGGAGATGGGCCTTTCTCTAGGGAACCACTGACAATGAATAGCTGTGAAAGAGGGGGTGTCATTCTCTGATCTTTTCTCCAGTAAACATCCTCTCACCCATACTTAGGCAAGAAACTCTAAACTCAGTGGGACACACACACACACACACACACACACACACACACACGAGAAATGGGAAAGGTCTTTAATGGGTGGAAGGTTTCAGTGAGAGAAGGACAAGGCATGAGATTGGGGAATAAGGCATGATAAGAACCAAATTACCTAATGGACTGCATAAATGCCAAACAATAAAAGAAGAAAATAAACAAAAAGGATATAGGAGAAGATATCTGATAATTAAAATCATGAGGTGCATATCAAAACCTTTCCAATGTCTTCCCTTCCCTTTACCATTCTATCTTCTTTAAAACAATCTAAAATGTATTAAGCTTTATATCAAATAACAATCATCTCAGCACCACTTATCATTGAAAACAGGAGCAATGGAGAGGGCTGTTAGGAAAGTGCATGCTATGCAAACATAAAGACAAGAGTTCCAACCTCAGAATCCATTTAAACAAGCTAAAACCGCAATTGTAGCCATGAAAGTGTATAATTCTAACACTGACAGAGTGGAGACAGGTGAGTCCCAGTCACGTGCGGACAGCCATGCTAGCCAAAACAGCTCAAGATTCAGTGAGAAAACCTGTCTCAAAAACTAAGATGGAGACCAATAGAGGAAGACACCTGATATTGACCTCCAACTTCCACCCCCTGCCCACATAGGCAGTACACCCACCCCCCACATGCATACACAAAGCTACAACACACACACACACACACACACACACACACACACAGGAAAAATAATTATTCAAAAATTGAGAAGTAGATAAATAAAGGCATGTCTCCAGTATGGAAAATTCTAAAACCATTAAAATTCATGTTTGGGGAAATTGTGTTCTAAACCAAAACAGTTTTTAAAAAATTGAAATAAATTGATGGAGAGATATCCCAATGGTTAAGAGCACTGACTGCCTCTGCAGAGGACCTGTATTCAGTGCCCAACACTCTCATGGCAGCAAACAACAGTGCATAACTACATTTCCAGGGGATCAGATTGATCTCAATGGGCACTGCACACAGTTAATGCACTCATAGACATTCAGGTAAAACCCTCGTATACATAAAATGAAAATACATAAATCAGGAGGCATATGTTACCAAAGGGGCAGTCAAGAAACCAGAATATTTAATTGGAAAGGAAGGAAGGAAGGAAATGCAAAGAATCATGCGGCCAAAGTGGGAGAAGGAGCTCAAGAGAGTGGGGATAATAGGAGATGGGTGCTATCAAGGGAAAAGTGGGGGTGCTTTAGCTGCAGAGTGAGGGAAGGATAGATGGAGAGAGAGAGAGAGAGAGAGAGAGAGAGAGAGAGAGAGAGA